>JAHREE010000294.1:239703-341459 GCA_033628505.1 Tringa tobata
TTTATTTTATTTTATTTTATTTTATTTTATTTTATTTTATTTTATTTTATTTTATTTTATTTTATTTTATTTTATTTTATTTTTTTAAATGAGCTTGTGGTGACCTTAGGGAAGGTTGAGTTGCTGGAGCCAGATCTGGCTCAGGTATTTGCAGTTGGTGTTTGGCTCTCGCCGCTGCTGCGCTTGTCCTACTTCATTCAGCCCTGCTGCTCTGAGCTGAGCGCTGCTCAGCTGGCGGATCTGCAGCTCAAACCAGAAGCTGTTCAAAATTCAGGGTGAGGATGCAGCCTCACGTGTGATCTGATCAAATTGGGTTATATAATTCAAACATAAATAAAAATGCACTACGTATTTTTATCTAGCTAGATATATTTAGATCTTGATTAGTATCTAGAAATCTATAGTGAAGGAAGCAACACCAAAAAAAAAAGTGTTTTTTTTTTTTTTAGATATGAAACCCCAGAGTGTGACTGCAGGCTTAGAAGCATCACTTCTTCATAGTTGTTACAGGATCTTGGCCCTGCCATCCTAGGGATGGCATTAAGGCAGAGCTGGAAGGCATTTGTGTGTTTTAAATGCAGGTGGCATGGTGCTGGGAAACCTCAGAGAGGGATGGAGAGGGCTGAACCAGGAGCTTTCTCTTTGGGCTCAAGTTGGGGTATTAATACTTTTTTGTCTTATTTCCCCTTTTTCCTTGATGAATATACTCGATCTCTGAATAAAACTGTGATGTCAGATCTTTATGGTTGAGGGTTTGCCTTTGCTGCAGGAGCTGAGCATCTCTCCTGCCATTGTGGGAGTGTATATTCTAGCCAGTGGAGTATTGGTGCTGCTCTGGGGTCTGGTCCCTGCTGCCGCTGGCGTGTCGTGCCCTGATCCACAAATGTAATAATTCTTGAAATAAAAACGAGGACAGGCATTTAAAGCAGTATTTAAAAACGCAGCCTGTTGCAAGTGATTTTGGGACAATAAAGAGATGCTATCTTAATGCAGACTTTTCCGTGCTTGTTAGGAAACTTGAGTCGCTCTTGAATAATCCAGTTTGTTCAGTCTATGAAAACCTGATACTGCACTCTTGCCTATTTCTCCTTTACAGTTCTGTGGCAATGACATAGTAATAAGTATTAAAAGGAGAAACCATAATCTTCTCTGCTTGCAGTCCAAGCCAACACTAGTCATTCCCTGATGCTATGAAGTCATCCTTTGCTTTGAGGTTTCTAACTAAGACTTTGCTCCAAACATCTGCTCTGGGTGAGCGGTAGCGACATTAGTGGGGGAGACCTGGTGACCCCTGACCACCTCCCCACCCCTTTTCACACCATCCTCCTGTGGCTGAGGAGACCAGTTCTGCAAAGTCCACCCCGTCCTTTGACAGTGATCCCTCCTTCCCCCTTCTGGAGCTCTGGAACAAAAATGAAGATGTAAATGAATTTGCAGTGATTGCACAACCCGGTTATGCAACGAGGCTGATGTGGTAGCGTATACATATGTAGAAAACGCCTTTTTGAAGAGATGACGTTAAGCACAGTTTCACCACCTTCTCCCCAAAGTTGAGGGCAGCTGCGTTGCTGGCTTCACCCCCTGTTTGGTTAACCTGCGTGTTAAAGAACACCAAATATTCAGGTTCTGTTGACTGAGGATTATTGTTGATGGAGCAAAAAAATAAATTAGTTCTTGTGCACTGTTTATTTGGGAAGGAGTTTTTTAGCTTGGGGCCCAGAGTCCAGGCAATTAACATTACAGTAGTCGTCAGCCCTCTGGCAGTGTCCTGCACTGTAGGGAGTTTTTGTACTGTCAGCATAGTCTGAACCATCTAAGTGTGTGTTTTGTTTCTTTTTTTCAAATGAGTGATGGAGCTTCAGTTGGAGGCATCGCGTGCTAGTCCAACAGGTCCGTGAGCGTTCCTTGCAGCTGGGAACCCAGTTCCTTACTTCCTATGGCTTTTGATTTCTCTGGAAGAAGATGTGCAGCACTGCTGACCCTTGTCTTTTGTGTGAAGGAGGGGGACTGATGGCACGGTGCTCTAACTGCTTTTTTGGGGCAGGCTGATTGGTAAGGCTGCTCTGACACTGAATGTGACACAGGCATTTGTTTTGTCACTTCCCTGGCGAGTAACCCCACATGTCACTCAGGCTGGTGACCAGTGGTGCCCTGGGTGCCTGGAGCAGGACGGCAGCTGAGCAGAGGTGTGATGCCCCTCACTGCCTTCACTCACCTCCTTGGGGGTGTCTGCTGGCTACCTGCGTCCTCCGTGGACCTGTGAGTGAGCTGGAGGGCTGTGACTGGGGTTGGGGCTGGCTCCCTTGGTGGATGTTATTACCAAGCAGCTTCTTGCAAACGTCTTGGAGATAATCACTGATGCCTTGGGACAGGGGATGGACTTCCTGAAGTCCCTTCCGTGTCTGCAACTGAGAAGATGTACATCCGGCTACTGGGCCGGTGGGAATTTGTTCTCCCAGCAAAGATGTTTGGTCTCTAGAAACTGAATGCATCACTTCTTGCCAGAAGAGGCTGGTGCAGTTGTTGACGTGATGTGTTGTGGCTCATGGCATGACTTTGGCTGGTACTTTTTTACTGATGTGTCAGAAGATAAACCTTTTCGTCCCTTGGTTGATTCCCTTCTTGCTTCTGTGTTAATTCCTGGTAGGTAGAACAAATAAATGGTGATATCTTCATACGTAATGCTTATTGCTGATTGAAAGAAAAATTCTGCAAACTAAGCGAGTAGATTGACCTGATGACTCCTCATGACAACTGCCTAGTTTAAGTTAACATTCAGAATATTTTTATCCTAGTTTACTCCTTAGAGGCTAATAGAGTGCTGCTATAGTAATTTTCAGATGAATCATGCCATCTGCCATGCATGCTTTGCTGTTTCAGCAGTAAGTAGGGGAGGAGAGGGAATATATACATACAGCGGTCTGAAACAGTATGTTTGCATTCACTGTAAAATTAATTTAAGTTTCAGAGCTTTTTTTTTTTTAAATTCTTAGCAGGTGTTTTGTATTTCTCGCTTTGGTTATCAGTTTAACATGTGGCTCCAGCACTGATAGTGCTCTGTTGGGTGGTCAGTGCCAAACTTTGCAGAGACTCATGAGGCTCAGGGCACGCTTGATCTGGCCTGCTAGTGAGTTGAAGTGAAGCATTGCAAAATCCTTTTTTGAAAACACAGTTCAAATGTTGACCCTTGGGTTTGCCAAACTGAGGCAGCTTCAATTTGCACCCCACTAAAACCAAAAAATGGTGGTTAAAAAGTTGTAGACAAATGAAACTGGAGTAGGTAGCCTGGCAGCGTAGAGGGAAGGGTCAGTTGTGGAATGAGTTCTGTAGGGCTGATGTTCAAGACTTGTTCTTTCAGGAGCTCTCCTGAGCCAGGGGAGGAACATCCCCAGCACCCAGCTGTCTTACCTGTGGGAAAGAGCAAGCTGGCATTTGAAACCAAAAATTCATAACCACAGTGGAGCATTGGACATGTTGTGTCCCGTCTTGTGTTTAGTCCAGAAGCAATTATTTGGGAGACTAGCCAATCTGTTAGTAAGGTTCATGGGTTTGGATTTGGGTTTGGAGAGGGCTGGAATCTCGAGGAGTTTGTACTTCCACCCCATCCCATCCTTGAGAGTAGTCTATGATATTAGATAATGCTTTAATTATTACCAGGCAGAGTGAATTCTTCTGTTCTAATATATTAAAAATCTTCCCTTGCTGCCTGTCCTAAAGATCTAATTTTCTCATCAACTGATTTGGCTGGTGTACTGTTACATCGAAAAGTACTAATAGATTTTGTGCTTTGTTCATGTCTTCAAGCTTTTTACGAGAATTTTGTCTCATGTGCTTCGTTTTAGTGCCCTGACAAACCGTATTTGAAGACATTAAGAGCAGAATATTGAAGTGTGGAGCAATTAAACTATTTTCTTCCCTTTTCATGCATTTCACCCCCTCCCCTCAAGGGAATGATATATCTGGTAAACTCCAGAATTAATTATATGAGGTCAGTTGAAGGCCCGAACAATAGCATGCTCTCTTTTTCGGGCAAGAAAGACAATTTTTAAATGCCAGGAATGAAAAGCAAAGATTGCTTGCCTATGGAGAGGACTTGTTGCACCAGATATTGAGCTGACATGCAGGCAGATCTGTTACCCTTAGATGAGGATTAGTTTATGCCCTGAAGCAAATGGGTTATTAACTCTTGTAATTTTATTTTAGCATGTTTAACAACAGATACTGTTGTTTATAAAACCCATTTAATCCCTTTTTAATCACTGCAAGTTATTTTCCAGAAGTTATCCTGCAGCCATGGGTTCCAATGGTTAGTTATTTACTGAGCAAAACATATCATTTGTCTATGTGCCTGTGTATTTTTTCAAGTCATTCTTTAATGCCTTGGATTAGAGTTTAAAAAAACAAAAAAGAAGAAGTTGGGCCTCTACTTCTCTTGCCTTCTCCTCCCTCTTCATTACCCAACTCTTCAAACACCTGTAGCAGCCCCTGCCTTTTGCTCTTTACTCTTTGGATTCCCACTGCTGCATCCTCATTTCCCTTCACTTTTCCCTGGCCATTGCTGTTGCTGATGTGAAACGTCAGCAGATAATCCTAGCAGGTTTTTATTAGCTTGGGCTCTGCACCTCAAGGCATTTATTGATAAATAGGGTCCTTGTATTATGGGATGTATAAACAGGAGCATGTGAGTACCCTCTGCATTGGATTTGAGAACGTAGGAAACGGTGGCGTCGTCGTCATGATGCTCTTAAAGGAGGCAGTGCCTTTTCTTAGAGCCAGGGGTACCGTGGGGGAAAGGCTGGCAAGCTCTCAGGTGTGCAGGAGGTGTGTGAAATAAAAGCTGTCAACTTCAAAACTATATGGCTGAGAAGAAATATTCTCATTTTGAAAGATGATCAGAGGAAGAGCATCGTTGGCGGGTGTAGAGAAGGAGCACCAGGGGAGATGGAGGGCTGAGGGGTTCTCCCAAGGGAGAGGGAGAAGGGAAGCTGTTGGAACTTGGAGAGTTTGGTGGGAGACGAGGAAGAGAATAAAGCACCACAGTTACTGGCATGAATGCTTGATATTTTCCTCATGTTTCTTATCTACTCCTGGGGCAAGAGCTGGTATTTGCTGTGTTTTTTCACTGCCAGCCAGCTGCCGCGCCGTGCAGCGCAGATAATACCCAGCAGATGAACTGATGCTGCAGCCTGTCCTTTGGAAACCAGGCTAAAGCAAAAGTGCACCAAGCAGCTTAGTTTCCAGTAATTATCTGAGTTGAGACAGAGGTAAGAAATATTTACACCAAAAATAACTTGCCAGGTCAGGTGTCTTCAGCCAGGCATGTTGTGTAAAAGTAGCAGCAGACGACACGTGCATAAAACACAACGCAGGCCGAGGCCTTCAGGCCTTTTACGTTGTCCCCTCTGGGACCCAGGGCAGTGCCATGGCTGCGGAGATTGCTTCCGAGGTAGGCATTCCCAAACTGCTCCAGTTGTTCAGCTGAACAGCAGGGTTTAGTAACACACCAGCTGAATTTGCAGCTGTGGCCCAGGCTGGCAGCATTTCATTTTCGGGGCCCAGCTCTCGGGGTGGCATCCCCGCAGTAGCCCTGTGGCTGGTGTCCCTGCCTGACGGCAGCACGCAAGGCTGGGGGTGAGGACGTGATGGGAGACTTTGCTGTGCTGCCCTCGGTAAACTTTTGGGGTGACTGACTTGAGTCCTGTCTCCCTTTCTTGCTGGAGGTCACGGAAACTGCAAAGGAGATATATACATCCTATAAGCTGCTTTCCAACGCAGCGTGAAAGATTAAGAACGAGAATGAGACAGTGATACCATTTATGTCTTTCTGTCTGTAGGAGCTTTGCCTCTCGGCTCTGATTAAGCCAGTGTTTAGCCCGTGGTTTTTTTTTTTTTTAAACGTTGGGAGATCTGCTATTACAAGAGATTTTGCCATCGGGGCTGGATGGCAGAAAGCGAATACCTGACTGACTTGAAATAATTTGATTAGTCTGTCTTTTGCTGGGAGAATCCCTTGCTCAGGCCTATCCCAGGGATAAATGAATCATGCAGAAGAGAAATTGAAATTGCCAACCAAGGCTTTAAGTTTGCTGCTGTTAAGTAATGAGCTTTGCTGCAGGAAATGTGCTTTTTCCTAGAAATGTCTTTAACATGGTCTGAATTATACTGAAATGTGAAACTTCTGTACAAAATTATGGGAAAAAAATATCAGAGGGAAGAATTTGTTTTTATTGTCAGAAACTTCTGACCAGGTTTATTGCTTGTCCTGCTGACTTGCTAAAGTACCTCTTATACTGAGTTTTATTCCATGAGGAATAGAGTAGCAAACCATATCTGTACTGACCTGAAGATTCCCTCTCCCCATTAACACCTTTTTTTTCCCTTGCTATGTAAATCTCACATTAATGTTCCCACAGATAGTGCTGGTAAGAAAAGTAGAGCTCACTTACCATTTAAGATTTGACTTTTCATCTTGTACTGGCAACCTAAAGATCATGTGTGTAACTGCTGATGGGAACCGGTTGTGCGAGAGCCTGATGAGGTTCTGAGGTTCCTCTGCAGCACCGAAGCTTCAAAGTAAGAAAAAGAGGTTTCTTCTTTGTCCCTTTGCCCAGTTAGCTGGTGTGTAGACCACAGTCCTCTTCTGAACTATGTGTGAGGTTGCCTGAAGTTAGAAAGCCTAATAGTTGCCTTTAGTTAAGCCTAGTGGTTCCTTTCCATGTGTTGACACTTGTGATTCAAAGTACCTCTTGGTGTTGCAAGACAAGCCCTTGGGTAACAGGAGAAGGGAAAGAAAACAGCTAGATATGAAGAGGATTATGTGGTCTGTTTTTAGCTTGGGAGGCTGGTCTATTTGGGGTTGGTAGTCGGTGAAGGAGAATAGGTTCCTGCTCTAACTGTTATCAAGGAGAAACCCCATCAGGCATGTTGAATAACTCCCGAGAAAGGAGGCAGCCCTTCTGAACATCCCTAGAGGTCCTTTTAGGCTCAAATAATGAGACACCATCTGCTTAAGGAAAAGGCCAAGGGGTGATTTCAAGTGTTGACTAAAAAACCTCATCAAATTCAAGCCTGTAGTCCTGAGTGTGTGGGACTAAGATGGTATCTCAGACCATGTTGTTTTCAGCTCATGTGAGGACTTTGTATTTTGGCTTCTTGAGGGATTGGCCCAGTTTGCCCTGTTGTGCAGAGGTCGAGAGTTTAGGAACTCCTGAGTTTTTCTCTGTACAGGCTATATTTTGGCAAACTGATTTGGGAAGCAAGCTCTGGGCATCTTCTTGTCCATACCACAGTAGCTACTAAAGGACTCGGAAGACGGTTCTCTAAGAAGGATTAAAAAACCAAGAATCTCCCAGTCTGTAAAGAAGTCACGGGTGTCACATGCAGTAGCAACAGTCTGCTCCTCCAAGGAGGTGGAAAGGTGACAGTCTTACGTGGGGTTTAACCAGTGCCTGACTCCCTTCTTGTGAGCACTGGGGAAATCTTAACTCTGGTTTCCCAAAGACTGAGCGGCACCGCACCATTCACATACAAGCGTAGGAGTGGGGTTTTTTTCAGATAAATAGCATAACTTCCATGCATTTGCAGTCTGAGAGGGTTTCTCCCCTTTTCCAATTTGAAAGCAAGACCCAGGGATACAGAGCAGAACGCCGTGCATCCCGGTTGCGTATGATGAAACATGCTCTTGGAGCCAGAGATGGCCCTGACGTCCGTCAGTCTCAGGCTTGCCCACTCCCAGGACAGACGTAAGAAATATCTGAACTGCAAGTTGTTTTGTGCTTCCTAGAAAGTCTGCGAAGGCTGGATGGTTTCGATATGGGGACAAAGGCTATAACGTGCCGGTAACCTCAGCGGGTTGCAGAGAAATTTCCTCATATTTGGGAGTAGTAGAGTTTTGAAAATCAAAGCAAACAAATGTGTTTTGGTTGTGGTGTTTATAAGAAAAGGTGAGAGAGGAAATGAGCAGGCTTTGAAATGTGAGTTAAATTGCAAGTGCCATGAGTTGTTGTGTTTTTCTTGGTTTTTGCTTTGTAAAATCCCGCTTTCTCTTGCTGAGGCTTAGTAAGGAAAGTTTTACTTTCTAAAGAGAAGACAATGCGTGTCACAAAGAAAAGGAGTATCTTTAAGGTATGCGATCTGCTACGTAACGGAAGGGTTTGTTATAGAGAAAAACTGCAGCAGCAGTAGGACCTTACAGGATTTCCTATTAGTTCAAAAAAACAATCTTTACCTGGAAGCATGAACTCTTCAATAACATTGTAAATGCAGATAAGAATAAAAGAAAAAGATACAGAATTAAATGAATGTTATAAACAAGCTGCAATTAATAAGGAAGGTAACTGACTGTGAATTGTATTTAAGAAAATGGCTATTTCCATGCAGAAAAGAAAAATAAGAAAAAGAGTTAAAGGAAGAGCTTGTGTAATTCAGAGTTTGTGTGCTTTTTCCAACTTTGTTGTCCAGTACAAGGTATGACGTCTGTCTGCAAATTTTGTCTTTAGACACATGTATTCTTTTCCATGATCTTTGGGTTAGAAGGAAGATTTTTTTTTTTTCTTCCCTTACTGGTTTAGGATAGAAAAGAGCAGACTTTTGCTTTCAGCAGCAGTGCTGTGTAATGTCATTGAACAGATCTGTCCACATCACAAGCCAAAACGGAAATAAATTAAAAAAAAAAAAATCCAGAAGCCTAAAATGAACCATTCTTTCTGCATTTTTAAGGGTTGAAATCCAAAGTGTGAAAGGGATTAAAAAATTCTAAATATATCTGTGGGATATTTATAAGTCCTAATGTCTTGCCATTCCAAATGCCGGGCACTTGTGCTTCCCTGTAGTGTTGCCATCAAAATTGTTTTGATTTATAACACTTTTTGCAGTGTAGCTCTGATGTGAAATGTGGCCCCAAAATTATGGAAACTTTACTCAGTTCAGCAAAAACCTTTAATGAGTCACAAGGCAGTAATGAATCCAGCTTCTGTGCTCATCAGTGTGATATTCATTATTATGGATAACTGTCATAAAACATCACCAAATGTTTAAAAAAAAAAAAAAAGTGGTTCAGTTCCAGAGTTAAATAGCCTTGCTTGGGATCTCCTGTTTTACTCCTGGTGGGTAGCATCTTGCAGGCCAGTCCAAGCTCTGTTGTGGGCCTGATGGACCCCCCAGGGGACGTGGTTCAGGAGGGGCCAAAGGGTGCCTTGGAGTTTGGGGGCCGTGTACTGGGGGCTTGCAGTATTGGGGCCTGCAAAAGATAGATGAGTGAAAGTAGGGAAGTTGGAAAGGGGGTGCAGATAGTTGAGTTGAGGTTATGCCCATGAGAAGTGTGTGGGACTCGGCAGGGGGGAGGTAGACCTGCAGGAAACCATGGCATAGGTAGCTTGTTGTACTTGCATAGCTTTAGTGTATCGACTTCTCACATGCCAATGTTTTCACTTATTTTCACATGTGTTGAGGACAGCTGAGAGGAGCAATTGCAAGAAAAGGCAACCCTGAATGTATCAGAAACCTCCACCAAATAGTCTAAAGCCTAGGAAGGCCCAAGAGGAGGGGGGTTTTGGTGTCCTTGCTGGCGGTGGTGGGGCAGCTGAGGAGGAGACAAAGGAGAGGGCTGGAGCTGCGTAGGGGCTGGTGGTGGAACCTGGAGCTGAATCTGGGGCCGTGAGTCAAAGTCCCATGACTCCATTGCAAGACCATTATTCCTTTTAAGTAGCTGCCTTAAGGGCTGCCAAGAATTAGGGCTGATGGATAGCAGCAGAACAGAACTTGAATTATTCGGGGTTTTCAGCTAGAAAGCAGCATGGGGTGGAAACCAACACTGCAGTGTGTGTCACAGGCAAACTCTGGCACGGTAAAACGTGCATGGGAAGAAAAGGTCTGGCCTGCTGCAATTGTAGCTCTGAGTTCTGACCGCTGTTACCCAAAGGATCTTGAGGTTTTAAAGGTCATGATAAATTTGAGTTACTGAAGCATGCATAAGAACCTGCAGAAAGATATGCAATAAATGGGAATTTTTCGATTGTACATTTAAACTGTACGGTTAAAAAAAACTTGGAATCAAGAGACACCACTTGAACAGCAACTTTGTACTTTTTTTCTGCATTTTCGTACAGTATTAGACTTTTGGTCATAGATAACTTAGTGGTTAATTAACATTTGCTTTTCATACTTCAGTCTAAAGCATTAGTTTACAATTTGTTATTCTGCGGATAATGCAAAAAAGTGTATTTTTTTTTTTCCTACAATGAAATACTCTAGAAATTTTATGTTCTCAATACATGTTATTTTGACTCAAATAGTATGTCTAATGTCAATTACTGTATATTTCAAATATACAGAGTCATAGAGCTTGCATTCTTTGAGACAGATATTTCCCTTGGAAACAATCAGGGGCTGTCTTTGTGATATTCACCCCAGATTTTTTCCTTTTACAGTTTGTGCAAATTCGGGTGTATTTGTGTTTTCTACTATTTTAAGTATTTTACTTTCTTTTTTAAAAAGGGGTGGTACTTAAGATTTTCATATATAATTTGCTTATAGATTTTTCTCTATATTGTTCTATTCTGTTGTTTTCCTCTATTAGTCTGTTGCTTTACATGTTCTATATATGTAGGCCACTGTATATGTGTATAAAAATACACGTGCTCCAAATTTCAGCTTGAAATAGCCATCTTAGTATGTCTGCTTTTTGTCTAAGTCCATAAAATAATGATGCTTATTTTCTTTTACTGTTCTGCAGTTCTTTTAGTTTGCAAATGGTGTAAGGACTGTTTGCACTTTGCTTGCAGTACTCCTGCTCTTACGTATTTCTGTGTTAGGTAAAGGATGAGTGTTTTGGGGATGCTGATGTTTTGTCTGTCTCTTTAATACTTTCCGATGGCACAATTTGTGTGGTTTGTACGTGGTGTTTGGGCAGACCTGCCAGCAGTAGGGTACTACTTGTCAGCAATGCAGGAAGCAAGAGGGAGCACCTTTCTTCTGGAGCTTGCAGCCAGAGGTCCTGGGCGTGCAAATGCACGACTGAGCAGTTGTGAGTGTGGTGTGAGCACTGGAATCTGGTTAAAGACAGCCTCTTGGGAGCGAAAGTACAGGCGAGGTTACAGCCTAGACCTTTACCTCAGCTCAGGCAACCCGTTGTTTACAGGAGCAAAGTAGTGGAATCACTTTGGCAAAGAGGCTATTTGTCACAAATTTCATATTCTTTGGCTGTTTGTGCCGTACTTTTCCTTCTGTATTTTTTTCCTAAGGTATTGTTTTTGCAGACCATATTGAAAACATGCTTCTTTTTCTTTTCTAATTTGATTGTAATAAGGGCTTTGTTAATCAAAAATAAGTGCAATAAGGCAGAATGACTTGGTTATTTTTACATTTTCCTGTTTAAAAAAAAAAAAAAAGCCTCAGTGAGCCACAATGAGCCGTGATGTATTTCCTCCATTGGGATGGAAAATAAGCCATTTATTATTTCAGCTCTGACTCAGAGTGAACCTGCTGACACTGAGACATTTTATAATCATAAGGAACAGGTTAGGGCAGTAACTTGGACGCCAGGCTGGGGATTACCTACTTATTACAGTGTTTTACAACCTGGATGCTTTAGGTTTTCTGGCAGAATGTCCTAAACCTCACACTAAACACCACGTTGTTATTGTACAATTACTGCTTGCAGGTCTTGCTGTAGGTGGTGCCAGCTAGACAGATGCCTTCATTATAATTATCCTTTTTACTATATATAAAGATTTCATCCCTTTAATCCATGTAAATTTTACTGCTCTTGAAAGTGACACTAATAGTTATACTTCTCGCCCTTCCTCCTCCTCCTCCTCCTCCTCCTTCTCCTCCTATTGCCTTGTTCCCAAACTGACTGGGGATGGGCTTGCTCAATCCAGAAATGGGAGATTTCCAAGGAGAACCCGAGTTCTGTGGGAAGCGGTGCTGATGACTCAGTAGACAGCGCTGGTGGTCATTGCATAGTCCCCCGACACAGCCTGCAAGAAAAGCAGTGCTAACTCCAGCGTCCTGGCCGAACTCCAGCTGAATAATTACTTTCTGCCTGCCTCGAATTCCTCTGCAGCTTCAGCTGGAGAAGTTGAGCTTCGTTTCCCTTTTTATAAACAGTCCCTTAGTGTTCAAGTGGAGCGGCTGCTTCATCGCACCTTGGAGGTAACTGGGTTTTGACGTTGGGTGAGTGACTTTATCCCTCGCGCTTGTCTGTAGCCCGAGAAATGCTCTGGTGCATTTTTGGATGGTAAGTTCTGGGTTTCATTCTTCGGCATTTGTGAAATCGTCTGTCCCATCATGTTTAGCACTTCTATAAATAACTCCAAAATATACGTCCCAGGAATAAAAACAAGCAGAGTTTGAGTGTTTGACTGGCTAGCCCAACTCCCAAAATGCTTCTTTTACTATGGAATGCCTGACAGATCATCTTGTATTCTGCTTTTTCAGTAACAGCCTGTGAATACTCTTGCATTTACTTATAAATGTAGGCATCTGTGAAATTCATGGCCTGTTGATAGCTAAATGTTGAAAGATGACTGGGAAAAGGACTCTTCCCACATAGCTATTTAAGCACAGTAGGTGGTCTCTTGCTCTTTGATAAGCTTCACAGTGGACAACCTGTGGCTGGGTATCTCTAGTCTACTCAAACACACAGCTCCATGTATATAGTGAATCAGAGAAGTAGAAAGGTAGGTCAGAAAGTCATGTCTACTTTGAGAGTGCCTTCGAAAATAAGAGCATAGCCAGTGCTCTGCTCTGGGCCTCGGTGTACAGGCAACTTCATCCCACCATGCTGGGAGGAAGGCTGGCTTGCTAGGCTGGTGATGCACCCCCTTCTATTTATGGGGGCTTTGGCAATATTTTGTCGCTCTTTTGTGGAACAGCATTGACTTGAGGCTGAGTGCTTTTTGCGGAGGAGGTGGCCAGCAATCCAATAGATTGGGTTTTGCTGGTGAGTTGGTTTAATCTGGTATCTGGTTAATGTGTTCCCTGAGCTGCGTAGCTGAAAGATTTTCATGTTGACTTGATTTTTGTCAGTGGGTGACAAATGGAGGGTGATTCAGATGTGCCCTTACCCATTTGACACAAGCAAAAGTTACTTGCAAGAAACAAACTGCAGGTAGAAGAGCTGGTTGACATGACTGAAGATCTTGGCCCCTTGATTTTGTGTGGAAGCTCATGTGCACAAGAGCTTGAATTTATTTCTTATGAGGAAGATGGAGTTTGAGTTAAGCTTATGCTGACATATGCTGTTGAGCTCATCTGACAAACTGTATAATCTTACACTTGCCAGGTATTGAGTATGTGTTTGAGCACAAGTCCAAAGTCAAGATTCAGGGAGACTTCCTGTGCATAAAAGAACTACCTTTTTGCCATTCTTCTCCTGAAGAATGCTTTGCATGATCTGCTCTTAAACTGCCATTTAATTTCTTCATCCTCTCTCTTCTTCATGAGGAGACTACTCGTGTCTTCTTGAAGCCTGCTACTTAACAGGATTCTGTAGCTGACCATCAAATCCTTTATCCAACACTTATTTTACTATTTTGTCTCTTCGCTCCCTGGGCGCTCAGGAAGTACACCAGTGTTACAGCACTTCTGTCTCACAATATTGGATATATGCAATATCGGATGTTTGGTGGGAGTCAGAATAATTGGTTGTTTAACCAATGTAGGTTGCCCTCTTAGCTGTGCAGGTTAATTTGAGTAAGGCATCAAAAAGACTGCTTGGTAAGTTTCCATAGCAAATTCTACCTGGCAGTTTTAGGGAGCATGTGATACTTAATGTTGTCAAAATCAGGATGCAGGAAAGTATACAGACTAGAACTTAGCAGAGAAAGTCTGATAGCTTCAGGCTCCTTGGAAAGGGCAAAATGAGAGGTACAAGCGGTTCCTCATAATAGCCCAGGAACTTTCACTAGCTGTGTTGAAGCTCTAGTGCATGTAAGAATGTATGACAGCTGAAGGCATAGGCTTTCTGAGAAAAACATCCAATGGTGAACATACAGTTTTCTTAATAAGTAAGTATTAATGCCAGGCTTCATGACTTATTGTATGGTAGAAGAGGCAAACAAAGTTACTGGTCCTCTTTCTTTCTTTCTTTTTTTTTTTTTTTTTTTTTTTTTTTTTTAAGACACTTCTTCATAAATGCATAATCTCTGTGTATTTGCATGCAGAATAAACTTAAGTATGCAACCAGTGGAGTTCTCCTTAAACTGTTGAAGAATCCAAAATCTTACCTGGTTTTCTGTAGGCTTGTCAGCTCTCAATGCCATTGGTCTGCACAGATCTTCCAAGATGAAGAGGAAATACTAGATTGTAATTTAAAAAACTGGCATATTTAATCTGAAAAATCACATTTTGAGAAGAGGTTATACAAAATAGGCAGTGTGGGCCCAAAGGGAGAATTTATATTATGAACCCTTTATTTTTCACATGAAGCATGTTGGAAATTTGTGAGTTATTTTAAGGAATGGTATATATATATATATATTTTTTTTCTTTTTTAATTTGGCCTGGACTCATGTTGAAGGGAAAACTGGAAGGCAAAGGTTTTGAATGGAGTTTGGCTGTGGTGTTTGCACAGCCAGAGAGCTTCTTCCAGAAAAGGTTTAACATGTGAATGGCACTGGAGCTGCTGTGTGAGAGACAGATTGCAGGTCTGGAGGCGGAGTTGTAGTCAGTAGGTCCTTTCTTTGGGGTCATGTGGATGTGTCAGTAGGAAGAGGGGTCTGATTTAAATTTAGAGTAAGGAATTACCCTTGTAGGTGTATCAACAAAGGATGTGTAAGTAGGTGTTTCTTGGGAGCTACAAGATGGTTTCTTTTAGTAAGTTTGTTATGTTGTCAAAATACTTTGTATTTTCCTTGCTGTTGTTACTTAGTCTGGCTGTAGCCCTGCATTGCGTGTTTGTTATCACAAGGCCTTTTCTGGGCAAGCCACGTATCCAGCTAAGAGAGTTTTCTGCTTGATACTTTCCTTAAAACTTCAAAAGACTGGTGCAAATAATTATTTATGAAATAGCAAAAATGTTATTGTGCGTGTTCTGAGAGGAAAAGTGTTGAGATAAAAATGAGAGTACAGAATTCTAGATACTTAAATCCAGGTTGGTAAAGAAACATATAGGAGTTACATCTTCCCTTGGATGCCCAGTGCTGGATAATGAGCAGCTTTATAATCATAAAGCAGGAATGTACTGATGATTGACTCTACTTTACACATGCCAAGCATCTTTCTACTACAGTTATTTGATATTATTAGCTTCACACTTACTGTGAAAGACTGGTTTAAAGATAGGAATGAATTAAATCCTACCAACCCCATATTCCCATCAGTTTATCAAGCTAGATTTGTATTAATCTTAAGTATGTGGGCCTCACTCAAGCCATTTGTTTTATGATAAGAGTTTATGTTGAGAAACTGTAGCTGAATATATATATATATATGTATATTTTACCATATATTTCTGGGGAAAACTTGGGAGCATTCATTAATAAAAATTTTAATTTTTCCTCTAAGAATAAGTATTTATAATTGGACCACTTCTGGATTTGTCCTATGTAGAGACTGAAAAAATTCTATGAGAGGTATATATATTCTAGAGACTATTTGTGGTAGTTATCCCAAATATTTAATCAGAATTGTCTTTCTAGGAAGCATATTATTTCATTAAAGAGACTACAGTGAGAGCACTGAGCTCACAGTGCAGAGAAAACCCAAACCATAATGTGTCAGAAAACATGGTGTGATCCTTACTGCCTTTGGGTCTCCACTCACCTCATTTCTTCGGGCTATTGCTCACTCTGTGAACCCACCACTAAATATCCATCTAAGAAGCCTCTGCTCCCCCCCCCAGATGATATCCATGGAAAATCAGAGAAGGCAGCAAAGAAGTCTTCACCAATTGCATTGTAAGAAGTATTTAGGTGTGGTTTTGAGTGTTCTTTCTTTATGGGACATGGAAGCAACCGGTTTTTTTTAAGTGTATTGTCTGCACATGGTGCTTTTCTTGAGATGAAGAGATCCATTGCTTTGTGCAAGTGTGCCCCATTCCTTTTTTTTTTTTCCCCATTTAAAAATGGCTTGTTCTTCCTTGCTACAGCATTCCTGTTACCTTCCCTCTGTTATAAAATATACACCCTTAAAAAGTCGCTCCCAGAAAGAGGTTCTTTATTGCAGCCAGCAGCTTTTTCTTTGCACCTTCTGGGAAATGGACCTTCTAATGATGGTTTCTGCAAAGCTGGCATGCAAAGATCTCCCTGGGTCCTTGAATACCAGCCCTCGTGCAAGTCATGTGGGGATGTCGTGGCACGCTATGGCATGGGTGAAGCTGGCAGGGTGATGGCTGCTGATGGTGTTTGAACCAGAGGCTGCAAGGACTGATCTGGTGTCTGGATGGCTTGTTTGACTTCTTGTCCACACAGCCCTCTGCCACATTGGGAGGAGCAGCCTGCATTTTCATGGGAGGAAGGCCCTCTTCAGCAGCATTAGCCATCACTCCAGCTTTGTAAGACTGCAGTAAAAGAAGAAAACCCAACTCTCAGTGCTAGTGCTTTTGCCCATCCCACCTCCTCCTTTCCCCAAGGCAAAGAAAACCCCAGTCTGATGCTTCCTTCCCTGCTGCAGCTTCCTGATAGTTGCCTGACCATGATTAAGGATTGCAGTAGGGCAATGTAGAGAATGAATAGCTTTTATAGAAGGAATGAAGCTTGGAGAGATGTGGTTAGTTGAGTCTGGGTTTGAGAAGACAGAGGATGGGCATGCTGCAGTGGGAATGTGTATGAGGTAGATGGATGGAGGCTGTCATGCTGCAGGGAATGGAAAACACATTTTTTGGGGCTGTTCTCAGCTTCCCACTTACCAACCTGGTAATGCCACCAGATTCAATTTTGCCTACGCTGTTGAGAAACCTTGAGCTGGTCCTAGGCAAGTATCAGTCACACGTACTTTGTCTGGGTGAGGGTTTGATGCCAGAATTGCTAATCGGATCAGGAAGTCTGGGTATGCTTTTTTTTTTTTCCTGCAGCAATGTGTGGGCAGAATTGCTGTGCCTCCCGCTCCCGTGGGTGATTGAACTTGCCGGGTTTTATAGCTTTGAGACTTTGGCCTCTATCACATGCATCAGCATGAAAGTGGTGCCAGGCTAGAGCTTCTCAAAGAGGCGTTTATGTGGGGAGGCCGAGTTCAAAACCACCCTTGGAGTCACTGGCTGCAGTAACACGCTAGAGGGGCTGTAAAATATAAGGGAAGCTGTTACCCGAAGTATGAGAATATGCACAGCCAAAGCCCAGTGTTTCTGCTATGAATGGCCTGGGCAAACGAGAGTTTTGACTGAAATAGGGTAGAGAAACATAAGTGAAAGTAATTTTTTTTTTTTATTTCAGTATCTATAGGTAAACAAATGATAAACTCTGCTGTTGCCGGAGTGGGCAGCTTTTAATATAAACTCATGTTTATATTGGAATTTCAAAATGTATAAATAAATAGCATGAAGTTAGAAATGTGGAAAACAGGATAGACACGTGACGGAGTGTTTATGAACATCTATCCCGTCCCAGACCTGCAGTGCAGCATGTGATGTTGTTGTTTCTCCTCCAGCAGAAGGTGAGGGGAGAAAGAGCACAGTCACCAGAAAGGAGCAAGCATAACTTGGTTTAGCGTCATCTGAAATCCTTTCACAAGGATTTTTTTTTTATTATTATTTTAGAGCACACAGTACTCTGAATCATCTAAACCAAAATGTAGGGTTTTTTTAAAAAATAAAAATTTAGTTCATTCCTTATTGCAGTGTTTTTGTTGTAGTCAGTGTGTAATGGTGTCGGAGACTGCAGCAGACAAATGCACCCTAGTCCCTTGGAAGCCGCAAGTCTGTGTTTTGGTTTGGCAGATGCCTTTCTTTAAAGGACTATCTTGTTGCCACTGTTGGAAGTCATCTTGGGAGCCGGAGAAGTCCTTCCTCTACGGGAGGGGGTGCTGAAATTTTTCCCGACGGGAGCCAGAGAGACACCTGAATTCCTCTCCTGGTGCTAAAACGCTGCGGAGCGGAGGGGAGCCGGCCGCCAGCTTTGCAGAGCCCCCAGCAAAGGGGACTTTTCTGAGTGCCAGGCCTCCAGGTCTTTTGCAAGTGCGAGCGCCCTGAGAGAGCCTGTGCTGTACAGCAGCTCTACGCCACTCTGTACTTTGATTCCTTTAAAACAGTAAAGAGCAAAATAACATTTCCTCCTCCTCTTCCCTCCTCCCCCTGAAACTTGTCGCCCTGAGGGGCCCGTTGCCAGCCAGGGCAGGGTCCTGGTCTCGGCATGGTTCCCTGCGCGGACCTCTGCCCTCCCGTCTCGGGGCACCATAACTCTGCGGCCAGGCTGTCACAAGCTCTCTTCCTGCCATTGTTATCCCGACATCTCCCCTCCAGTTTGTTTTACAGCACAATGATAGCCAACGCAGGGAGGAAGGAGCGGGGAGGAGCTCTGGTCGTAAAAGGATTTCTCCCTCCTAGTATCCCTCTCTGGCCGGGGGAAGCTGTGCCTGGGTTTCTCACCCGCCGGAGGAAGGACTGATGGGCTGGGGCAGGGGGGAGGCAGGCAGTACCCCACGGCAGGGAGTCCAGGAGATGGAGCTGGTGGGAACGGGAGGTGTTTGACCCATTGGGTCCAATGTCAGGGTTGAAACCAGTTCGTTTCAGCGCGCTTATCAATATCTGCCTGCAAGGCACAATCTGCTACCTGACTGCAGCCAGGTGATGTTTTAAAAGTGAATTTCAGACTATAAAAATGGCCTTTTGTGAATTAGGCCTAAGGTCCTTCTACTCCAGTCTTTTCTCTGCCTGGGATCTCTTGTATTTAGAGTTCAAGGCATGCATCCACCCAGTGAAAGACCTTCACATTGAAGCAAGGGCTTTGAACTAGATGATCTCTGTGGTCCCTTCCAACTCTAAAAAATTCAGTGAAATTCAGTGAATTTATTCTGTGGAAAGCATGTAATTATAACTTAAAGTAGATGGATAGCTGGAAGACACTAAATTTTCAAGTTATGCATGTATCTTCATAAATATCATATTTTCATTTTCTTCATTTGCCATGTTAGATTAAATGCATAGCAAATAATGCTAATGGTGTCACGTTGGGCTCCTAAAATACGATGTAGTATTACTGTCATTGGTGTGCATGAAATGCTTGTTAAATTTTACAAGCTGTGAATCTTCATCAAGAAGGAACTTGCTGCTCTTGAAACTTCCAGTCACATTTCTTGTTAAGAGAAAGAAATCTCAAAAATATTAAATAAGTGAATCCCGTTGGCTATTTTTAAAAGAAATGTAGTAAGGGTCTTTGGTCCTTGAGAATCACTTTCACTAAAACCATTATAACTTTCTTAGAAATGCTATCTTGTATATACTACGTCAAGTCCTAGAAGCAAGAAGGCAGAATAAAGCTGACTTGCATGTGCAGACATGTCTGCAAACAGCAGTAAGGACAGAGTTCGCTTGTCAGCTGTGAAGAGGATTTGTGAAGGCAAATTAAAATACTATGGGTTACTTAATATAAACCTTTGGTTAAATATGAAGTCGGAGCACATGTGATACACAAAAAGCAATTGAAAACACATGCCAGGCAAAAATATTTCAGAATTTGTGTGTTGGTATGAACCTTAGATGAAAGGAAGTTATCTGAGCCTGCCCCTGCTTATTCCTTTGGGGGTGGAGAAGGGGAAAAGGAGGTCTTACCAGCTGCTGTGCAGTATAAGTCTGCTCATCTAAGGATATATACACACACACATCTAAGGGTATATGTGTGTGTGTATATATGTATATAAATATTAGTGTTTTGTTGCTAATTTGTGTATGATGTGTTTATATTTTAAAAAACCACACCCATGTAGAATGGCCAATACACAAATAACGGTGCTGCTGCAAAGGCAGCCGCTTCAGATGCTCGCAGCCTTTAGGAGGCATGTAACATCTGCGTGCTAAAATCCTGATCCTGCAGCAGTTACTCTCGTGTTGTGGATGTAAAAGTGGAGCAAATGCGTTGTGTCGTTGTCTAAAGATTAAGGTGAATCAGACTCGAGACATTTCTGCTGGTGATGAGGTCTTTCATTTTTGTAGTCACAGAATCACATGGGGTTGGGAGGGACCTCTGGAGATCAGCTAGTCCAACCCCCTGCCAAAGCAGGTCCACCTAGAGCAGGTTGCACAGGAACTTGTCCAGGCGGGTTTGGATTGTCTCCAGAGATGGAGACTCCACCACCTCTCTGGGCAGCCTGTTCCAGTGCTCTGCCACCCTCAAAATAAAGAAGTTCCTCCTCATGTTTAGGTGGAATTTCTTATATTCAAGTTTGTGCCCATTTCCTCTTGTCTTTCCCTGGGCACCACTGAAAAAAGACCGTCCCCGTCCTCTTGACACCCACCCTTTAAGTATTTATAATAAGCATTGATCAGATCCCCCTTCAGTTTTCTCTTCTCTAGACTAAAAAGACCCAAGTCCCTCAACCTCTCCTCGTTAAGGGAGATGCTCCAGGCCTCTAATCACCTTTGTAGCCCTCTGCTGTACCCTCTCCAGCAGTTGCCTGTCCGTCTTGAAATGGTCTTGCTGCTAAGTTTCCATGTGTATAGTTTCTTTTTTATTAGGAACTTTTGTTGCTCTCATCTTTTCTCTGTACCATGGGTCATAGTTATTTTCAATCTCCTGGGACATGCTTTAATAAAGCCCATTTTCATAGGAAATCACTGAATAGGTAATATTCTTTGAAGGGTAAAACTTAGACATCTTTGCTATACAGGGGGTTGTTTTCCATTCTTATGGGATTGCCACTGGATTTAATGCACAGCCTAGGAGAACTATTTTTAGTAATGTCTACATAAATAACTTGGGTTTAGCAAGTTATGGATGGAATGATGGTATCCCAAGACCCAATGTCATGCTTAATCCTTTTCCTCTGTTCACTTTTCATTTGGTTGTTAAGGTTAGAAGATACCCTGGGAACAAAAAATCATGCTCCTGCAATTGGAGGGAGGAAGAGGGATTTTCACCAGATCATGGGCTGTAAATAAGAGTGTCCTGTAAATCTTGCAGGTAGAATGATCTGCAATGCCAGAGCAATGTTCACATGCAGCGTTTGAAAGGAAGCTTTGTAGGAAACAAAGCTTCAGTGCGGCGTGCTGTTAATGTAGCTGCTAGTTGTTATGTCCAGAAAACGAATGCCTGCTTTGGTTTTGCCTTTCAAGTGTGGTTTTCTGATGCATAAAGAAGAAAACGTCTTGAAGATAAACCAGTCCTCTCTCCCATGAAATTCGTTGTGGTTTCTCAGCACAGTGGGAGGTTGGTGCAGAGTAGATCCTTCCAATTTCTGTCTCCAGATCAATTACAACTTGTAGGAGAAGCCTTAACGAGTAGGTGTAGGTGTATTTGGAAGGAAGATTTGTTTCTAGTGTGGTACATGTAGAACATACCCTCCTCAGTCTCTTTCTGTAGCCTGGTTATCCTGGGCTGCCAGCTTTATGGGTCACCGACACCGTAAGCCTCTGTGCCTGGCACAACGAGGCCCCTTTCTGCTCAAGGTCTCTGGGTGCTACTGCAGTACAAATATTTAATGATAAAACATGCTTATCTCCCGCCAAAAATCTGGCAACGTCTCCTTATCGAGATATTATTAAATTGTCAGTTCAACCATATGCCGAGCATTTTAGGCGAACAAATGTTCACGCTGGCTCTCGCGCAATACGTGAAGACTCGGGGAGAGACAGGTGGCCGTGTTTACACCATCGAGTACTGCCCGGTTCCTTACAAACAAAAAGTTGCATTAAGCGACTCTTGCTTTATAGCAGCTTAAAAATTTATGGACCTGGTACGCTTGAGACAACGCTAATTTGATTACACTTAAAACGTTAAGTGTAGGTTGGTGGAACCTACATGGTTTGTGTGTTAAAGATATCTCTGCGTTGCCCTTGAAAAAGAAATGGGAGAAGTAAATTTATCAGACCCTCACCCACAAAAAAACCAAACCCACCCTTGGCAATGAAAGTATGTTTTAAAGTTAATAGTATGTTTTCTTTCAGAGTAAATGAATAGAAAAATGCCTTCATCCACAAACTTCATTGCTTCTACTGTTTGCCATTGATAAATGCTCAGGAGAATCCTGGTGTTTTTTTAGACACTCTGTTCCATCTTTTCATCCGCTTTTCTCCAGATGACATCACTTATTATCACACATGGGTTCTTGGATCCACCAAGTAATTGTCAAATCTTTCATTTTATCTTCAGTTTGTCTCTTTTTTAGGAGTGAGAAATGGGGAAGTTATTCTGTCACTGTAGTAGGATTTTTTCCCACACCTTTATTCTTGGAAGGTAGCCTGTCTGGCAAAAAGTCAAAATAGTCTGATTTTTGTGAACATGCTTGGAATTTTCTTTCAGAAATCTGTAGTAATATTACACAGTCTTAGATGTGGTTAATCGAAATGGTATTCTGATTCATTTTGGTGTTGAAGATTTTTTTTTTCTCTCCTATGGCCTTGCTTTAAAAATAAATTAATAAGTTCATTGTGAAAGCTATCTTTCACAAGACAGATATTGGCTTTCCTTTCATTAGGAATTGTATTCTCTTCTGGGGGTCTGCTGCAGCTTGTGGGATTTTTTATTTTTTTTTTTTTTATGATAGACTTCAACCCAAACTTCCTTAATTATAAATGAGAGAAAAGGGAGATATTTCTTCTTTCTTGTCTTTATTTGTTGATCGCATTTGAATGCATCAGGGGGTAATGAGCTGAAAATGAATTAGAATGTATACTGAACATTTGCTTCAGAAAAATAAATGCTTTTAGAATGCTTAATGCAAATGAATTTGAAGGAGGTTGCTGATCTGTCTTTATTGATGGATATCACTTCGTAATACTACTTTTTCTACCTGGGTAATTTCTTTGGGAGAAGTTCACATGCCAAAAGAAGTTTATAAGTATAAACATCAAGAATATTAATACTTGCGATCTCAGACACTGTTTTAGGTGAAATTCCCTTACCCAAAGCACCAGTTGCTTTGCCAACGTCTTTGATATTTTTCTGACCCATGTATTACTTTCTCTGCAGTCTTTCTTTTGCTGAAATGAGTCTGTCACCATAAAGCTGCAGCTTGAAAGTAGCAGGAACAACGTCACCCAGAGCTCAGTTGCCTTCTGATGCCTTCCTTGCAGGTTGAAGCAAGAGGAGCTGGACACCCTCTGTGACAGTGCACCCCAAATCCTCTCAGGGGGGCCTTGTGGCTGATGGACATCCCTGGGGTGTAGAGGGAGTGAGGAGAGGCTTGCTGCTGTTTTGGGCAGAGCTCCTCAGGTGCATGCTCATAGCTGTCCAGGCCTTTTAAGGGTGATGTAAACTTCATCCATATAGTAGCTGAAATACAGCTTGCGGTGACTGTGTCTGAACACTGGTTTCCTAAGTAACGAGATGGTAACATCTCCTCAACCTATTTGCTCTTCAATCTGTTTTGTGCTCTATGGAGAAGTTGTTGTTTGACCACTGTATTCTTCAAGTAAAGTCCGAAACGTGCTCCAGAATAGAGTAAACCAAAGCTGTGCTGGGCCAGCTCTGTTTCAAGGGGTGGATAGAATACATTGGAGCCGCATTGACATGGTTTTGGAAGGCTTGGACACTGATGAGTCAGTGTCCAAGATGATTTGGAACACGATGCCCATTGTAATTTTCCATTTCAGTATTTGAAAGTATTTCATACTTCCAGGGTGTATAAGAAGACCATCAGTGGAGATAGGCTAAGGGAGAGATTGCAGGGTAGTTGAGGCAGGAAGGCACCACTGTGAGATCATTTAGTCCAGTCTCTTGCTCATGGATGGATCTGCTAGGGCTGTGCTCAGGACCAGGTCCAGCTGGGTTTTGAGTGTCTCCAAGGGTGGAGACTCCGCAGCCTCTCTGGGCGACTTCTGCTGCTGCTTGTCTACTGTCACAGTAAAGGTGTTGTTTTCTTAAAACAGGGGAATGGTGGTCCCCTAGGGAAAAGGGGAGATAGTGCCAAGGACCTGATAAGGTGGTGTTGTGAAAGCAAACGACACCTTTCAATTTTGCTAAAGGATCTGAAGCAAATTTCAAACAAATTGGAGATTGCTGCTGAGAAGCCAGAAGCTGCTCTGTGTTTGCACTAAATCTTTAACCACAAGAAAAGCACCTTTGCCATGCTGGTGTCCATTCGCAGTGTGGTTGCAAAGACGGCACCCCATATCCCTTACTGGGCCATGCCGCATCCTGCCTAACCACCTCCTCCCCTCTGTCTGGTCTCATCAGATCTGAGTGTCTCATCTTCACTTTCAGGGCCTCATTTAACCTGCTGTTGTTTTCCTTTCCACTTTTACTCACTCCTGTGATGTTCACACGAGCCTCTAGTTTGCCTGCGGTACCTACTTTGCCTACTTGATGCATCTGTACAAAACCTATTGTGGTGGTCTCTCTTGTTGGAGAGAAACCTGCCATGAAACTATTTCATTATCCTCATTCAAAAGCCCATTTCAAGTCTTTGTAGTGTCTTGATGACTGTCTGGGTCAATATGCTCCTGCTAAGCTCTTGCAGATGCACGTTACCTTGTTGATTCCTTGTTGTGCTGGTTGTCTGTTGCTATATCCTCCTATCTCATGTTGTAACCCCCTGCCTGAGAGGCCACCGTTTTTTTTTTTCCCCTCTGCAGAACCCTTAGTGGAATGGGATGCAATCCCTGTGTTGATGGGATAATCCATAACATAAAAAAATAATGGTAAAATATGATGTAAAGGCCTAATTTTTTATTTAAGGGAACCTGGGTGAACAGCTTCCTTGTGTTGTGAGCCCTGCGATCCAAAGGATACGGACTTGTTTAAGGATTAAAGTGAAAGCAAGATGGAGCAACAGGAGCAACAGGAGCATCTGTTGGAAACAGGAAAATCTGAACTAGCCTTCCAGGGTGACCTCTGTCTGAACTCCTCAAAATGCTGCAACGTGGCCTTGGTTTGGTTTGGAGGGAGAGCAGTCGTGGGGTGATTTGCCACAAAGGTGCTCTGAACCAATTTGGGCAGGATTTTATCGGGGAAGATCAGCTGGTTGAAACCCACAGAAAATAAAATAGAGCAAGGTTGCTCGCTGGGGACTTTGGCATAGCTCCCTGTGCCTATACTCCAGCGTGCTGCACCCCTGGGTTTTGGGCAACACTCTGCCCACATCACCCTTGTGCTTCTGTTGGTAAGAAGCTGCCTGTGGTTGGGCTGGAGGCAGGGGAAAGTAAAGAAGCCGCTGATGGGTTGATGTGGTCCTGTTGGCCTCGGTGTCATGACTTAACTGAATTGGGGGACCTTTGGTGCTACCCTGTCTTGTCTGTGGTTGTGTTTGTAAGGCAAAGCACCCACTAGTTGGCAAGATTAGGTGGCTGTGAGTCCGGTGACTGCTGTAATAAAGTTTCTAGAAGATGGTTTTCCCCCTTTCGAGAGAAGTAATATATAGGTAACATCACTTTATAGGGAAAGCGAGTGGTCTCACCACATTAATATGGAAAATGATTTTTTCTTCCTTCCTTCTTATAATATATCATCAATCTGTGGCCTAAAGAAGTGTGTTCTTGCTGTGATTGAGATACTACGGAAGTAAATGAGTTCATTTAAAAGTAAAGTCACCTTTCTAATTGGGTGCAGAAAGATGTCTCATTACAGCTGTGCTTTTAACTAGCAGTTTAACTAGCAGTAAATCAAACTTCAGGATATGTTAGTAGCCACACAGACACAGTGACAGTTAAATGCTGCCTTTGAATATCTGAGCTCTTTATTAAGGGCTGCTGGCCATTATGAAATAACGTCTGACTGAACTGAGGGTTACTAGTGCTTTATCATTAAGATTACTGTTACACTGATGGCTAAAAAATGCTATTCTTAATGAAATTAGTATTTTTAAAAGATTGGAATTTCTAAAAAAATGTATTTGTTCTTATTGTTTTTTATTCTTATTACAATGCCCAGACACAAAACTAAGAAAGGTGGTAGAAGGTGATTCTTTTGCTGTTAGAAATTAAGCGTATAGGGGGTCACCTGCTTGTCCTCAGCTGCAGGAGTTTTCAGGATGAGTGTGAAGCTGCCAGTGTCCTCCTACAGCTGGTATTTGCATGCAAGTCCGTGCTTCAGGGGTCTGTCTTCTGCCTTTCCCCATACCAAAGGAAGTCATCTGCAGCTTAGCAGTTTATAAGCTCAACCAGTTTTGCTGAACTTTGGCCCCAGGTGAGATAGGAAGGGAGCAGGACACAATAAGGTCTTACTTGGTCACATTGCCATCTCTCCTCTTTATCAGGGAACCTTCTTCCCGCTTCCCTTGAAATCCAGAGCTTCTGAAGCAGAGTTTGCATTTGCGTGAGGTCCAGTAGGACTGCAAACTTGTCATTTGATTTTGTTTTGTCACTGAATGGCCCTTCCCATGATTCTCTTCTGAAGAAAAAAATACCAGGTGGAGTTGGGCTATTTGTTTATCACTGGCCTTTGAGCCCCAGCAGGTCTTATTGTCCTCATGTAGGTGGTTCCCTTATTCCTTATTTGAACTGTGCAAAGCTGAATGTTTAATTTTTCTCATTTAGTCTAATATTTCAAGAAAGAAAAGAGAAGATCTTTAAAAAAAAATATATTTTTAAACTATGATAGAATCTTTTGATTACTTTTGTTTGACAAAACTTTGAGTTAGTGTGTAATACTTCTTGTCCTGAATAAGCAGGTTGTTTAATAGATCCAATGAATGCTTATTTAACTACAGTAGGTATTTGTGGCAGAGAGCCTTGCCTGTGAATTCAAGCATATCTTGTGGTAGCAGTAATGTGTACGGTCATCTGCAGATTCTGTCCAATGATTTGACCTGCTCAAAACAAAGTTATGTTGGATGAGCATTAATTCAAGCCTTCTTATGTATGTGTATGTGTTTTTTTTAAGGGAAATTTGCAGTGTAGCTTAAATGAGCCTTAAATGCGTTGAGGGAAGAAAAATTGCACATGACTATCTGATGCAAATAAATGTATTTGGTCAAAGTAAGATGAATATGATGGAGAGCCAGTAAAATTCTGGGAAGTGGTTGAGTTTCTAAAGTCATCAACTTGATGCATTATTGTTGAGTTTTTTGGGGGCAGAAATTACGTTTTGGTCTAATTGTTGTTTGAACTAAGTATATGCTGAGAATAGCATGTAATCTAGACAGCTGCTGTGTAACACCAGCAGCTTTGTTTTTTATTGAAAAAGTGTAAGTTGAAAGTTTACACTACGTCAGAGAATGTATAAACTTCAGTGTGTGGCTTTGTAATTATTATAACCAAAAACGTAGGTGTGTACTGTATCTGCTGGTGTTGTGAGGTGCTGGCTTTGTTTTTGTTCCTCTTATCCTTTGGGCTCTATTGAGTATGACCGAGTTTTTAGTTTAAACCCTGATTTTTGTGTTGTCTCTTTGGCTTAAAAAAAAAAAAAAAGAAGTCTCATTACAAACTTCATATATAGAGAGAAATATGGAGGAGAAGAAAGGAAAGGGAAGGCACTGTTTGCTTATGTGCACCAGACTGTAATGCTCTCTGTTATCATGAAATGTCATTATCCTATTCTTGTTTCACTTCTCCTTACCCCATATCCATATTACGTTTTTAAGTCTTTTATGCAAAATACGTCAAGCCAGATATTTAATCATCTTAACGGAAAAGTTTGGTCTCAGTTGAGTGCTGAAATTCAAAAAAATTGTATTAGCTTTTGCATCTCAGGCTAGAACTGATAATGTGTGCCTCATCACTAGCTTTTCATAGCCTTTATGAAGAGTATCTATATATATGAGGTTGGCC
The DNA here is from genome assembly GCA_033628505.1 of Tringa tobata. Classification (NCBI taxonomy): domain Eukaryota; kingdom Metazoa; phylum Chordata; class Aves; order Charadriiformes; family Scolopacidae; genus Tringa; species Tringa tobata. The sequence goes on from JAHREE010000294.1 coordinate 267,500, forward strand.
ATTGCCAACGAAGACAAGGTAGTTGTGAAAAGTTTGTTGAAGTCTCTAGATTCTCGGTGTTGGGAATGTATTGACTAAATATGTCTTTTAAAACAAGCATCCATTTTCTTCCTCTTGTTTCAAAATATTGTGGAATTCCCTATCAGGTCAGTAGGTATTGACAGTAAAAACAAACAAAAAAAAATACAGTAAACATGGTTGTCTGGCTGAGTAAGGTTCTCAAAACCAAACAGAGCCTTGAAAAAAGTGCATCTCCAACCCAGGAATCATTTAATGAACTTCGCTTCTGATTCCCCTTAAAAAAGAGGAGAAAAAATAACCTGTGGGTTTTAAATTTCTCCATCCCTGTTTATAAGAGTAGTCTCAGGCATCTGTTTCTGCTGTGGCGCAGTCATGCTCCGGTGCTCCCCCCACCGAAGCGTGACATGTCTCTGTGCCTCAGTTCACACGGCGCCTGCCCCGGTGCTTTGGGGAGGGCAAGTGTTTTGGAGGGGGTCCCAGCTGTGCCTCTGCAGCTTTTGAGACCTGACCAGCATCCCCGCATCCCTGATTGCAGGCAGGGATGTTCCTGGCCCTGCTTGATAGTGTGGTTCCTCTCATGCTGCAGCTCCAGAGCCCCTGTAGATGGTGGCCATGCAATATTGAGGCTGCCGTGATGCTCAGGTTGGAGTCCATCAGCAGTAAAATCGTTGGCCACCCCGTAGCGTGCCATTTTCTGGGTTATGCGGCCAGGACGTTGAACTCGGTTGCATTCCCCCAGTCTTGTGTATTTAGCTGAAGCTCAAACTTCAGAGACTTGTGGTTACCAAGTGTCTCATGTGTGTGGCAAGGGTGGGACCCTGGGGAGAGACTGCAGTGCCCTGCTAAGTGAACATCCAATTTTTGTTTGAATTTAACTCTTATTTTTGGAACCACGGGTGACTTATTCTTGGAACCCCGTTTTTCAGAAACCCATCTGCACACAACGTTGCCAGGATTTCTGGTACAAATATTTTGTCATTTGCTCTTGAGACAATCTGTTGTTTCAGTCCTGGATGAAGTTTTGTAATATGTTGCTTGAGATATCATGGAAAAATATCTAAGTGGTGGTGTAATCTTCTAGGTGAAAACACAAGGTTATAATATTTCTTTTTTTTAGTAGAAAATCGATTATTTGGTTTTATCAAGGAACAAAATCTATAATTTTTTTTTCCAAAAAAACCAAACCAAGACTCTCGCACAGTTATTTTTTCCATATCTGATTACAGAAGTTGAGTTAGAAGTGACCCACCTTTTCTTTTCCAATGAATATCTGGAGTTCTCACATTTGGTGCTCATTTTGCTCCATCCTTTCTCACAGATTTCATTTTCTCAGAGCATTGTGCCTGGTAGCCCATTTGTTTTCATTTGATTTTTCTCCTCTAGAGACGGAGCTCGTTGCCTTCACTAGCGCCTCCCGTAGTGTGCATACAAAATCTTGCCTGTGCTTGAGAATGATAGAAGGGAGGAGTTGGTGAGAACTTCTAGAAACTGGAGGTTTAAAAATAAGGCTCAATCTTTACTTTTGAATGACAATTCTTATATCATATATCATCTTATATATCATATTATATCTTATATCATATATCTGATATCTTATTGTCAGACTTGTTTGATGCAGGACAAATCTCTCAATTTCCTCTGTATATATGTGTACAGAGGTAGATGGTACTTTGTTGTGATGCTCTAATAACAAATGGCAGTCTGCTACAAAATACATTTTTGGGGGAACCTAATCTGAATACTCGGTGTTAGGTTGTTAGTGTTGACCCCTCTGGTGTTGCCAACAATGTGGTCTCCCCTGGGGTGATCGTGCAGGGGGCGTAGGAAGATATTGTAGGCTGGCTGCTCATGGTAACACCATGAGTAGCTAAATCAAGGGGTAGCTGCTGAAATTCTGTTCACTGGGACACTTTATTTATTTATTTATTTATTTACTTTTAATTCATCAGATGTTTGCGTTACCCTTTTCTTTTTCTTCCAACCCCAAAGAATGAAATGGAAAAATCCCCTAATAAGGAAGATGTCAGGAGAACTGTTTTTTTGTCACTGAGTGGGAAAGAAAGGGGGGAGTAAATGCACTTGCCATGGTTGGTACTGGAGCATGTATGTTTTCCTGTTCTCATGGTTCTCCTATTTAATTGGCAGTCTCTGAGAAGTTAAATCCCCAACCTAGCAAATGGTTTAATATTTCAAATGAATGGAAAAAGTTCTCAGTTCTCCAAAATAGCCTTCTGGAGGTGAATCTCATGGAACCTGCAGTCAGGCAGGTCTAAATCCTCAGGAAGTAGCTCCAAGATGCCGTGGAAGAAAACCTGCTCATTGCAGGGGAGGTTGGACTAGGTGACCTTTAAAGGTCCCGTCCAACCCAAACTGTTCTGTGATTTTAATAGTTAGGTCAGCTTTGTGCATCTGGGAAAGCTGTTGCAGATGAAGTTTCTAACTGCAAAGAGAGAATGATGTCCTCCCACTCCGAAAGTGGAGCATGAGTCGAGCGGTTGCCAGGTTTACTTTGGCAGAAACGGTGCTGGAGGTGGTGGCTGGTGCTGAAGGTGTGCTAAGAAAAGCTCCTTTCCACGACGAGCAGCTTTTAAGTTTGAGAAAGCTTCGCATACTCACAAAATTCATGTAGAGTCCTTACAAAGAGCGTTCCTTTTGGCGCTTGCCCCTCTTCCCATTCCGATAGCTGAGGCTGGGAGCAGGCAAGCGGTGCTCCTTGCTCGGCCACTGCCAAGCGGTTCTTTCTCCCGGTGCTTCCCTTGCTCTGGTTTGGCTCTCGGGGTACCAACCGCCTGGCAAGCGTTCAAATGCTGGTGGCTCCTCGGTGCAGGAGAGGGTGGGCAGGTCTGAGAGCACGTAGCTTTGCTGGAGTTCTTAACTTTCACTTGTCTTCTCCCTGCAAAAGAAATAAATAATTGACGCGTGAAGGGGAAAAGCGTGGGAGGAAAAATGTCAGGAAATTCAAAGGTGAAGCTATTTCCTCCCTCAGTAATATTTTTCTCCTGCGTGTTGTTTCTTCTCCTCAAACAATGGGGTGAGTTTGAATCCATTCTTAACTATCAGCCTTGCCATTGTTTATTCATAAATCCTTTCATGTGTGTGACGGACCTCAGGAAAAACCCACACTTCCATTGTGAGTCCTCTGGGCAGGCTCTCTGTAGTACAGTGCCAGGACAGCAGGGCCCTGGTCCTTCCTTGGTCCCCATGTGCCAGGGAATTATTAATATTAACGGTGAAGCATATGACCTGTGTGATTTAAAGGTGTAGGCTGTGAAATCTGATACTCTGTCAAAGCCCCGCTTTTTTCAAAAAGCAAATAAATAGCTCAGATACTCAGACCAAGGATTTCTGATGTTAATTACTTAAGCATAACGGTGTTTGCTAACGTTTTGTGCGTGCTCATGTGTGTGCACACACACTTGTGTTTGGGGGAAGGGATGTTTTGCTCAAGCAGGTGAAAGTTGGTTCTGTAGTATAAAACAGGAAGCAGATGGGTACTAATTAAAGCCCTGTTGATGATAAAAGGGTGACTGAGCTTTTGAAGCAGCTGCTTTCCTAATTTTATACATAGCTGGTAGGCACTTTATATAAGCGCCGGCCTCCCCACTCCTCATTGTTTTCGTGAAGCCGGAGGAAATGCGTGTGCCTGTGCGTGCGTGCTGCCATGGCGGGGGGGACGGCGCTGCCTGTTTGCTTCCTTCTCTGCGCCAGAGAAAAGGGTGGTTTCCGAACATCTGACCAAGGTGCCAGGCACCTTCTCATCTCTCTCCCTCTTCTCCCTCCACCTTTCCGCGCGCGAGTAGGCAGCGGGCTGGTGGGAGAGCCCGTTCATGGCGGTGCTGTGGATAAGGGAGGGCAGCTCACTGCATGTTGCAGGTCTGTGTGTCTTGGCTCATCTGGGAGAGCTTGCTCTGGGAAAGAGAGCTATTTTTCGTGGCTGGTTGTTGTTGCTCTGTTAGACTTTTGCAAAGCGGTTACAGAGTCAACAACCAAAATACCAGTGAGGGTGCACAACCTCCTGTGTGTGACCCACGATCATCATCATGGTGTTTAATTTTCACAAGTACTCTTTATACTGCCTTTTTGGCCTTTTCTCTCATTTCGGGGCTCGTAGGATGGGTAATAAATTTTCCAAAAAAAAGGAAACAAAAAGACTCAAGCGTGTTGTATCAAAATGTAGACAAAGGTAAAATAGCACCAAAGCAGAGCAGATCTTCATACAGTAGAACTAACTATGTTAATTGCAGTGTTTTAATCCACTTAATAGAAAATGAGCATCGGATATAGAGAAATAAATCATAGAATCATAGAATGGTTAGAGTTGGAAGGAACCTTAAAGATCATTGAGTTCCAGCCCCCCTGCCATGGGTAGGGACACCTCCCACTAGAGCAGGTTGCTCAAAGCCCCATCCAGCCTGGCCTTGAATACCTCCAGGGATGGGGCATCCACAGCGTCCCTGGGCAACCTGTTCCAGTGCCTCACCACCCTCACAGGAAAGAATTTCTTTCTGGTATCTAATCTAAATCTCCTCTCTTTCAATTTAAAACCGTTGCCCCTTGTCCTGTCACTACACTTCCTGACAAAGAGTCCCTCTCCGGCTCTCCTGTAGGCTCCCTTCAGATATTGGTAGGCTGGTACAGTTTCTGTTGTCTTGAGTAGCGTAAGTTTTGTTCATAATGAATACATTGAATTGTTGAAATGTGTTTACTGGCAGCTTTTGCTGCTGGGAATTGGTGTGGGGGGAATTGGTTTCTTCGTTGGGGAAGATGCCAGTGTTCAGTCCCAGTGTTGGAGATGTTGTCATTCCAGTAGACATAAAGTAAACTTGGTGTGGGCAGGAGGAGAAAGAGAAGGAAAATTTTGGTCAGTGACGGGCTTGAGTCTGGTGACATGCAGATTCAGGGGATGGCAACTGAGGGCTGGAGGAGCTCAGATCTGCACAGCGAAACTCGTGTTGCGTTAGCCACATTTCTTCATGAGCAGTGCTTGGGAATCAGGATTATGTTTGGCTGAAGCTCTCATAGGGATGCTCTCTGGGTGTCTATTTGAAGAAGCACCCTTTCTATTTTGAAGCTGCTGCTGAAGCTGCAGGTTCTTGATTCATTTGAAGCAGAAACAGCTTAAAGATGGCTTGAGTGGCAGCCTCTGGTCCTGCCACCCTCTAAGGCCCTGTAAGGCCCTGTAAGCCGGATGTGTTCAGGGAAGCCAAAGTGTTCAGAGAAGCATTGCCCGGTTCAGCGGTCGATGCTCCTTCCCTTGGTGTTGCTGAGTGCTGGTATCTGCTGTGGCTTGTTGATCAAACTGCTGTAGAAAGACGAGTCATAGTCTTTAAGTCCTTCACTGTTGATGCTGTTAGTGGGGGTTATTCCCCCCATGTCTTTTCACTCTTACGGGAAGACGACCACAAACTGGAAGAGCTTCCTAACCTGAGTCCTTTTCTTGCTTGTTCCCTGCATGTGAACTCCCTCTCAGTAAGTTCTCTCCCTGAAACCATATGCAGGCCAACAGGTCTCTCCATAGGAATGATTCCCAAAGCCTCTTGCCTCTCATGGAGGGGATGAGAGGAGGCAGCTGATGAGTACGCATCTTTCCCTGTCCTTTGCTAACATTGCTCATGGGTTTGTGAATTTTCCCTCCTAAACTGTGTACTTCTCTGCTACTGCATCTCTCCCCAGCTCCTGGCAAAGAACCAGCTCCTTTTGGAGAACCACCAGGTCCCAAAGTGCATGGAAGGAAGGCAGTGTTGCCTTCTCCATTGGACAATATGTCTCTCGGAGGATCTTCTTACTCTGAATTCAGCTAGGTTGGCTGTGTTTCAGGTTATGGGATCAGTGAGTCGTGCTGCATCACTACAACCAAAACTATTTGCTGAAGTTTACCAGGTGCCAGAACCTGGTCAGGGAGGGCTTTCCTTCACACACAGACTGCAGGGTTATGAGTTGTCTACTGCAGTGCTGATTTCTTAAATGTCCTGGGTTTTATGACCCCCTCAGTGTTTGTCAAGAAGCTGTTGCTGTTTGAGTGTACTTTGACATCGTGCTTGTGTTAATCTCCTTTGGCCTTATCCTTTAAATTGGCCTTTCAACAAAGTCTGGGGGCTGGGTTTAATCTTAGGCAGTTCTAGCTCTTTTTCTGGAGTCAGCAACTTAAAATTGTCTGTTTTCTTCCTGTGATGCAGGTGTATTTAAGCCAGGATTTACAGGAATGGCAGTGCAATCAGAGAGAGGACATTTGACTGCTGCTACCTTCCCTGCCTGCCTTCTGAAGGATTTTAAAATTATTCCAGAGGCCCTGAAAGTCTGTGGGCTTCAAGCTGAAAACAGCTATAGCAGAAAGGATATGAGTTCTCCAAGAGACTTGATTAAAAAATTAAAAGCTCTTACAGTTAAGGGTACTTGAGAGGTGACAAAGGTGGGCAGCCTCTGTGGCAACGCAGAGGAGTCACTGCAAGCTGCTGCAAAGGTTGCTGTGTGCCCCTGGCTGTGCCAGGGAACAGTCACCTTGTCACTGCTGCTCTCTGGCAAGTTCTTTCTTAGGGTAAAAGACCCTTAAGCCTACTTTAAATGTCTTTCTGTGGCGTTTATTAGCCAGCCACACTGTCTAGAAATCACTGCAGCTGGGGAATTTGTACAAGTCACGGACTTCTCTGCAGTTCTCCTTAGGGGTGAACGTGTATCTTAATGCTTTGATTGTTCCCGCTCAGTCTTGAATGTTTTCATGTTTGAATACTTAACACAGAAATAGAGGGAAATGGGTGAGAATTGCTAAAAAAAGATATGCTTTCTGTTTAAAATATTGCTTAATTTTTAAAAAAGATCTGTAGAGCAAGGAAATTTGTATTTTTGTTGTCAAAATGACTCAGCTACTACTCTTCTTGGAAAATAGTTGAATGTACTGAATGTGTGTGTATATATGTGTGGGGAGTGGGGTGGGGGGGATGGCTGTTTTTGTTACGCAAACTTTGAGCAAGATAACTCTGAGCTTCCTTATCAGATGCCCCTGAGATGCCTGGCGTTGAAGGAAGTAGGCAGCAGTGGAGGAGTGAATGAGGGGTCCTTGAGTAACTGACGGAGAAGGAAAAAGGAGGATTGAGCCCATGTCTGTTTTGCCAGTTTCCATTATTTGAGCCCGACGTGTGCAATGTGTTTTTAAGTGGTAGGTCCTGAACTCAGCTGATGCCTGGAGCATTTCATTAAAAGGAGTATGTAAGGGAATACTAGACTCTGGTAACATAATAATTGGTGCCTAGATATCTTCAAGGCACTAGGTCTTCATCCTTCACTCACTGCTCCAAAGCCGAGTTTTGAAAGTACTTTTTTTACACAGCCAGTCTTAAACAAAATGTTCTTCTTTCCTCCAGCTCCCTTTCCTTCCTAGGCAGATGAGGAACATGTAGTTAAATCAGAGAAGTTGTTAGTTGTAGTCTTTTTAAGAGATACAAAATCTGGCAGCAAACAACAACTAGCTTGTAAATGTTGAGGTCTACACTCTGTCCTGTGAAGGCATAATTATTCTGTTGTTATCTTCTCTGATTTTATTACTTTTATTCTGGGGGGGGCAATATTCCAGAGGGTGGAGGGAGCAGGGAAAAGGGAAGAGGTAAGAATGGAGAAGGGGTAGGGTAGGTTTACTATTATTATTTAAGGCGAAGCACTGTGAAGTGGGTACATTCAATATTGCTCAAGTGTTAAAACAGATAAACTGCAACTATTTATGTTTCAGCTCAACTTCTACCACTGTTTTTCTGAAGCTTCAGATGCCAGCTTTGTCAGACAGAGGCTCCAGTACAGTATTGATTTATTGGAGAGGCTCCTTTGTAGCTTAATTGAAAATAAAATTTAGATAAAATGGTGATGCCCGGGGTCAAGCCTGGCATATGTACAGGTGGAAGAGAAAGGGAAGAAAAATTAATTGATTGATGCACAAGGTCTTATCTTTAGGAAAACTATCTTTGCCTCAAATAGTATTGCTCGGTTGGCAATAATTTGACTCGGCCAAATCCCCAGTTGCTATGTTTCAGGGGCTGACATACCGACTTTGGAAGTTTACAGCTAGAAAAGGTCCATGAGCTCTTCTGATTTACAGACATGCTGATCTCCTTGTGCTTTTATTTAGTCATGTGCTTGAAATTTGGGAATGGGCAAAGGAGTTCTGTTGTTGCTGGTTTGTCAGAAATGTTCTGCAGGTAAGTTGTGTTGCAGGTAAATGTGTTCCAGATCCTAAAGAAGGATATTCTTGGTTGGCTGTAGTGCACTGAGGCTTGCTTGGGTAGGCTGTACATCTCCATGGAGAGAGAGGGAATTGTCTTGCCAAGCACCTTTATTTTTGAGTCAGAAGTCTATTCTCCTAGAAAATGAGATCTTTCAAAGTTCACATTAGAGGAATCCAAAATAAGATGGTTTTAGGTGGGGCCATTCACTCTGCCCTTTGAGAGCAGTAGTTGGGTTTTTGAGCCTGTGTGCTTGGAGGATTTGAGGTATGAATGTGATGTTACGGCAAAACTCAAACTCTTAAATTTTGAAGATACGTTTTTTGCAAAGATGGCCAAAGGAGAACACTTAGTTTAGAAACAGTCACGTTTCTTCTCTCTTATTTATTGGGATTCCTAAGACTTCTCTAATGGAGGGGGAGCAGAAATCCTGCTGCACGAGAACTGAATGCTTGAAAGATAATGTCCAACTTAACCCTATGGAAAGAAATCCTTGAGAAGTTCCTGAAATGTACTTCTATAATTTCTACTTTGGCATAGAGATGGTTTTGTATGAATTGTGTAACTTTTGGAATGATGTCTCCCTTTTTGCTAATCCAGAGGGTATATTCTTAGGAGTCACAACAGGTTAGTAATCACGTCCACAGCAGACCGTGATCCTGATGAGCAGCGGGGATGGCGTATAGTTCAAAGTCTCTTTTCTAACTCTTTGCCTTAGTGTCAGGGTGAAGGTAGGCAAACAGTGCCCTGCTGGAGCTCTTCCTCTTCCAGTGGTGTTACCTGCAATGCCTGGCTGTGTGTGAGCTGACTCCGGAAGACCTTTGCTGGTTTTCCTATGATTTCAAAACCAACCTTCAGCAAATACAGTAACTTTATATTCTGCTTCTTTTTTAAGTCCTGTACGTCACTGCTTTTTGTTTCTGTGTGGTTTTTTTTTTTTTTTCTGACCATGCTTATGAGCCAAATCAGTGCTGCGTTTACAGGTTGCAAAGCTGTGTAAAATTATGAATTATCTTCTTGGTGTTGTAAGTCAGCAGCAGACAGGAAGAAAGTTGAAAATACTGAATAGGCAGCATATTGCTGCGTAGGCACTTAATGTTGTTAACAGTGTGATATAAGTTAAAATATTGCTTATTTCCTCTTTGCTGCTCAAAACAACCTGAAGCATGTTATGACCAGGATCTAAACAATAACTGAAAAAGTAAAAACAAACGTTTTAACAGAGAAAAGCATGGCTTGCCAAATACTGTGCGTAATTTATGACTACCTGAATAATCAACAAACAAAATACTTGAAAACACCTGACTTTCCGGGGGAAGACTTTAGTTTCTTTTTAAAACCAAATGAAAATGTTGAAACATTCTCTGTAGTAGCTTCAAAACTGAATATAATCCAAAATGTAAACAAGAGCAGTAAGGGCTGCAGTCTCTGCTGGAGTTTGCCAGCAGTTCAACAAATCTGTGGACATAAGTAGTATGAAGTATACATAGAAGTATCCATGACAATTTATTATAAAACTTCATAAACAAACTTGGCCAGATAAATAATATAGGAAAACAAGCCTCAGTAAACGTGCTTGCTTTTTTCTGTTTCATCCTTGTTTCTAAAGAGGCCTTTATGTGATCCCCAGAATAACTAACTTCCTGTGTCTTGATAGCTATTGCAAATGACAGCTCCTACTGCTGACATTCCTGCTATTTTTAATCTGATGTAAGTTTGTGTCCGGTGATTTTTTTTTTAATTTATTTTTTGGAAAGAGTGCCCCATTCTGACCTAGGAAGGCAGTTCTCTCAAGAAAAGAGCTTGCGCATCTTCAGTGCTGTGCCGGGGGGCTGTGTTGCCTCTCTCCTGGAACATCTGCGAGAGGGAAAGCTAAACTGTGGTATTTAAAAGGAGTGAAAGCTGCCAGGAGACAAGATACTGAGCAACTCCCAGTAGAGTGACTTAAGACTTTCTTGTCGCAACCCTTTGAATTGATTAAGGCATTTTAGCTCACTGTCTCAGCTGTGCTGTTACCACAGTGCTTCAGTGCACGTCTGGGGAAGGCTGGAGGAGAGCGCCGCCGCCTTCTCCTCTCCGTCTTTGGGCAAAGGCACGGGAGGGATGGGAGGCCCACAGCAGCCTTTGTGACTGAGAAGTCGCATGTTGAAGCACTTAATTCAGAATAACTAGCCAGGCAGGCTCAAGCTGCTAGTTATCCGCGGGCTTTTCCGCTGAGGGAGGATGGGAGCAATGATGGTGAAATTCGCACCAAGCGAAGACTGTGACCTCCAAGAGGATGGAGCCTAATCCGAAGGTTCCTAACAGCTTTTTGAGTTTGCAGGATTAGTGAAAGGGGATGGGAGGCTTTTAAAACAGTGTTTTCTTCTCTGAACTGATGAGGGTGATGTCAGTGTCCTTCCTGGGACACCTCCTGTTGCAGCTGGCAGCCCCCAGTGCGCCCAGAGGCTCCTTGTGTCAGGCTCCGTCTGGGGGAATGGGAGAGTGAGTGAGGTCTGCTCCAAGCTCCTGCAGTGGGACCAGTCTCCTGCGTGTATCACATGGAGAGAAATAGTAATGAGGGGAGATTAGTTAGACCTAGTTAGCATGAGAAAAATAGCACCTAAAATGCCTAACAAAGCTCACTTCTGCATAACAGCATCCCACACTAGGAGCTGTCTCAGTTTGTGTCTGGCATGGTTCTGCACCTCTCTAGCATCGGTTGCAGATGAAAAAAGGTCTCAAGCCATAAGACTGTGGCTTATCTTCCTTTTTATCGTCCTTATTGTAATATTTTATTGTTTTAAAAACAATTTGGATGTCTGGGTATTATGATGAATGCTGGTGCTCCATGGGCTTATTCTGTGAATTCCATTCTTGTCATTAAGAACATGTCTTTTTTTCTCTTGTCCTTTTTACTCTTCTTGTTTGGGAAGGAGGAAAGCAAGTAAATACAGAGCTGATGGTTTAAGTCAGTGCTGCCAGATGACATTCTATGGGAATGTGGACTTGCCAGTATGTAGATAGTAAATAGTCCTTTGATTTAATAAGGGTCTGTTAAGTACAGAGAACAGCCTACAGTAGGGAGGGAATAGGAATGCTTCCAAAACTGGTGTGGGGGAAGGAATTAACCTTCAGATTTCCCTTCTCTGTGTGCTCAGCTTGCTCTGAGAAATAGCACTCTGCCTCCCGTAGCCTACTGAAAGTTGTGAGCGCGTCTGGGGGTAACTTGGTTCAGCGTTGGTGCTGCACGCTTTGCAAGACTGGGCGGCTGTGGCTTTATAATGCTGAACAGATGTCATAAAACCCAGTGATGAGCACCAGTGTTTCTTGAAGCTGCAGCCTGGAGAATGTCACGGAAAGAGGAAGAGGCTGGCATGAACAGTGCAACCACCCGTCAGGAGCCCTCCCGAGTGCCGGGACCCTCTTGCGAGAAAATAAACTAAAAACCTTTTAAGTATAAACCACACCTTCTGTGAGAGAGGGGTGGCTGGCCAGACAGCGGAGATGCAATGCACACTGGAATATAGCTCCAGGCTATAATGAAATTTGGATGAGGGCTTTTTGTGGGCATTGTAGTAGTAAATCATGTTATATAAAATCTGCTAGGCTATGGGAGCAAGCTTGCGTTGGAAAGAGCTCTCCCAAAGAGAGCGTGCTGGTGGTCTGGCATGCTTCTGCGGTGGGGGGAAAATAAAGTACCAGGGCAAACTGTGTTCAAAGAAGCTCATCAGTAACACAATACCTAGTATATGTGCTGCCTCTTTAGGATGTACAAAAAGGAGTAATAGGGAATCGGTACTTGCTGCTTGTAACTTGGGAAAAAAAGAACAAGTATGAAAAACAGAACACAAAGAAAAATGAACAAATATTGACTGTATAAGGCAATATCCTTTATGTGCGTGTTTGCAGATGATGCAGTAGTTTAAAGAGAATTTAAATCTGATACTGTTGAAGCTATTTTAATAAAAGCTTAAGAAACCTATTTTTTTTCTGCTAATATTTTATTAACAAGAAAATTATATTTTCTTTTGATATGTGAGACGAAGAACTGGCTAGAGGAAAAATCAGTAGTAAAAACAGTAGCTTTATACACTGGGCTGTACTCACGTACAAAAGAAACTAAAGGGAAGAGAAATGTTCATGTCTTCTTTCCTCAGTTTCTCTTGTTCACTACAGCAACATCAGCTATAAATAACATTAGGTGAAATCCACAGGGTTGTTGTTATTTTTAAGCTGACACTGTCCCCTTACAAATCTGAAACCCTCAGCATCTTTGCCACTAGATGCAGTAAGGAATCTCTGAAGATATGAAAAATCAGAAAAAACCTAACCTGCTCAACTCTGGTTTATTTTCCTTTTTGTACTTTTGGGGACTATACTTGAATTTTGCGAGCCTAGCCTTGCACTTGCTGTAGTCAAAATAAAGATCAAATGCGTAGTGAGATGTAGCGTAAGATATTGTTCAGCCTGTAAATGGAAGGCTTTGCCCTTCTTTTTACAAGACTTGCAGTTTCCTTCAGCCAGGGATTTCCTGTGGGGCACAGCTAACCCTGCTGCAAAGGAAGCTCGCTGCTTTCATTGACTCTTTGTTTCTGAAAAACTAGTGTTCAGTGACACCCATGTCCGGAGAATTTGAGTCCTTTGCTTGCTAAAGGAAAAAGCTCCCTCTGCTATGCTGGTACAAGTGTAATAAGTAGATGTATTTATTTTTCTTTTCTTTTTTTTTTTTTTTTTTTAATTTGCACAAAGACTCGGTCAACCCAACTTTTTACATTACTGTCTTTGTACCTCCCCTTGGTATGTTGCTCCACAGGTAAGAAATACAGGCAGACTTGGTGGCTTTCCTGCACACAAGCAAACGTCTCTCTGCTGCCCTTGTCAGATGAGTTTGTGCATTGTAGGAGTTGTGGGCACAGTGCTGCAGGTGCACTTGGCTCCATCCATGGATTTTTGGCTGCGAACTGGCAGCTGCTCCTTCTCTGTGTCCCTCAGGAGAGGTCTAGGCAGTGGGCTTTGTTGCGAGGTGAAGTAAGTCCTCAAACCTCTCCAGCTAGCCCTTGGGCAGTCACAGCGAATGGGACAAGTGTCATGGACGTAGCCCATGTCTCCAGTGCATCCTGCTTCACTTCATCAGGCTCTGTTTTAACTTATTTTCCACTGTTGTGGGTAGCCCAAGGCTTGGAAATCCATCAGGTCGTGACAGTCATTCCAACCCGTAGGTTATCGGTGTTTTTGTGAAAGTAAATAGTTTTGATCCATGAAGACAAAGAGAAGACGTGCAGCACCCTAGTAAAGCATCCAACTGAAACCAAACATTTAGGGTTAGATCTGGTTGTGCCTTTACACAGGCACCTGGCAGATGACTGCTTTGGTCATTTTGCAGGGCTTTTAGCACATAAAGCGTATGTGACTTCTCAAGCGGGGATCTTTCTAATTGTTTCACTTATCCTATTAAAGCTTTTGGAGTAATCATATCTGGTTTTCTTTTTTAATTTATTTTCTTTCTTTTTTTTTTTCTTTTAATAATTTCGGAAGTTCTCTGCGTGTCCACAAAGGCCAATGCCAAAAATGAGCCCTATTTTCAGACTTCGATGTTTCTCGCTTCTGTGGTTTACACCGAGACTTTGGCCTATTTCTCACCTTACTGCTTCTTATTGGTGAGAACGTGTTTCTGGTGCTCCTTTTAAGATTATCTGCTGGTCTAATTAGTATTGATATATTTAGCATGTATACACATTTGTACCTCTTCATTAGAGCTAATGAATGTCAATAAAAGGCAGCTTAGTTTTAGAAAGAAAGAAAAGGGGGAAGCTTTCTATAAACAGTGCTGTAGTCTTTGTGATGAATTGGGTGTAACCGTGGAGAGTGGCAGAGGTGAAACAGGCTGTCTGTTAAACAGGAAACGACCGATTAACATTTTTTTGTCCTACTGATCATAATTATTCCCACTGGCTAAAAAAAAATAAACACCCCTTAGTCTCTCCTTACTATAGTCGCAGGATAAAATTTTAAGCTATTCATTCTGGCAGGGATGAAGTGCTACTTTATTACTCCAAATTTTTATTTTATTTTATTTATTTATTTAAATAAACTTTGCTTGAAGTCGTGATTCATGTTTTCCTTGCAATAACCTGCATTCAAGGGCAGCTCTGCCGTTGCCACCCCTGTGGTGCCCGCATCCCCTCCACGGTTGCTGCGTTAGAGCCTGCAGTGAAGAACCCCGTGTGAGGGCCACCTGCCCATCGAGCATCACAGCAGCCTTCCTCAGGCTTTACTGTGCTACAGGGGATTCTAATGGCTTTAACCCCTTTGGTGGGCGCACGTCAGCGGTGGTGTGTGATGCTGATCTCGGCTGCAGTGTGGTTCGGTGTGGCACTGGCCGATTTGTTCTCTGCCTTGCCTTTCCTGAACAGAAGAGGTTTTCCTCGTACCTGTGGTGGCCTATATTCTGTGGGACTGTTCCGAAAGAACGTTAATTATATCCCTGACCTCTGATTGTATATTAATTGAATCTTTTACTGGCTTTTCTATGATATCACCTGGGGCTGATGTCAGGGCAGCCGGGTTATGCGTGCATCCTCCCGCTCTGCTGTTTTTGCGTTACCGATGCAAATGCAGCACAGGCTGCGTGCAGGGGCCTGAGGTCTGAGAGTGTTTAAAGAAGGAGAAGAGGCCCCGGTTATCAAGGCATCCTGACTTTGAAATGTTCCTCTCAGGAGGAGTGTTGGCCTCCTGTGTCACTAGTGAACTCGAGAAGTGCTTCTTCATCATAAGCTATATATCTACATACGCATATATACATTTTCCAGTGTTTATTTTCAAATATGTTTATTTACAAATATAGAACCCTTATATTTGTCAAACACTTATTTTCTGTCTGTTGGAATAGAAAGCTTACAGCGTCAGTTTCGTAAAGGCAGTATTTGGATTTTTCTAGATCACTAAATGCATAGGTATCCCTAGTAGCTTTTAATTTTTTTCATCTGATATTTTTTTCTTTCCTAATTTTCTAGACTTCACAGCTTTTGTTTTATCCCAATGGCTATTTTCTTTTTTCTTCTTTTTTTTTTATATAATAACACTGTGCCTGCTGCCTTCTTGTTATCTTTCTTTCACTCCTAAAACCCAAACCTGTTGGCTGTCTTGGCTTCCCAGATGATTTTACCAGAGAGGGAAGAAGTTCTATTTGACAAATCCCTTTTAAAAATCTCAGAATTTTCATATGCATCTTCGTCTGTTGTTTTTCCTAATCAGTGTCATTTAGTTTCCTCGACTTTGAAATGCTAGCAAATGTTTATATACTTGGTGTGTGCTCTGTTGATGTTATATAATGCTTGTATTGTGGTTATAGAAATAAATGTAGTTATAAAGCAGAGTATCGGCACCAGTACAGATGATGGTATAGCCACCTAGTTGCGGCTCTGTCTTTCTCTTGGAGGTACAGCAAACATAAGGGTGGTCATAAGAAGCTTTGATTTGGGGTCATCACATCTGAACAGTATCCAAGAGCGTGCTTGCCCTTTGTGTGTATGCTTCTCATTTTATGCTTAACGTTTTTAATGGTTTTTATGCTCATTCTTTCTAAATACCCATGTAGAGGAAGTAGGCAGGTGTTACAATCTCATTAGAAATGTCCAAACTGCCATTGTGGAAAAGTGCTTCAAAGGAGTCTGCCTAGAATGAAGAGGAGGGTATTTGGGGATAGCAATTGGGAATTACTCAGATACACGTCAGTAGAGTTGCCAGTTCTGACATGTAAGTATGTATAGCCAAGTTCCTTAAACATTAGTGTCTGGAGCTGTGCATGGATTTTCTGTTATTACATACCATGTTCCAGAGGAGAAAGCTCCAGTGGTTGCGAAACCCTGTCCAGTCCCTGGTGCCTTGTGTGGCAGCAGGATACAGCCTGGAGGATGGCCAAGCCCCTTTGGTGTCCAAAGCTTTTTAGTCTTCTACAGCTATAAGAAGGAAGTGTAGAAGAGAATACATATGTGGACTTAACTGCAGAATGTGCTGTGCTTAAGTTAATGTCACTGACATATGGTCACAGAAGAGCCCCCTCTGTACAGGAGAGATGTATAGTGACCAAATAGTAGTAACATAGAGTCTTTCCCATTCTTGTACGTTCATGCAGGGGACAAGGGATGCGTTGCCGAAATCTTACCAAATGAAGCAGTCTATGAAAATATCTCCATGTTTGGAGATGGTGTTTTGTGGGTGGTGGCCCGGGAAGGACTCTCACTATACTACCATCTGTAATGAAAAACCCAGAGTAGGGGTGCAGGATCCCTCTAGTAGGATTGAAGTGTTTCTGCACTTTTTCCAGCTGAGGCTTCTTAACCATGTAACAGCGCAGGACAAAAATGAAGTCAACCAAAATCACCCCCCGCAAGAACAAAGAACCCAAAAAAGCATGACCTGTTTAGGAGGAAATCCTGCCCTTCCACCTTCATGCAGCTGCAGGTGGCAAATTGCCAGCATCTTCTAAATGCGACTCTTTGACCTGAGGCTAAGTGACATGCTTTCTGTCCATGCTTTCTTATCTGACAACGGGGAAGGTTTCTGAGCTGTAATCAAAGAATGCTGCAGTTGGGTGGCAAAGATAGCTATTTCTTTAGCATTTGAAGCCTCTGACACTGCAGCCAGATGTGCGGTTGTGTTGGTGACATTGTAGTATCAGGAACGCTTTAGAGAGAGAAATGCAACCTTTTTTGTTTGTTTTATGAACAAGTGCGCTGTCTGTTGACCAAATGTTTTTGGGTGTCCAATGCTAACTCTGAGGCAAACCCAAGCTCCATGTGCAGCATCTGCATCTGAACTTCTTGTATCTCATAGTCATGAGATAAGACAAACAGGATTGCCTTACACCAGACTTGTACCAGGAAATTCTGGTACATCTGGAGATATCAATGTTCTCTTTCCTCCTTAGACTCCTCACCCTGCCCCTGCAAACTTGGCAGGTTGGTTGGAAACCACAGCAAAGTGGGTGCAGGCAGTGTAACTATTCCAAGCAGCCCTGCCTGTTTCAACAAGCTTAGTCTTGGATAGATGCTATGTGGTGCCACTTGCCACAGTTAGCTCCTGCTGCTGCTGCCTGGTTGTTGATGCTGAAGGAAGCCTGAGCAAGTGTGGTGGTGAGCTTCCTGTCCTTTGCATACTTTCCTAGGAGGTTTTTTTATAACTTCTTTTTAGAGTGGTGCTTGCCACTGAGACTCCCAAGAAGACAGTGATTTGAACATCTGACCTGCTGTAGGGTCACCATACACAGACCTTGACAGATTGGTCTGATGTCCTCTGTAACAGCATGTGGAAATCCTAGGGTCTTCCCATTTCTGCTACAAAGCTTTTACTTTGGTGTTGTCTCTGCAGAGGGACTCTGCTGGTTCTGAATCCTGCTATAAGCTGTCAGTAACAGGACATGCTAACACAGCTCTCAACAGTGATGATGGTAGCTGGTGGGTCTGTGAACTTCTCTCCTACCAGTCCTCAACCCCAACTTTCTTGCCAAGCATGTTCCTATTGCAGTATTCTCCAACCATCAGTTAAAATAAATAAATAAGCAATCCTCCCCCCTTCTCTTTTTTCTTTTTTTTTTTTTTTTTTTGAATTGCCATTAGCTTACAGGGTCATGGAATCAGTCTTGAGTGTTGTATTCCCTGAAAGTTTCTCTCCAGCTTCCAAATCCATTGTTTGGAGAGATCTGAGAATGACAGTCAGATACTGTACCCCAGTCTGCATTTGCAGCCATTTCAGCTGATGTTAGTGCAAGCTGACGAGCAGCATGTGTAGACTGTCCCCTTGGACGAGGTGTACGAAGCAGTGGACTGCTGAGAAGTCTTCTGAATGAAAAATGGATGGGCAGTCATTAGACTGTTAATAGAAATGCTTGATCTGTCTGTTATGGAAGTCTTGCTCATATGGCGTCTTATGGCCTCCCACTTTGTTACGGTAGTATCTGCCTCCAGAGGCCAATTCCTTCTGCCTTCTGGTCTTTTCTGAGATGCCACATCATGCTTTATTGCAATACCATCAGCATACGCACCTTGATAGCAAATCCCACTCGGTTTTGTAAAATGTATTGACTGTTGCATCCATTCCCTGCTCTCCCTTTTGGTGGCCGTTGCAGCACTGTGCCTGACCAGGTGCTGCCTGTGTGTGAAGATATGAGGGTGGGAGATACCATGGGCAGTTGTAGGTGTTTTTACAAAGTTTGGAGCTTGCAGCTCCCCGGACACTCACAGATCCACAGTTAGATCCTGCTTGGAGAGGTTTCCTGTAGGAACTGTGCAGCAGGAGCTCCGCTCTGCTTTCCTCTCCCTTGCATGCTCCAAGGACCAGGGCAGAGGAAAGATGGCCAGCCGTCTCTCTTCAGGTAAGTACAGACCTACAGTGTTGTCAGGTTTAACAAAACCACTGTGTTCACAGGTTTTTCTCTTCTGTAAAACACTAAAACAATTTGCTGAAAAAATAAGTTAACATCTCAACTTTAATTGTAATAGAGATCAGATTATTTTTTTCAGCAGTTAGCCAGGTTAAACTTAAGATCTGTGTTTTACTACGAATATCTTTTGGATTTAAATGCAGTATCAGGTATCAGCAGAGCTACATGCACGCAGGGATTAAATGGCTGAAACACGTATTTATTTAATTCCTCTAAAATGTCAAGAATTTTGAGGTTTTTTTTGTTGCTTAGAAGAATGACAAGCCGGGCGTTCTCGCAGCAGTGCCGTTCCGCTGCCGGAGGTATTGGAAATACAGCTGAAGGATATAAACTTGTAGATTCAAAGGAATCACTTTCTTGGTTTCAGGAGTTTTATTAGCTGGTGTGTGCTCATCGCATCGTATTTAGGAGATGCTGGTTTTGCCTATTTTGGCTCTTAAAATCAGCGAGTAGCGATAAGCGTATCCGCAGTTCCCGGTCCGTATGCTGAAGTATGGCATGAAGTGGATTCACAGACCGGCCAGGAGTGGAGGCTTTCAGGGTTTTATCTCGGAGATGGAAACTCAATCCCAGGAAACACCCCACAGGTGCCAGCAGCCCCGCTGCCGTCCTGACGGGGTTTTTTGATAAAATTCCAGCGCGGATGCTTGCCGAGCAATCTGGCATGTGTGTCCCCACTGCGCGGAAAGCCTGCCTCGAGCTGTGGCCGCTTGCTTTTCGCGTCACTCAGGCCAGCTCTTGGGTGGCTTTGCTTCCAAGTCCCTCCGAAAGCCACGGCTGGAGGCATCTCGCAGCGTGCCAGGGCCGGCGGTGCCACCGAGCACCCGGGGCCGCTGACAGCCCCGCCGCTCCTCTGCCTGCCAAGATCCACTGCTGAAACTATACTTTTTTATCAGGTCATGTTTGCGTCTGGCAAAGGTTTGTAGACACAACATCATTAACAGCAGTGCATATTTTCACAAGATTTACCTCTTCAACACTTTTTTCCAAGTTAGTAAATCATAGCTTCTTTAATGTCCTGCTGGCTGCGTGAAAAACAGGAATTTATGTAACAAGCTCTGGGCCGCAAACCTTTTCCTGTTAGGAAAATTTTTTTTTCCTTGCTGGCAGAGTTAGGAGACAGCTCTGTTACTCAAAGAGCGACCTCAGATGTCCTCAGTACAATAATACCAGATTATAACATTTTTTGATGACTAAGGAATAGCAGTGATTTCTTAAATATTTAACACTTCTGGTGCGGAGAAGAGGGGACTGAGCCTTAGCTCAGAGGTATTGTCTGCCTGATGTTTTGCGTGTTTGATATGCCTATTTTGATAGTAAACAGTAAGCCCGAGCCAACTGGGTATGTTTACAAAATACAATAATACTAATAATAAAAAAATGAACTGGCGCAGGAGGTTTTTTAATCAACAGACGTGCAGAACAACTTTCTTGCGACATTTCTAGAGCTGGACTTGGGTCAGGCAGGGATTCAGCTCTGGCCTTTGAGTGAAAACAACGGGCTGTGGCAGCTGGCCTCACGAGGTTTCTTGGTCAGCCCTTGGGGCCACGGGCAAGTCCAAAGTGGGCTTTTTGGGCTTACCCTCCTGATGATGGGCTTACCCTCAGGGCTACAAAGATGATTAGGATCCTGGAGCATCTCCCTTATGAGGAGAGGCTGAGGAACTTGGGTCTTTGTAGTCTAGAGAAGAGAAGGCTGAAGGGGGATCTGATCTGAGCTTATAAATCCTTAAAGGATGGGTGTCAAGAGGACGGGGCCAGTCTTTTTTCAGTGGTGCCCAGGGATAAGACAAGAGGAAATGGGCACAAACTTGAATATAAGCAGTTCCACCTGAGAGGAATGAGAAGGAATTTCTTTACTTTGAGGGTGGCAGAGCCCTGGAACAGTGCACCACCAGAGAGGTGGTGGAGTCTGCTTCTCTGGAGACATTCCAAACCCGCCTGGACAAGTTCCTGTGCAACCTGCTCTAGGTGGACCTGCTTTCGCAGAGAGGTTGGACTAGATGATCTCCAGAGGTCCCCTCCAACCCCATGTGATTCTGTGATTCTGGGTGTTAGCTGTAGCTGGCGAAAATAAAATCTCAAGGCCTTCCCCAACACCCTGTAGCTGGATGGAGAATGAGGTTTTGATTGCAGGGTTACCTGCAATGAAGAGATAGAGTCCTACGTTAATTAGTTAATATGAGAAAGAATGGTTTCCTTTCAAAATCGACTAAGGGAACGCTCAAATTGTTGTTAGTGTTTATTTAACTGGAATAATTTATTAAAAGTGGTTCTTTGGAGGGGAAGGAGAGGTTGGAAAGGCTTCTGAGGTTAGACATGGAGTTTGATTCCTTGCTGCTCTGGTTGAAGAGTGAGCTGCCCTGAGGTCACGTTCTGCCGTCTTCTGCTGTCAAAGAGTGCCTTGTGCCCCTCTTTGGGGTGAAGCTGCACTCCTGTGGGGATAGTCTGAGGACACTGCTGCCTGTAAGGTGTTATAGGACTGGAACATCTCCTTGCTGCCCTCATCTGCTGAAGGTTTCCTCTTTGATCCCAGAGTAACCATTCCTGTTGAGCTCTGCAGGTGGCCAGGCCTGTTTTGGCTGGTTGGTGTTCCATGTTCTGCAACATATCATGACCCTTGCAAGGAATTTGAGCCTGTTGTCTCTGATTTGAGCCAGGCCTCATGAGATGACTCTTTTCACCTGCCATGCCCTCTTATGGTCTTTGCTCCTTTTCTTCTCTCAGCTGGATGTGCAGGCAATGAGGCAAGATGCGTGTATTGGCAGCATCTTTGAGAAAGCAGGTGTGGAGGGACAGGAGGTACTGGCCTGCTCGTCAAGATCGGCCTTACTACTGCTTTCTAGGAACACTTTCCATTTTTGCTCCCCCAAATTTTTCTTTAGACAACCTGCAAAAAAATGGCTATGAATGGAAGGCAGCTACTGCATCATTGATTTCTCTGCCATTGAAGTCTAGTTCCTGGTTTACCCATTTCATATGGTGTTTTGCTCCGACTTGTTCAGCATGAATTGCAGTCCTAGTGCAGACCACAGGTCCCCATGTAAGCTGTGATACTGTCCCACCCTCCCACCAACATCTATGGCTGCCTGTTTCAACACTCTGAACTTGTGTAATTTTGTTTGCAATTATGTCAAAATATAGGATGGCTTTTCTGTTGATACAATGTTCTTTATGTGTGCTTAGCAGAAAACTACATGAGGGAAAAAATGTTTATCTACAGCTTGGTCATGCAAAGGGTAGTCACTTATTAACAGGTCAACGTGGAGGCTTGGATTTTGGATTTTTGGGTATTTTTAACTTTTTTTTAATTTAAGAATAAAACAGGAAACAATTTTTTGTGGCTGGGGAATAATGAAAAGCTTCAGTACCTCTGGTCAGCTTTGGGATAAGATAATCTTTCGTCCTCAGGTATTAGAAGAGTCGATTTTGCATATTAAAATGTTGTTTTTGAGAGAAAGATGGTTTTAAGACTGAGGCTTTAAATGAAATTTTGTGCCGTTTGCATTTCTTTTTCTCTTATGATTTCTTAGGCAATTCGTGTTGTTTATTTATAAAGACTAGAACTTAATCTTCAACTGGTTTTCTAGATGTGTTTTCTCACATAACACAAATAATTTAAACCTCACTGATGTTCAGTGGCAATACTCACAGGCTGGCGTGTTTGCAGGGTTTAGCGATGTGCATGATGACATGCCATGATGATGCCCATAGAACGGGATCTAGCATTCCTGAACTTTGCTTAAAATAATAATAATAATAATTATAAAAAATTCCTAAATGCAGTCAGGTTCAACTCATTAACAGTCAAGCTGATAATGAGATCAGTCGTCGTCTTGGTCTTCTGGTATATTTTGTCTCCTTTATGAGGAATTTGTATTTCAGAACAGCTCCTTCAGTATTTAATTTAACTATTTATAACGTCAGAGGCGACCGGGCCACATGACAGACAAATTGACATGGCAACTCTCTGCAAGCTTGTTTCAGCCAGTTCTGAGTGGTGACCCGATAAAAGATGTTTCCAGACTGGTATATTTTCCCATTTCATGACTACCCCGTGTTTTCTGACAAAATGGGAGTATGTTTGCAAAACCAAATATTAGTATGCCATAAACCAAGCATATGTTCTCCATTTCTTACACCTTATTTTGTTTTTCAGAATTCAATCCGTCATAACCTGTCTCTGCACAGCAAGTTCATCAGAGTGCAGAATGAAGGAACAGGGAAGAGTTCCTGGTGGATGCTCAATCCTGAAGGAGGAAAGAGTGGCAAATCTCCTAGGAGGCGAGCGGCGTCCATGGATAACAACAGCAAGTTTGCCAAAAGCAGAGGCAGAGCTGCCAAGAAAAAAGCATCCCTTCAGTCTGGTCAAGAAGGAAATGGTGACAGCCCCGGATCGCAGTTCTCAAAGTGGCCTGCAAGCCCCAGCTCTCACAGTAACGATGACTTTGATAACTGGAGTACATTTCGACCTAGAACTAGCTCTAACGCTAGTACGATTAGTGGAAGGCTTTCTCCTATTTTGCCAGAGCAAGATGATCTTGGAGATGGGGACGTGCACTCCATGGTATACCCATCATCAGCCACCAAAATGACTTCTACTCTGCCCAGCCTTTCAGAGATGAGTAATTCTGAGAACATGGAAAATCTTTTGGATAACCTTAATCTTTTGTCACCTAATACGTCAATGACTGTGTCAACCCAGTCTTCATCTGCTACCCTGATGCAGCAAACACCAGGTTACTCGTTCGCATCCTCGACCACAAGTATAGGGTCACCAAATCCAGACTACAGGAAATTTACGTATGCTCAAGCCAGCATGAACTCTTTGCCCCAGATTCCTATGCAGACTCTTCAAGACAGTAAATCAAGCTATGGGTCGATGAGCCAATATAACTGTCCCGCAGGACTTCTGAAGGAGTTACTGACTTCCGACTCCCCGCCGCACAATGATATCTTGGCATCAGTAGACACTGGTGTTTCCCAGGCTGGTGGCAGGGCGCTGGGCCAAAGTGTCCTGATGGTGGCTAACTCGGTGATGCCAACTTATGGCAGTCAACCGCCCCACAACAAAATGATGAACCCTAACGCCCGCCCTCACCAAGGACATAACCAGCCAACGCCTGCAGTTAATGGCCGTGCCTTGTCACACACAGTGAACACCATGTCACACACTTCAGGGCTAAATCGCTTGTCGACGGTGAAGACTTCGTTACAAGTGCCTATGAGTCACCCGATGCAGATGAATGCTATGAACCCGTACGCCCCTGTTAACAGTTGCAATGGCTACGGAAGGGTGGGAATTGTTTCCCTCCACCAGGAGAAGCTTCCCAGTGACTTAGATGACATGTTAATTGAACGGTTGGACTGTGACATGGAGTCGATTATCCGTAATGACCTTATGGATGGAGAAACGTTAGATTTTAACTTTGACAGTGTATTGCCTAACCAAAGTTTTCAGCACAGCGTAAAGACAACCACACACAGTTGGGTGTCAGGCTAGGATGTAGTAGGAGGTAAGCTGTGCTTTTTATAATAAATCTGAAAAACAACCAAAGCAAAAAGGCATCTCAAAATACTTAAAGTCTGGGTGGTCTTCTCTGTTGGAATGTGAAGTGTCTCTATTACACTCAGTCACTTTCCAGTCCTTTATGCGTTTGCAAATTGAGTTTGCACCGGTGCATTAGGGTTGCCATGTACCAACTCTGTTACTTTATGTGGAGCACTAATGTTATTGTCATTATTATTTTAAACAAAATCTTACTGGTAACTAGAAATTAATGAATTTTTTTTTTCCTGTTTAAGTTATCTTAAAGCTAGTTTGAGTATATTTTAAAAGATTTAATCTTTTGGCGTGGATGTTAATTTGTTCTCTTTGTTGTTTTTGTTTTCTTCCTAGGCTACGGTTAAATTCTCCAGACTTGTCTGACAGCAGGAACTGAGAAAAGCAGTACAAAGATGTCCTTCACCTTCCTTTTTAATTTTCTTGACAGAGCTGTGCGCATGCACTAGCTTTTTTTTGGGTCTTTTTTTTTTTTTCTTTTTTCTTCCTTTCGTCAGAGTTGGCAGCAGACAGAGTATTTTCCTGTACAGGATGTTTGCCCAAGGTTTGCAGGTTATGTGCTGCTGTAGATAAGAACTGTGCCATTGGAAATTTCATTACTCTGAAGTGCCAAATTCACTACACCATATAATCACAGCAAAGACTCTCACATCATGTTGTGCTTTCGGTTTTGTACAGTATGATCTGTAGAAGAAGAATTGTTTTTTAAGACTATCTGTTTTGGTCCAAGAAAAGTTTATAAACTTTTGTAAGAATACTGTGATGATCTCATGCCCTAAGTAAGTTTAACCTTTGTTGATGTTACCTGTGTTCTGATGAGTTGAGATAAATGTGGACTTGCCTTGCAGCAGTACAAACTGCGATATTTTACTCAAAATTGCCACACATTTCATATGGGAACAGAATAGCCTGTTAAGTATGATCCTGCTAAACTCACTGACTATTCAGAGTAAACAGTAGGTTAAATGCCATTTGATAACTTACCTGTATTCATGTAAATTTATGCAAGAATATACCTGGATTTCATTCTCAGACTAATGACTTTATTGTTGGACTTAAGATGATTTTTGGAATACTTTCCAAGCTATTTTTCTTATAATTAAAGTCTACTTTTGTTACATAGGCAACTTTAAAAACAAAAAAAAAATAATCTGAGATCTGGCAGCATTCATAACCTCTTCATTTTGTACAGTATTTTAACTGGATTAAGTACATGTTTTTATAAATTTCCCTAGCACTTGGGAGTGCTAATAAAGGAAAAGCTTAATAAGTATCTTGAATACAAAACATTTCTGTCCCTTTTTTTTTTGTTGTGTGATGTATAAATATAGACAACTTTATGTTTAGGAAATATTTAATCAGTTTTATATATGCATTTTTAGAAATGTCATCTGCTTCTCCTATCATTTTAACTCTGACTACCACAAAGTGTTAAGTATTCATTGTTAGATGCTTGTACAATGCTTCACATTTATATTTATTTCACGGAGGTCTCATAATGTTTGTGCAGTCAAGGGCAGGACCTTTTGGAGAAAATCCATCGTTTTAGAAAAATTAATGACAGAATTGTCATTTGTCTTAATTAGTACTAGGTTTAGGGTCTGTCAGTGTTTCTGCTGTAATGCAGTGTATTTGAATAGGCAAAAGTGCTACTTTCCAGTGGGAGGCTAAAACTTTTGTTACCCCCTATTACAGGGCAAAGCATTTTTTTTTTTTTTTAAATTAGAAAGATAAAGTAAGTGGCGAAGTTACACAAATACATGAGCTTTAGCCAGGGGAGAGCTTTAATAAAGGCCTTGTTCCTGTGGAAAAACCTGCTCTTGTTGGAGTAGGCACACTGTCAACTACCCGAGCGTTTTCAGGATTGGGCCTTGGATAAATAATTCTGGATTTTCTGTAAACGCACGATGAAGTTTTCATGGATGTGTGGATAACGGGCCTCACCTGACTTTTCACTGGTTGCTACACATTGTTTGTGTTACAGACATCCTTGGAGCATTTTTATGCACTGACAGGATGAATAGATTTTGTGCTAGGGCTGATTGTTGTGAAGAAGGGGAGAAATAAATATTTTGTTTTATCTACGTAGCCCACAACTGGAAAATGTTCTAATCGAAACATATCTTCCCTGTCGTGATGGCGTGTGGTGGAGAAAGAAATGGGATGTGCCAAGAAAATGAAGTTTAGTAACAAGCCATATATTTAACGATCCTGTTACGACTTTCCTAAGGCTCTGCAATGTATTTATTGATGTGCTAGCATTTAGTTCCCTGTTGGGCTTAAATCACTACTAATTACAGCTGGTCCTGCTTTTTTAGATATCCTGCTACGGCTGTCAGCAGTTCCAGAGGCTGATGTTAAACTGTCCTGTGATAGGGGGTCTCCCCCAGCGTGAAATCGGTCTTTGAACTTCTGTTGAGCAAAATGAAATGTTCTTAGTGCTGAAGCCTCAGTGAAGCCGCCTGCTTTTACAGGCAAATCTCTTTAGTAGCATCTTTGGCATCACATTCCTGGGCTCTGGAACGTAATGGTGGATGCTGGCAGTGGAGCAAAGCAGAGGGCTCATGTGTGGGTTTCTGAAGATCCTTCTTTCTGCTGTGTGTGCAAAAAGGTTTGCTCCCAAATGGCCACTGATATGCATAGGCCAAAATAGTCATAAAATTCACCTGTGTGCGCAAAGAAAGCAGTACTTAATGCTATACTCCACGGGGTTGCAGCTGAACATGCCACATTTAAGTACATTTAAGTATATACCTCTTGTTTGTATTTACTGCTACTGTATAACTTCCTCTATACAGGTATTTTCTTTATTTCCTTTTACAACTATGAATAACATAAATGTAGCCATTCCTTAACGACAACAGTCTGTAGGAAGCCCCATTTAATTATTGTGAGAAAGCAGTTGTAGATAATCAGAGATTTGGGCTGTGTGGTGAAGTTTCTTAAGTTTCTTTTCTTTTTTTTTTTTTTTTTGTGTGGTGCCATTCTAATATTTTGCAATTGTAATTCTGGAATACTGTGAAGTCTGGTGAAGGGGCATGTTGTCTGCCTTGAAAACAAACATTATGTGACCTCTAGTAATAAATCCTTTTTCAGTAAAAGTACCAAGTTTCTGGAGTAACTTAGTTTGTCAGAATTGTTGTAAATGATTGGTTTGTGAATTGTGCAGATGATCTTACCTATGCAGCCTTGTTTTTGACTTTTCTCTGGTTTGTACTGTTATTAAAAGTTTATTGTATTATAGAGCTGTTCAGATATTTTAAATATAAAGATGTATTGTTTCCATAATATAGCTATATGATATATGTTTAGGTAGTAGTTGCATTAATTGGAAAGCTCTGCTTTGATAAACTGACAATTTGTCTACACTTATAAGCAAAAGTCATATTGCTTATTATTGGCTTAAGTCAACAGAGCATCCCTAAAAAGAGAAGTTAAAATTGGACCAATTATAAAACAGTATAAAATTTGCACTTGTTAAACCACTGGATGTATGTTAGTACTTTTTTATTTTTTTACTGATTTGAAATTCCTATTTTCATTATGAAAT
Organism: Tringa tobata; assembly: GCA_033628505.1. Taxonomy (NCBI): domain Eukaryota; kingdom Metazoa; phylum Chordata; class Aves; order Charadriiformes; family Scolopacidae; genus Tringa; species Tringa tobata. The sequence goes on from JAHREE010000294.1 coordinate 295,264, forward strand.
TGCTAGGATCCTTAATTTATGACTGATTTTAAATAAGGTATTCTCATTATTATTGTTATTATTTTGGTAATCATAATGTAAAGTGCAGCATGGTTTATGCAAGCAAAAAGCAAATTACTCGGCATTAAACCTGGCCTCCTTTTTTGAGGGTGTTCCACAAACCAGCAATATCGTGAGAGATTGGCATGTACATACTGCTAGCTCTACTTGCGAGTGGTGTGACAGCTCTTCAACGCTTCACTGCTCTGACTTAGTCACATTGCAGAATTAAAATTCATACGTGGATATTTTCAGAAAAAGTGCCTGATGTACTTCTACAGACACATGAGAACAATCCCTGACAGTTTGTTGTATAAAGCCATAAATGTATATAAATTATGTTTAAAAGGTTTTGTGTCCTTTCTTGTATACGGAGAATGAGATTTGTACCAGGATTCTACTTGTGATTAGTAATCCTTCTACTCCGACGTTGCCGTAATCACTTTCCTTACCGCGCAATCTTTTTAATGATAATGATCATGACGATCCCATTTGGACAATCCTGATGGCATTAGCAATTTTATACAGAAAAATACCTCATGGTACCAAGTCTTGCCTGGCAAGGTGATACCATATTAAAGAGCAAACACTAACTGCAGAATAGTTAACAAATTTTCCATTACTTGGTATAAAGGAATTTCTCTCTCTTGGCGTTGCTTCTGGAATTGGAACTGTAGCAGGTACAGGAACCTAATAGGGCTGTGTTACCAGTGTTTTATCGCAACATAGTGTGCTAAAAGAAACTTGTTTACAAGTCTTTCAGACTAAACACAAGAAGAATCCATCCCTGACTCTTAGGGCTCGTGAGAGATCTTTGTGTAGAGGCGCTTTGTTAGTGGAACCTGCATTAGGCAGCATCAGCCCATGTTGCCAGTGCTTCAACAAGCCTAGTTCAGAGAAAATTACAGAAAAAGTCCTGAAATCCTTTCAGAATGGGTATTTGTAAGTATAAGCTCTTAATAAAATTGCTATGACATGAGATGGTAATTAGTGTATCAGAATGTTATGTAATACATTGTTAAAGAAGAAAAAAAAAAAGGGACGCTAACATCCATCAAACCACAGGAAAGAATTAGTCTTTTAGTCCAAATTACACGTTAGCTCCTAATGCTATTAAACGTGGGAGAGAGCCGGCTCTGGAGAGACATTTTTCTCTTCCCTCCACTCCCCCTGTTAAAGCGAGACGGTTCACAAAGTCTTCTTGGCCCTCTTTGCTTTCATTTTTCGCCTCTTGCCTTCCTCTGCCTTTCCTGACGGACCTACCTTTTCTCATGTGAAGGGTTTTTACTTTGCCAAATATTTAGGCTATATAGGCCAACCTGCGCCATGCTGCTCCTTTCGCCGCGGCGGCGGGAGCACCGATGTGAGTAGAGAGAGCAGGAATGTCTAATTTATTTTTTTATTTTTATTTTTTTTTTCAAATTTAGATTGTGTTTCAAAACAGAGCTGGAAGAAAGGAGGAGAGGCTGCCAAAACAGACAGCCAATAACACCCACGCCACAGCAGTCTTGTGAGGCCCAGATCCCTGCTTGCCTGCAGGTGGGGAGGGAGAGGGGAGGCAGAGAGCAGGCTTTTAATGAATTGCTGGCAAAAATGCTGGTTTGATCTTAAAGTGAGCAGAGATAGACCTAAAGAGCGTGAAAGAATGCAAGAGTATCGTTGCACGTAAACCCAGAAATATTTAAAGACATCTGAGAAATTATTTTCCCTTGTACTTTGCAGTTCCGTCTTTATTTTAGCTTTGCCCTTTTTTCTTCAGTGTACGTTCTGGAAGGGTTTTTGCACATCAGGGGAAGCGGAGGATGTCTTCACTGATGTTTAAGCCTGACTTCTGGAATGGGAGTGTCGTAAGATTCAGAGATACTCTCTCTGGGTGTTCGCAGAGCCGTTGTTGGGAAGGATGCGCATCTAATCGGTACCTGAGTAGTTACTGCTGTCGGGAGAGACAGTCGAAGCTTGTCTCCTGGGAAGGGACCGGCTAGCAATTTATGCCAATGAGGCAACAAGGGATTTGAATCTGCTGATCAAGCACAGAAACCTCAAAGCATCCTTGTGCTCTGAGTCAGTTCTGCATCAATGTAATAAACATGTTTTTGTGCAGAAACATCAGCTATTATGTCGCGTCAATTGATAATCCAATTAAAAATACAAATAGCAGTAGATGTTGTGGCCATTTGTTGTGCAGCTGGTGTATAAAGATGGGTTTTGTGAAGACCATGAGAAGGAAATGCTTGCGCTGATCAGTGCCTGTGGTCATGCCCACTGCTGAAATTGCATGCAAATCCCTTTTCATTACCTGGTGATGTTTTGCCCGGGGTAATGTTCTGGCATGTGCCAAAATGATAGCTAAAATGAGGAGGCAGGGACAGCGCCCCATCTTATTTTATTTTATGTTTTTCTACTTGCGGTTGGGCCCTGGGGCTTTCAGAAATTTTGCATGTGTTTTTTGCGAGTAAACTTCTTGCGTGGGTGTTTATCACTGAGAAGATGGGAAAAGGGATGAAGTCTTCGTGCAGTACAACTGGAGCAGCACTGCAGGAAGCTTCTGATGGATATAACAGGGATGTGGAGTGAAGAACCTGACAAGGAGCTTGTACATAACTTGGAACCTCAACATTTTACATTCTTGCTGTGTGCTCATCTGTAGTTGCTCATGCCATCCTTAAATGAAGAGACCTTTCCAAGCAGTTCCATTTCCTTCTTAGTGCCCTGGAGTGACACTACTTGAGCAGGCAACTGCCCAGAGCTTTCACAAGAGCTTTGCTGGATTCCCAGGGAACCGTGGAGTTGGGCAGGAATGGCTAAATGGCTAAACCAAGTTTCTGAAATATTAAATCAACTTCCATTTTGCTGAAGTCAGAGGAGTTCACAGAAAAGCCCATTATAGAAGTGCATGCATATGCATTGGAAAGGGAGGGGTGATGAGAATTCTGCAGGTGTAACGAGCTATTTTCTGGGATGATGAAGTAGGGCAAGTGTAGGGCAAGTGGTTGCTTCAAAGGGCAAAGGAGGCTCGATTTCTCTGAGGCAAGGGCTCAATGTAGCAAAAAAAAAAAAAAAGGGCTTCCTTTCTGTTGGATTTTGAAGTTGTGTCCAGTAGCAGCCACCAGTGGCACAACGTCCTGGGCTGATTTGTTGCGTGGAACTTTTTGACCAGGTGAAAACAAGTGACGCACTGTGAAACCCCGTGGGAGCTGGAGTCTCATTTCAGGAGTCCAAATAAGTTACCACTTCCTGCCCCTCCCTTTCTTCCCCCTTCACCCCATCAATCTGCAGCACTTGAGAGGACTGTTACTGTTTGGGGTTTTATTTTTTTTCACCTTTTCACCTTGCTCAGAGGAGTTGGGCAAGGTGGGGCCTTGTGTCCTTCTTTCAGCACCAATGGTGATGGCTGAACTGTGGTAAGGAAGTTCTTTGCCTCCACCTCCTGCTCTTCTTCCTGCCCATACAGCAGACCTCTCAAATTCATGCCCAAATGAGCCCCAAAGCCAAAGTTGATTCACACCGTGGATAAATCCAGGAGCCCTTTGAGGTGTGTTAAGCCCCAGTCCGTCAGTCTCTTACAAGGTGGGAAGTCTCATCAGCCTGTGGCTTTCCTGATGAGGGGCTTCTAAATTGCAAATAGCCTGGGGGTTGCAGGGGAAGTCCTGGGGAAGGGGTGTTTTGGGGGCATGCAGCTGCTCCACCGCTGGTCGTCTCCCACCCTGCCTTGGTGTACATGGACTGGGCCTTGGTCTGCAAGGCAAGGCTTTCACAGGATGACTTTCTAAGTGGGGTTTCTGCAGCCGAGATGCCTCATTCTGCTGCAGGCAATCTCTGCTGGTGTGAGCCCACGTGTCTGGAAGTTTATTTTCAGCATAAAAAAAGAAGTGCAGCCCTCCTGCCTACAGACTCCTTGAGCAGCTGGCTGTCTCCATCTCGTCCTGGTGTGGTAGGTATAGACAGCCAAGTGCCTGCTGGTGACAGCAACATGCCAGGGAGATGGGGCTAGTATTGACTCCAAAAATAACATTGAATAATAATACCCAATATAATTACATTGAATATGCTGGACTGCAACGTTAACTCCTAGGGGATCCATTGCTTAAATAGGAGTTTATGACAGATAAGTTAGAAAAATGGTGATTCTGGTCTTTGCAAGGGGTCTTAGCGTGATCAGAGGAGCTAGGTTTAACTTCCACAGGGGGTAACTTTACAGAATGCGTAACAGGCTGAGTAACAGTGTGGAGTGATGGCGGGAAACAGTGTCCATGTCCCTGCTGGAGGGAACTGTGCTTCACAAATGTGGCTAAGCCAGGAAGCGTGGAGACATGAGTGATCGGTGTAACCTGGGTGGATTTTCAGTGGCTTCAGAAATTCTCCTCACTTAAGTTCCTGAGACAGGTGGGATGTAATGGAGACCTCTCAGTGCCTACACCGAGTTAAAGGGTTGGCCTTCTGAGTGCTCGGCTTTTCCAAAATAGGGAAGATGCCACTGCCTTCCCTCAAGGACCTGTGCTGTTCAATGGTCAGCAGAAGCGGTTGATGACCTGAATCACTGAGTGTGTCATTATACAGGACAGTGAGATGTCAGTGTGTGCGAAGAACTGCGGAAGGGTTTCAGGCTATTTTGTAACTAGCTGATAAACCAGCAGATATGATTAAGTGTTGATAAATGTGAAATAATGTACAAGGAAGAAGGGAAAAGTGAGTCTAGTGCATAGAACAGGTTGCCCAGAGAAGTTGTGGATGCCCCATCCCTGGAAGTGTTCAAGGCCAGGCTGGATGGGACTTTGAGCAACCTGCTCTAGTGGGAGGTGTCCCTGCCCGTGGCAGGGGGGTTGGAACTTGATGATCTCTAAGGTCCCTTCCAACTCTAACCATTCTGTGATTCTGTGATATGCATGCATAATGAACCCTGGATGAGGTGCTACCACTGTAAGAAAGATCTTTCAGTCCTTGGAAGGATTTCTTGCAAGTCTCAGCTCACAATTAGCTGAGAAAAAGACACAGTAGAAAGAAGAGTAGGAGAAGAGAATGGAAAAACTTCAATTGTTCTACTGCTTACATGCAAAATGCACCCATATCATAAATATTGTGTGCTGTTTGGCTTTCAAAGAGGATATCACAAGGCTACAAAGATCCAGGAGCAGACACTGCATAGAAGAAGAGACGAGTGAGGGTGGGTATAGATGAGTGAGGTGATAGAGGTTTGTAAAATTGTGGATGCTGTAGAGAAGGTGAATAGGAAATGTTTAATCAGTATTTCTTGTGACACAATTGGGGACATCCAATGAAATGATCAGGCAGCAGGTTTAAAACAAACAAGAGGAAGTACTTTTTCACACAGTACATAATTAAAATTCAGAACTTATTGCCACGGGATGTTGTGGAGGCCAAAAGTATAAATGGATTCAAAAAAGGCTTATAAAAATTAATAGAAGGTAAATCCACCAGTGGCTATTAAATACAATGGTCCGGATGCAGCCTCTAGCTCAGGAAGTCTCTAAATGGCCAGTTGCTGGAAGTCTGGAGCATGTACCAGGGAAAGGATTACTCAGTCTGTGGCCAGTTCCTTACACTCCTTTCTCCTACGCATCCGCCGCTGGCCGCTATCAGGGACCAGACATTGGTGTAAGTGAACCTTTGATCTGACCTTACAAGGGTTCTTAGCTGTGCTGGGAATAGGTACAGCCAGAAACAGCTGCCCAACACCCTTCTGTGAGGAGCTTTGAAACATCCACATGTCCTTTTCCAGGTCTCTGGCAGTGGTCATGGACTAGCTGTCCTTGTGTTGGGAGTCTTACTTCCACTGGGAGGCATTGACTGAGATTATTTTCTCACTGTAATAAGCTGCAACGTAAAAAATGCAAAATAGTTAGTTAGATTTGTAAGCTTTTAGGGCAGAAAAAAACTGCACAAGGAAGAGAGAGCAAAACAAAATCTCTGTTCTTCCCTAGCAGCTCCATGGAGGCTGTGCTCAGGGCAGGGATAAGATAGTGTGTCACAAATCACAGCCTCCCTTCCACACCCGTGACTAAAGCACTGTTTTTTTTTTCCTTTTGTTGGCAGGTAAGTGGTTAAAGTAGTTCATGTGGTCATGTGAAAGCCTTTCAAAGATGGTCAACAGGGATACTGGACAGTGAGCCTAGCAGAATTGGTCTAGAAGTAATGATGTATCATTGTGTAATGGTAGCAGCTTCTCCAGTGCTGACAGCTGAGGTCAGCCAGAAGAGAAATGTGTGTGAAATATGCAGTTTTGTCTCTTTCTAAATATTTTAATGATGTAGAACGGAGTTCTAGTGGAGGACAGAACAGCCTTTTCGTGCTGGATCCATAGTTTGAGCTCTTTGCTTTGTGTGTTAACAGAATGACAGCGGGCTTGTTAACTCACTGTAACTGATTAAGAAATGCTGACCTAAAGATGCAAGGAAAGGTAAGGCTTGTTATCCTGCCTGTAGCTGAGACAGCCCATTATAGACCTTCATCTGAAAAGACACTGAGGAGACATTGCAACTGAGCCTTGAATGCCAGCAGCTATAAATACTGGGTGAGAGTGAATTTATGCTGTATCTCACCAGTCAACATGCAGGAAATCACAGACTTCACTCAAGTGTTGAAAATATAATGCTAATGGACTACCATATGCATTGCAAACGTAGCTTTCTTTCCTTAGATCTGTGTCCAAAGCTGCTCCCCCTGTGAAGCTTTGAAATGTGAAGTCTCATCAATGCTGACTTTTCCCAAAACATTCAAAAAGAATTTTTAAGAAAGCTGTCACCTCTGTATGTTCTGCTTCAAGAGCAAGTGGTTATTTTCTCTAAATTTCCACCATTAAAGGAAAATGGTGATATCTAAACCTCCATAAATGCAACCTGTAAGTTGTTTAAATTAACTTAATGTTTGGCACCTCAACTGACTGAAGCCTGTACTTTTAAATGCATTTCAAATTGAATAATAGAGAACTGTGCACTTTATAAAGCACTGGCCAGGCTTTTATTATCAAGCAGATCCATTCCCTCTTCCTGTCTTTTCTCGCTTACCTTCTCCTTGGCAATAGGTTTGGCAATGGCTTAGTGACACCCAAATGATGGGTGCAATGTCAGAGACTGGGCATCCGGAGTTCCTTCCTCTTTATATTGGCATCTGCTATTATTTAGCAGCTTCTCTTTTGCTTGCTTTTATTAGTAGCATTTGCAAGGTGTGAAGCGCACTTCCAAACACGAGGAAAATACTCCTGAAAAAGCTTGCAGCTGACAATTTGTAGTAAGCAATGTTTTTTTGCACAACTGGTTTTGAAGGAGGCTATCACCCTCCTCAAAGTTTCCCAGTTTGTCCTGAACCCTGTTTTGCCTGTGTTAGCCATTAACAACGTTAAGATGTGTTGAGGTCATTATGAGAACTTCAGGAAGCTCTCTGCCACCAACTCCAGAAGCTGTGCAGATACTCTGAGGCTATTGCAAATACAAAGTGAAACACAGAACCATAGAATGGTTTGGGTTGGAAGGGACCTTAAAGATCATCTTGTGCCGATCCCCCTGCCATGGGCAGGGGCACCAGGAAACTTGTGAGCCTACTCCCTCTGAATACACTTAATTTGGAGGTGGTTTGTATCGATTCTTTTTTTTTTTTTTTTTTTTTCCTCACGTGCAATGGTCTGGTGGTATTTACACAGCCATTTACTGCAGCTCTGTGGAGAAGTGGTAACTTCTATTTAAGCAGAAGTTATGACTTCTTGCATCTTTGGTCACGTAAAGGGATCCCACGACCCAGCTGACCGTGACAACTCCATTACTCACTGCATTTCTGTGCATCCTGAGGAAGGCCTCGGAATTCCCTCATTTGAGAGGCTGTTGCCTGCCCACATCACAGCTACCTTTCGTGCGTTAGTAAACTGAGTGATGATACAAAGCTGTTTCTGGCAGCCAAGGGGATGAAATCCATCTGGCAGACCTGCCGGCGTGGGGTTCCGGTCAGGCAGCCCTGCTCGTTCTGCGTTTCTGGTGCTGCCCTGCTAATTGCTGGAATGTGACTCCTACCCACGGTGCAAGGGGAGAGCATGAACCCTGGCTAACGAAGGCTGGCCTAGCCCGCTCCCAAAGCCTTGGCCGCCCCCAGCTCCCAAGGCTGCTCTGCTCAGATGGATCGATCCTCCCAAGCAAGCGCTCGGGAGCTGCCCACCAAGAGACCCAAGCGGTCCTTGCAGGGCACACAATGGCATTGATTTTCCATTTTATTCATAAGGATTTAGTTCCCTCAGTTGGAAAACACTCATCGAAGGCAGTAGGTAGGTCGGTCTCTGATTCTGCGTGTTCAGGTTCTCAGGGACTCTGGTGGGGCAGATATAATAAATCATGCTCAGCAGCTGCGAGAGCAGCCTCTGAACCACGGGAAGACAGCAGCCATGTTTACTCAGGGTGCTCTTTACCTGTTGAAAAAAATGACCCACTTCTCCAGATGACCCTCATTTTTTAGGGGAGTGTTACTTTAAAACCTTAACAGTGTGATTTTTAAGGTCAAGATGCATGTACCATGTTTGAAAATTATTTCCTTATTGCTCAGATGAGAACGGATTCTAATACATTGATAGCACCAGGTATAATGAGGGGGGGATTTTTGACTTATTTTTCAAGACAAAAACATGTCTCTGATCAGTGAATTTAAATGAAAAAAATAATAATCTGTATTCCTGCATGTTCTTTTGGATTATAGGCAATTCTGAAATACATTTTAGTTATATATTTGAACAAGGCACATCTTAGTTATTACATTTGTGCAGAGAAATAGTCAACTTGCTTTTAGTATGACACAATCTGAAAGAAATCCAACAATGTGGATTGTTGGATCTGGAGCACAGATATGAACTTAGTCCTTGACAGATGATGGAAATCAAGGGGTACTAGGCTTCTGGGTACCTGTTTTTTTTTGTCATGATCCTATGGTCCTCCCCTTTTGGAAGAGATTTATATGGCTACTTATCAGCACTGTATAGGGCAGAATGGGGCCCCACCGGCCTGGTTGCTGGAAACACCTACTTCAGGAAATCATCTCCAATTTGCAGCCTTTATGGTCTTTGTTGTGAAAAGGGAAGCAGGGTGGGAAAAGGGAAAACAAAGAAATGGATTGAGTAGCGTGCTGCCAACCAGTACTAACTCCTGTGTTTGATTTTGATGTGTTTAGCAAGAGAGGAGCTAAGGGCAAAGAAAACCAAAAGGATGCGAGTTGCAGAAAGGAATGGAGGTAAATGAGATGGGATTGGAGAGGAGAGATGAGGGCCAGGTGGAGAAAGAAACGGGTAGAAGCAGACTCAGTTGCTGGTCAGTGCAGAACAGAGAGAGCTGGGGAGAGTCACCGGGCATTTGAACCAGTGGCTGGGCAAGATGTCCCTGGTCTGAGAGTTCACATGGTGCAGAGAGACAGCACAAATCACAGGGGCAGCGTGATCTCAGTCACACATCCAGGCAAAGCAGCTTCTCAGCCATTATGTCCCATGTGGCAGTGTGTGCTCTTTATGCCAAAACAATGAGCTTAATGGAGGTATTCATAGCTGAATGAATAGCTGTGTAATATTATGGAGTGTATTAACAGTTCTCTATAAAATGAATAGTCTAGACTACATATGGAGAGTGTTTGGCCACCAGGCTGCTGAGAACCATGGACTCCCAGTTCCTGCAGGAGTCATTAACGGTATTTGTGTGGCTGATCAAGTGGGAACCATGAAATTGAACACATTGTCCGTCACTGGAAGAGTCTGACACCAGGTAGAGCCATTATCTGTGCACGTGTGGTACTAGTGGAATCGAAACAAGGCAGATGGCAATGGAAATGGAGATTATTCAGAGCTGAAAGCAGCGTTTGAAAGACAAAATGTTGCCTGGATCCCTAGGGCTACAAGCAGGGATATATCTTGGTTTTTGTTTCCAAGACATCAAATCTGTTCTCAGATTTTGCTAAGTACATCTTTGCTTGTTATGTCAGTGTCTAATCTATCACCTGCTTGCTCACAGGATCAGGGTGAAGCAGATGAATTTCTGGTGTCTGGGGAGACAGTCTCAAGAAAATGGTGGGTGCCGGCACCCCCCAAAGACCTGTTGTCAAGGCTGTCTAGGGTGGATTTCTGCCAGCCTTCATGGAAACTGGAAACTAGGATTCACGTAGCCAAGTGCTGAGCTTTGGGATGGGGCTATTAGCGGTCTGTGCACACTGGTACTCACCCGCAGAAACAAACAGCTGAGACACACCTTTCAGCTCCAGCCAAAACCAACGCCGTCTGTGGCTCCACAGCATCAGTGACTGCAGAGCCTGAGAGACTCCAGCTACTTGTCCTGGCCCTTTTGCTGACCACGCAGGGCAGCTGCTCGGGGAACCGGCTCAGGGGGCTGATTCAGCCAAAAAATAACTTGCCATAAAAGAGGTCCTTGGGCATTAAGGAGCTGGAGAAGAGCAGCTGTGGCTAAGAGATGGAGCTATGCTAGGTCAGCACTTCCTCCAAAGCAAAGCACAGGGAAACCCAGGTGTTACTTTCCAGCCTAAAAGGCAAGTGCTGTCACACCAGTGACTCTGATCGTGAACACAAGTGAGAGAGTGCACTGGCCAAACAAGGAAGCTTTCACTTTTGTGAGAACCCCAAAGGACTATGCTTTAAATACTACTTTGCCCATGCTCATCATGTTTTTTTTTTCCTCTGCAAAGCCAGATCCATTTGATTAAGATAACTCCAAACAGTGCTGCTGGTGCAGAAGCTTTGGAGTCATTTGTTCTTTTATCCTTTTACCAACCTATTTTAGTTAAGAGTGAATTGGATGGAAGCTAAGTAAATGCTGAAGCAGAAACCTTAAAACTAGAACACAGTTGTGAATTTAGCATCTTAAATTTTCCAGTGAATGCAGTCAACCCTGCCTGACTTGGGGTCTATACTTACTCCTGTGGAAGCTCCCCAGTGCTTGTTCTTCCAGTACTAGTCTGAGAAGCTTAGCCCTGTTTATGGTGCTAGCCACCACGTTCCCATTTGAGAGAATTCACGACAATTGAGGTCCTCTCCACCCACCCTCTCACCCTTTGGTGGGTCTAATCCATAATTTAACCCCCTAGAGAAATTAGTAGAAACCAGCAGACGCATACTTTGCAGTATGGAAGGGTTTCTAGGAGGCCCTTTACTTTTAGACATGAATGGATCTGTGCAAAACTGCTATCTGTACACAGTCCGCTGCTTAAATTTACTCCCAGCTCCTCATAATTCTTTTGGAGAAAAAAAAAAGTCTGTTTGGCAGAGAAGGCTGAGGCATTTTCCTTCTCCTGTTCCTCCTCCATCCCATCTTTTTACTGTGCATTGTTGTTACTTTTTGGGAGCCTGTGGTCGGTGTGTAGTGGATATCACTTTCAGAGAGTTCAGCTTCTCCTTGCAATGGTCAAGCACTCCACAACCAGGTGTAGCGAGCTGCTGTTTCCAGTCTAACGACCTGTCCAAACATGACTTTGTGATAAGGCATGAGAATGCCCATAACACATGATACTTGGAATAGGTCACTGTTGGGATATTTTGCTGCGCTCTTATTAAACTGGCTGATGTCCTCAGTTTGAACTGTCTGGTTCTAACAATAAAATTCAGCAGCTGTGAAGTCTATCAGGTGCTGAGGGACCTTTGAGCATAGGTTAAGCCCAATGTCTTTAGGTCTGAGATGTTCAGTTTCGGAGACTTCATGCTATAAAACTGCATTTGTTGGAAAATTTAAGCTGCTAAATCCACCAATGTGTTCCAGTTTTAAGGTCTCAGCTTCAGCATTTGTTTAGCTTCCAGCCAGCTCACTCTCAACTGAAATGAGCTGGTCAAAGGAAAAAAAAATAGAACAAATGACTCCAGAGCTTCTATACCATGTCCCCAAAGTCATGGGAGTACATACCCATTTCACATGAGATTTTAGGAGCTTAGTTAATGACAGTTTCTGAACGCTTTGAGTTTTTCAGATGAAAGTATGTATATATGCCTATCTGTTGTTCCTACAGAGGCCACTTACTTATTCTAGAGCTTCCCTTTTACCTTTGTGCGCACAGCAGGGAGGAGGTCTGTGCACACAAGCACCTTGCACAGGAGAACTGAAGCAACCCTTTGGCTGATAATTATGAGGAACCCAGTTGATAAACGTAGCAGGTGTTTGAGCTAACTTCTAGTTTTGGGCTCAGAGCAAACACAGGGGGAAAAAAGTGCCCCCAAACCTCCTCAGCTTGCAATAAAGTATTTTTTTGTCACCTGGCAAAATACAGAAAGCAACCAGACGTCCTCTGTTCTGAGCAACTTTTCTTAGTAACACTATCCTCTCTCCCTGTGGTGGCTCGACCATTTGTTAGCGGATTGGATTCTTGTTTGGCAGCTGTTCTGATTTGGTATAACAGTGGCCCAACCAATCTGAGCTATGTGCTGTATTGAAAAACAGATTTCACTTGGTCGTTTGAAAATAGCCATGTCACTTTCTATTTATTCTGTTTATTTATTATTATTCTTCTTTTATTTATTTATTTATTTATTTGTTATATTTGTTCCTAGGGCTGCCAGAACAGTGAGAGTCCCAGACCCAAACTAGCATGGACAGGTTAAGCTGATTGTTTGCCTCTTGGTCACACATAGAACTGTAATAGCCCTTGGCTGGGTTTCAGAAAGCAAAGGAGTGCAATTCTGTGGCAGCTCCACCCCAGCCAGAGATGAGGGAACTATTCTCCTTAATTTACAATAGTGAGAGCAAGCGTTCCCTCCCATGAAGTTGCAACACAAGAGGTGAACTGCCCTAGCTAACTCCTGATTTTCATTCGGCTTCTGCTTCACTCCAAGGCGGAACCTGAAGAGCAGAAAAATAAGCAACTGGTGTGAATGTTGTTATTAGAGAAGTTGTTATTAGGCTAGGCTGGCCTTTGTAGGTGTCTTCTTTAAAAAACCCAGTTTTTACCAGAAACATGGACAAACCAAGAAGAAATGCTGGCAAGACCTTATTTCTAGTTACTGAGCCTAAACTGACTGTGCCTGCAAAACAATTTAAATGGTCTTTCTTGATATGTTTTTGCTGTTGCTCCTGCCTCTCTGGGCTGAGGGAAATGGTCTCTGCTTCACAGGGGGTCAATAAACAGCATCAACAAACCTTACCTTTTTTCTTATACTGTGTGTCAGCAAACTGGTGACTCCTCACCACTGCAAGTGTCTAGGTGGAAACTGCTTGTGTTCTAAAGCAAGAGGCTGCTTGGCGAAGGCAGACACCAACAGCAGGAGGAAATCACTGGTCGTGGGATTTGTCACAACAGCAGTGCACCTTCTGACCCTGATTTAGATGCCATTGCTGAAGGAAAATCTGCTCTGCCTCTTGGTACATTGTCCCAGTGCTGTCAAAAGTGAATGTGACTCCCTGTTAGGCTAGGTGTGTTGTCTCCGTCCCAACTTCAGATCTCTACAAAAGGGGCATCTAGATTCAAGCTTGTTTCCTTCCACCTCAGATTCTCTCTCTGGTCAATGAAGAGATATAGGCATTTTTGGGGTATGATGTATCTCATCCAAAGTTAGACATCTAAAGTGGATGTAGATGAACTGCATCCTGTAAGACCCTATTTTTGTCTGTTGACTATAAAGGGAGTCTGAAGTAACCAACCCTGATGAAGATGCTGCACTAGCTGCCTAACCTCTGCCTTCTGCCTTTGAATCTTGTCCTAGTATTTTCTGATAGAATGGATGAATTTCTGTTCCTTGGTAAAGCACTGTGGTTTTCTCTCTTAATCTTCTTTGAGGAAAAAATTGGAGTGATTGGCTGGAATCTTCATAAGGCACACCTTTAGTTATTCTTTGAGTTCCTGTCTGATTTCCAGTGTTCCCCTTGACATCAGAGCTGGGTACACCGAACCAGCAGCAGTCATATGATTCCCACCATGGATGTAGCACAGCTCTGTTCACACATCCAAAGATTGCATTTGTGTTTTGGCCAAAGTTTGCTATCTGCACTGCGCTCCACTGCAAGTTTGCTATCAAATCACGACCTGTGACCCGTCAGTCATGGATGCCTGAGGGGGTTCCCTGCCTATGGAGCATTCCTTAAGACAGTTGCTTGATGATTATTGCCATTGATGTTTTGACAATACTGGTTTTGATGAAACTTATCATGCATTTTATTGATTTCTTCATCTTCTGTCTTCTTGGTCCAAATGTTAGTGCCCATCAAAATACTTTATATAAAGTTAAGCAGTTCTACCACCCCTAATACCAGTATGGAAAACTCTGTCATCTATTTAATTTGATAGGATTTATTTTCCATAAATCCATGTTGATTATCATTAACTATGTATAATTCTACGTCATTCTCAATCTTTTTGTCAATCACTTTGCTATTTTACTATGGTCAGTATCAGACTGATAGAATGGGATTGACCTATTTATTTACCCTTTAGCCTGGGGTACTAATATGACATTACAATTTGTTCATGTTTTTCCTCTTTTTCCAGTTTTCTTCCACCCTTGAGTGTTGAGGGGGCTTGAAGTCCTGATGCACCTCTGTCTTCTGCTTGCCTACTGCAGCACTAATATTCTGAGTCATACAGAACTTTTGGCATGAAGGAGTCAGAAATGTAAGCATTTGGACTGTCTTGATTATCTTACTCTGTAAATATCATTGGTGCTTAAGAGTTGTAGCATTAAGAGTTTTCTTCCTCTGGTAACATGAAAATGTTTGGTGGGAAGCTTGGAAACTAGGCTTTACCATGGGAGTAGTGATTTCAGAAAAAGTTGTTTCTCTGCAGTTCCATCAGGATGAATAGTTTTGACAAAGATTTAAGCCATGTATGGACCATCTGTATTATTTAAGCCTAAGTGAGCGGTTCTTAAATTGTAGTTTGTGGATCTTAATGATCCTAATGAGGCCATGATAAGTACCCTTTGTATTTCACTGGCACATCAGATATGCCAGCTGCAATGTGATGTTTTGTCTTGCATGGGGAAGATGCTATGATGCTGATATGCAAGCTGGGAGTAGCCTGCCTTCTCCAATCCCTTTGAACACCAACTCTTCACTCTGTGGCACAGTCTCCCATTGTGCAAAGGATCACAGCACACTACTTTCTTCTCTGACATACCTCTCAGACCACCAGATATGGTGGGCTCTGCCGCTATACTCCTCATGGCTCTGAAATGGTCCGTGGGCAAAAACTCCCTGGGAGCTAGGTGTGCAGAAGAGCTGCTTGGTGGTTGTCCTAGGACCTGGGAACGAGCTCTTGAGAGGAATGACTTGAGTATCCTTAGCTGTTTGCAGCCCAGAGACTTCTGCAAAACAGGCCTACTTATCACAGAACACTCACTCCGAGGTACTGAAAGGCATTGCTGTTTGCTGTAAAAAAAGGGCGTGGATCAAGATATACTGCTAGGTTTTGGAGATGTAATTAAGAGGCTATCTGCAAGGTAAACAGTCCCAATAAAGTTGGCAGAGCCACTAACAGAGGCTAGATAGTGAAAGCCAACTTAGCTTACATTAGCCCACTGATTACATGAGTTTATTGTCTTGAAGTTAAATCCTTTGCAAAGGATTTAATGATGTTGTGAATATTGGGTTTTTAGCTGTGCCTTTGGGTTATAAGGGTGTATCAGTCTAAAAAGATTTTGGAGACAAAGGAATAAACCTATAGACCTGTCTGACTGGTTGATCTTGGAAACAGCACAACTATCTAGATGAAAAATATCCTTCTAAAGGTATTTTATGATGGAAATGGAGTTGTTTAGCAGGAGGAAATGGATATTATCCGGTGGAAGCTATTGCCAAGGTCCTTCCATTATTCACAGAATCAACATATTCCTAGCTCTAGGGAGAGGTACTCCACCAAGCAGAGTTATAATCCAGGAGCTATTTCTCTGGGAACAATAGGAAATTCAGAAATGTCGAGAAACCTGTAGAGAGAATGGAATATTTGCTCTCCAGGATAGTTGTTTGTGACCAGCTTGGATGCTCTCTGTGGGAGGCTGCAGGCGTGTCCCTGCTGGCAGGATCCAAAGCTCACCTCACCCTGCACACCTACGCAGCAGGGTCCTCTTGCCAGCTGGGGACTCCAAGTCTGGAGAAAAGCCACTGAAGCTGGACCTGTGTTTTGTGTGTGTGTGTTTGTGTGTGTGTGTGAATCAGGTGGACCGTTCCCACAGTTCGGCAGAAAGACTGAGGGCTAGCAGGGAGAGCCTGTTGGTTTGGGATAAGGACTCACACCACCTGGATCACTTCTAGCTCACGATGTACAGTGTTGATTGCCTCATGGGCAACCCAAAGCAGCAGATTTCAGCTCTGATAGAGAGATGAGGGAAAAAGCAAACCAGACAACGGAAAGGGTCATTCAGGGGCTCCAAGAATCTGCTTTGAAGAGTGTGTCTGTGTCTGACAGCTAATACTTTGAAAGCCTGCCTTCACTCAAAGAGGGGCTTAAGACCACCTTGGTGCTGATTTTCAAACAGAGTAGCAGCTAATAGTGCATGTTGGAAGAGGCAAAACGGAAAAAAAACCCTAAAACACACAAACCCCTTAGAAACTGAGGTGCACATGCTGCTCTGCTGTGAATTTTATGTCTGCCTGTAGATCAGAACAGGAAGAAGGTTTTGAGAGCTTTTGTCAGAAAATCTCAAAGCTTTTGATGGTATTATAAATGTCAAGTATATTTTAAAAAGGAGGAAAGTACCAGACTCTGTTCTGTACAAGACAATAGGGACTTTATAATATTACAGGAAGCTGCATGTGAGAATTACAGAGAAGTTAAGGTCTGAGGTAGTAATGCACTGTAATAACTGAGCTCTCAACACATTCAATTTATCCCTCTTTTGGTATATTCCCAGGCACATGCAGTACCACACTGGTTGAACTGTGGAGTGTAGACTTGTCATTTAACAAGCGCTTAAAGAGAAGTTTTCCCCAAGTTTTGTTCCTCCTAAGTGAAAAGGTTAAAATAAAACAATCAAACCCAAGCTCTTATGCTTGATTGCACATCAGATAAGTTGGTCAGCAGAGAGCATTGTTTTTAGCTGCTGGTCTTGAAAAAATGAGAGAAACAGTGATGTTAGGAGGACAGAGGAAAAGAAGGTAGACTATTTCTGGACCTAACACAAGAGGTGAGCTGGTAATTGTTCGTATCTCAAAGATGTTTGAAATAAGCATGGAAGTAAAAACTTCTGCCTCAGACCTAGATATATGCTGAACACAAAAAGCCAAGTTTACAATATGCTTGAACACACAGTAGGAAGCTCAGAATAAGAATTGACCCTGAAAATACTTCAGCAATCTGCCACTCCTTTGCTGCTGGCCTTGTACCAACCATCTATGATTTTGTCTTGGCTGAACTGAAGCAGAACCTATTATAATCCACCCAAGACTAAATTGTCCATAGATAATTGGACAGTGGAGAAACTGAATTGTAAAGTACAAATGTATCCATGGGAGAATATAAAAAACACATTAAAGAGGCCTGAATGAGTGTTCTATCTACCTTATTCAGCAACCTTTTAAGAGCATTTTTTTGTTCTTCGTGTCTTACAATAGATTGTTGGGGGGAAGATTTCTGAGCTGATAATATACGTGACCCAGAAGCACTAAGTTGAACCTTTCAGAATTTTTTTCTATTTTATACCAGTAAGCCAACATTGACTGTGTATAAAAATGGGTAAGTGAAATTTAAAAAAAAAATATCAAGTTGCCTTTGTAAGCTTAGAGAGAGAGTAACAAGTGATATGGACTACCACAGCCCATTGCAGCTATTTCTAGGCTTTATGTTTTTGCTGTGAAATGTTTATCCAGTCTAATAAGTAGTAGGGGGAGAAGGTACCCTGTAAATCTAGAGAACACCTTGCCATTCTAAAAACATTCATTTATGAGCTCAAGAGAAAACCCCCTATGTCACCTTTTTCAAGTATTATCCTTTCCCACCAGCCTTGCAAGAACATGCCAACTCTCCCAGACCAATAAGTATGAGAACAGTAGATGTGGTGAGGATAAAATTTCCTGAATTGCTGGTGAGCACAAGGCTGAGCTGCTGCTTGCAGCTGCCTTGTGTTCTCACCACAGGAACAAACACCAGTCTGCATGGCAGGCTGTAGCAGGGTTCAGGGCCCCCAGTGCTCCTTTTCCTTCTATAAAGATTGTTCCTGACCATTGGCTTTGTTTTTCTGATGGTGTCCCTCTTTGGAAAAGAGTCATGGGGGATGTCTCCTCGGTGAACTCAGCGCTCCTTGGGCACTTGTCTGTCCCTGTTGCTATTCCCCTAAGTGACTGAATCAACATCCAGCCTTTTCTGACAGCACTCTCAAAGCTTGCTTTTCTCTGCTGGGGTTTGTGGTAACTTATAGTAGCAATCTTCCCAGGTCTAACCCAAAGCCTACGGCAGCCAGGAGCGAGCCTGTGAGCCAGTGGGCTCTATTCTTACAGCTAAACTGAAGCATGGGCACAAAGGGTCAGGGCCCAGGGACAGGACACGGACGTATCAGAGGGAGGTTCCTGGGAGTCAGTAGAGGCTGGGAGCCTGAAGAGAAGCAGTTGAAGGGGTAGTTTAGGTTGGTGGGAATTCAAATTCACTTCCCAGCTGATGCCAGTGGGACTTGACGGTGTGCTCGTTGTACGTGCATGTCTAAGTGCTTCTCTGTACTATGTGTTTTGTTGGTAGGGAAGGAAAAGCAGAGAGTAGAAAAAAGAGCATAATTTTAAGAAAATATTTTGAAACATTATAAAACTAGTCTCCTTGTAATTCCAAGAAGTTAAACTTCACAGAGATATTTTGATGATTTACACCTGCAGATTGAGATTTATCATGTCAGCAACTTGCACTTGCTTAGTATTACTTTCCTAACTGTGCTGAATCTCTCTATCTTTAGGTTTTGTTAGTCAGATAAAATTTCTGGTGTCTGGAGTAGGACTTGTGTAGGCAAAGAACAGGGAGGATTGAAGTCTGGGTAATCTTTATTATTTCAGCTATGCTTTTGTGCCTTCAGAGGTCATAAAAATCATCCCTTACCACAGATATTATTTTTCACACACTAAAAGAAAAGATTAGAGTAGGTTTTCTTTTTTTGTCCTGGACTTAGTGAAAGACTTTCAGGAAGTATATTTCCCTTTCCCAAAACAAAAACATGGGGTGATTGAAATGCAGGGAATCATTTTCATATTGTTCATTTCCCACTGCAGCTCAAACAGATCACACTTTGGAGCTCCCCAGATCATAGAGGTTTTGATAATGTTAAAGATATGCTCAAGATCCAGTCACCCTTGAGTTAAAAGGATGCAAACTGTGTCTAGCAAACATGGCATTTCCATAGGAGATTTGAATTGGTTTGCTTTTGTAGTGCTGTTGCAAAACAGGCACACAGAACCACCTCACAAGCAAAACAGAGGCATCAAAAAGACAATATACCTTCCTTCCTGAGGCAGATATTTCAGGAGTTGGGGAAACACAGCTTCCTGTGTTCTCACACGGATTTAGATAATGAAACTCTTGACTGATTCAGAAAGAGTGGAGTATTACACAGTTGCTTGAAAACATCACTATGTTATTGTACAATGTGTCGTAGCATTAAACTGCCAGCTGTAGTGAAATCTTCTGTGTACATGTCCTAGAAAACAATCATAAGCCGCAGGCTGTGACTGGTCTTTCCACAACGTACTCTGGCTGGGATGGGAGGAGCTGGGGAAGAGTGGATGATGGGGGAAAAAAAAGAAAAGGTGTAGCAATAATGAACATAAAGAGATTAGAAATGACCGGTTCATTTCTATTCTTTTAAAGATGTGATTATAGGTGGGACTGGTAGGTTTGATTGTCATTAAAGTCATGTGATACCTGGAAGTTCAGTGTTCTGTTTTAAGTTATTACTCACGTTCTCAGGACTCAACTATCTAGGCTGAAATTTTCAATGTGATGTGCTGCCACAAGGTAAGTACAATAGGCAAATGGCCTTTTTTTTTCCCTCTTCCCCAAAAGAGAGTTCAAGATAAAGTAAAAATGTTTAAAAATGTTATTATAATTTTATTAATTTGTTTTGTAATGTTCTCATTTCCATGCTTCCCTCTGCTTTTTATCAGAGATTCAAAATACAGTAGGAAATTGTTGCTTTTCTATCAAAGATGGCTCTTTTTCATCCCTCTGCAAATCTACCCAGGCTTGTTGTAAGCCATGTGAAATCTGCATTTTGCACAAATTTCAAGACGAAATCTGCAGGTCTTTTTAGAGTTCAAATCTTCCTCACTGACCGTCTTCCAGCCCTGGCAATGTCCTCATGTGCACGCTCCATCCCTGCAGAACGTCCGCCTCTACGGCGGGTTGGAAAGCACTTCCTGTGGCTGCATCTTGAACTGCCGTGGACTGAGCTGGGAGCTGCTGCTGGAAGTGAGAATGGGATGGAGAACAGCTCTCCTGTTTGTCGTCTTTTCCTAGCACCCCAGTAGTATGGAGGAGAAAGCTGTCTTGTCCAAATACAGGGGGGTAAAATATGGGCCTTGGCAGGTAAAGGTGGCAAGACGGGAGAGAAACAGTGTTGGAAGGCTGAGTGGGGGGAAATTCAGTTTAGGTGGGTGAGGGAACTGGAAAAGAGAGAGGTGGGTGGAAAGGCAGCTGGGGTCAGATATGTGGCTGAAGAAAAGGGGAGACTGGGACTGACTGAACAAGGAGAATTGGAAACAGTGAAGGGAGGGACATGGTCTGGAATGTAGACTAGGACCAGCGGGATGCAGAGTAGATGGGTAGATGAGCATAATGTAGCTTGAGCAAGCATTAAGGATGATAGACTGGGACAGAGGCATTTTGGAGCAGCTTGGAGGAAATTGGCCAGTATATTCACACTCCCCTTCAAATCTAGAATTCCTATTTTTTATGAGCTCGCTTGCTACTGGCAGGTCATTTCTATGCTGTCCAGTCTGCATCATGTCCACTCTATCAGCAATCTTTTAAATCAGACTTACACTGTTCAGAAGAAAGAAAAGTTCTACAAAATTTCAGACTTCCTAAATCTTGAATTCTAAGTGATAGTGATGTTATTTGAAAGCTCCTGGTGTGTAATTCTCTACCCAGCATATACATACTGTACAGATAGATGGTTCCATCTTCAAGTTCTTTTCAGTTCAAAACCGAGATGAAGTGAGAGGCTAATGCAAGAAAATGGATCAGGAAAGTACACAGAAGCGGTGGCTACACACATGGTGTTGGCAGAGTTTGCACAAGCCCCAAAAGAGACAAGTAAATACTTTTTTTCCTCTCCCTCCTGAGTTTTGCCAACCTGCTTATCACAGTTAGGGAGCTGGAAGTAGCAAAGAGCACTTACAGGATGGCCATGAGTGAGTCAGAGAGGAACTTAAAACTTGGTGTATGAGGTTCATTTGTTCCAGGTGTGATAGAAATGGTGAGTGTTCAAGGTTGGAACACTTCCCTATGTGAATGAGGAGAAGGGCGAGAGCCTTTTCTCTTCAGATAGGAGGCTGGCACAGGAAATCTTAGCTCCTTCTCAGTGTCCTGATGGAAGATCCTCTAAGCAGCCATGCTGTGCTGCTTCTACTTCAAAATAGCTACCTTTTTTTCCAAGCATGTGAGAACATGGAGAACCATAACCACTCGTGCTAATGTGGATTTGGCAATATGATCTTTGAACACCTGAGGGTTTCTCAGTGCAAGATGGCAAATTTTGGAAAACAGCAGAAAAGGCAAGCTCTGACTGGAAATGAACTCCTAGACCTCTTGAAATACTTTATTTTGCTGCTGATACAGTAAGTATGTATTTTCTCTGTGTAAGAGAAATGGGAATTTTTGTCTTTCACTTGATTCATGTCAGAGCCTTGCTGGAAAGCAGAACACAACACAGCTGTTATCAAGAGACTTGAGTTGATATTAACTTGAAGCATTTGATGTACATGGCAGTGAGCAGTGCTGAGGGAGCATTGCATCAGTGGCACTGCTTTTGGGGCTTGCCCACTGCCTCTCAGCATCAGGCCCGAGACAGCTTTTGGATAAACAATTTGTCCTGTCTTTGAGGGCATTACCGTGTTGTGTTTCTACCTGAACAGAAACAAGACCTTGCTGAAAAGCAGCCTTTGTACTTGAGTTAATGGCAAAATAATGGACTTTAAAGAAATTACAATAAAAAGATTTCTTCTGAACAAGCCAGCCAAAGCAAGGTCAGGCTACACAAGTGATTTGCTGGTGGGAGCATGAGTCTGTGGAGGATGGGGTACCTTTAATTTTAATGGGGGGTTTCTGCTAGCTAATTTTGCTGTAGAATGAGGGTCCCTGTTTAATTTTCTTCTCCCATTTCCTTTTTCTCAGTTCAACAGAATTAGAACTGATGTGTAAAGTGCTTATATTACTAGGAACAACAGTAGGAAACCCTTTGTTAACCTTAATTTCCCATCTAATATTTCTCTGCAGCGTCAGCCAGTCTCCAAGGAGATAGGGTTGTTGACAATAACTCCAAATTGCTATGTAACTGTCAGAGTGTGCAGCTTCTAAAGAGCAATTTGTTAATTTTGCTCCTGCTCATTTGTTGGCTGTTGGTGGTTTTTTCTTTTCCTCAGAGATCGTGCAATATCCAGAACTTCTCACATCTCTTGAATGTTAACTAACTGACAGACCTGAGCTTCCTACCTAAGAAACAGTATATTTCCATCAAGGGCTAAATCCTGCAGGTTGCTGAGATCCTACTCTAAAGCATTGAGAATCTTGCACTTTTTAGGAAGCTGAGAGAATGTGAGAGCACTCAGTAGCATTGGAGTTACATAGTTGCAGGATCTAGATTTTTTCTTTTAAGATGACATTCTAAGATAGAAAGAATCCCTACTTGCCAGCACAAAAATCTGAACGTGTCCAGGATGATACCTGGTCCCAGTTCTGGATGGCATGGAGGCGGGTTTGAGAGTCCACATTGCTCTATGGAACGTACCCAGAAGAAGCACAGGTATTTTGTGTCTGTGAAACTCTCTTGGTAATTACAATGGCCCAAAGTGTTTGTTCAGTTCTGCTGTTTTACACAGTCTCCTTGATGAAAGAACCTCGACAGTTCATGAAGGAAATGTTAGACTCAGTGAAATGTTAACTATTCTGAATGTATTAGTTCAACAAGTGCAATCTTCCAACAGAGCCTGTGTTGTTTTCCTCACCACCTTTCTCTCCTACCTGTGGTGGCTGCTCTCCAGGGCTATTGATGTGACTTTCATTCTTCTGACTGGAGGGAGTGTCAAGACTTTGAAACTGTCATCATACTTACTTTTCATTCAGGAATGGTAAGAAGGTGGTCTGCTCAAGATGTTTCACCCATTGCTGAGGCATGAAAGCAAAGCAGAGGCCAAAATAAGAACAGGTCTTACCTCTGTGGCAGAGGAGCTTTTCCACCCCCTGAAAAGAGGAGTAATGCGTGGGTCGGCATTGTCATTCAAGCTTCCTCCAACTCCATGAAAAGAATATGGCTTCCTAGGAGCTACATTTTATGTGAGTGAAAACATTGTCAGGTTTAGCATTTTGGTATTTTAGCTGCTCTTAGCCATTAAATAGATTTATGAAGGCTGGAAAATTCAACATAGGTTTTGGAACATCAACATACCCTTGACAAGGAGAATTAATATATATAAGAACATGAAAAGAAAAAGATGCACAGTAAGGAACAAAGCAAGGTTGAAATATTCCTTTGCTTCATCCCTGAAGGAAAAAAAAAAAGTGAGGCAATTCATAGAAACAGTGACTCAGAGCAGTAATGATTAGTGAAAGAAATAATTAGTTTATGATTAGCCTTTTTTCCTGTGTGTTCTCATGTTTGGGTAAAGCATATTGTTCTTACAAATGTTGAGCGGACATTTATCACATCCTCTGTCATAATTATTAGTGACAAGTCAAGTCTGAATGAAAACAAATGGAAGAAGTAAGTGTTTATCTCACTGTGAATTCTTTCTGATAATGTCTCGTGAAATTCTTTCCATCTTGTTCTTGCGGGAACAGAAGGAGCATTTTGACCCTGGGACATACTGGGTGTATTACTATCATTAATTGAAAAGAGCATCCCCTTTAACTCTTCTAATGGTAGAAGAAAGAGGCCAGTTTCATTCCTGGGAAATTTGTACTTCTGTTGTTTTTACACATTTTTAAAATTTGAACTGTACTTAGTTGAAATGGTTACAAGGCACCCATTTAGTCCCCTTGATCTGCTCATAAAATACCCAAAAGTGTTCCAAGTTTTCTACTGCTGGAGTTAAGCCTGGATGAGTTTCCCCACAGTAGGAACTGCCTTTCCAGAAGAGGTAAACTAAGAGAAGCGCTAGGATTCCCTCTGATGGATACTCACCTGGCGTGTGTGGGACCAGCATTTTGAGGAGTACCCAGTTGTCCCAAGAGGTGGGAAGAGATGCAGCCTCTGGCAGTGCTGTTCATTCACAACCTTTCCTACTTGTGGTGCATTGGTGTTGGGAGCTGTACTGGCTATCAGCGCAGGAAGGAAACAAACCTGTTCAACAGAGAACGGGATTAACACTATTACTATGTGTTTGCTCCCAGAGACTAGGCTGGACTAAGAGAAGAGGGCTTAAAGGGGGAGACCTTCAGAAGAGCCTTGTAAATGGTCACTCCTTTTGACCCTTGAGGTAAAACGCCTGTGGATTTCAGCAACGGACTTATCCCAAAGATCCTGAACTGATCCTCTATTTCTGAAGCCAACTGGTTCTGGGGCAACGATGATCTCACAGAAAAGGGCTCCAAATTTGCCTGAAAGAGAACTGCTTGTTTTTCTTAATATTTGGATAAAATGTTTGAATATTCTATTTATTTATTTATTTATTTATTTATTTACTCTAAGGATTTTTTACATCAGGTAGAGGCTGAATCAACATTTCCCATGAGTTTAAGAAATGCAGTAGATGAGTGTTAAGAACTGTAGTGTGTCTGATAACAAGGAATGGACTCGGTTGCTCTTCATGCTGCTGTGTGAGAACCACTGGAGAGCACTGTATGGACCACTGGGACACTGAGATGTTTCACTGCAGGGAGATTAGGTGAGTGCAAGCTGCTCATGTGAATTCTCCTGGGCTTTCATTACTTCTTTGTTGAAGGGCTGCTTTCCATAACACGCCTGTTGGACTGAAGGAATACAGATGTAGGGGGTCAGGGGAGAAGAAGTGATTTCAGGGGAACAGCTCATGGTTTGGAGAAAGAACAGCAGCAACCAGCTGGTAAAGGCAGTCTGCTTTGAAGGGGAAGGACGATTTCACAGGCAGGCCTAAGAAAGCTGCTTTTCACCTACAGAATGTGCCAAAAAGGAGAGTTATCTTTATCTGCTTTGAAACCTACCAATCGACAAGTCACCAAATCAACAGATTTCTGTGGTGATTGGTCTAAAGTCGAGGGCCTTAAACTCTCTGCAGTCTCAGGAGCTTGGTTTGTGGTCCTAAAAGTTGGGTGCACCAATGGTAAAGAAAGGCCTGTTCTCTCCTTAGCATGTTAAGAAACATGCTTGGTGTCCGTTTAGACTCCAGCAATGTTGACTTCCAGGTGCCTTGTTATGGGGTGGGGTTGTTGAGCTGTGGGAATGGGAGAGCGGGGAGCCTGAGTTCAAAGTCTGAAACTTCAGGGAAAACACTGCAAGCCTATGATTTAGATGGCAGTTTGACCAGGTTAGGTAGAGATTATATATCCAGAACATGAACATGAAATCCGAGTCCTGCCCAATACAGTGGGCTGTTGTGTGGGCAGCAGGATGGGGTAGGTCAGAGAGTCTGCGGGTGATTGTGGTTGGACCCCATAACAAGTCTGTGGTAACAGGAGCCACCTCTGGGACTCGGTTGCTTGTCTTGCTGTCTTTGCACCTCTGTATAACCCTATCTATAACATTGTTCTCTGGTTTGGAGGGGTACTTTGCAGAAATTGGGTGCCAGTAGTATACAGGGGCACTGGGAACATTATTGGACCTTATTCCTTCCAATATCTTATTGTTGGTTCCGTATTATTGGTTCCAATGTCTTTTCTCGCATTTTCTTTTTTTTCCTTGCACTTCTTGTTACTTTGCTTTAGAGCAGCTCAGAGTTTCCTCCCCCTGCATTCAGTTGCTCCCATAGTCAGTGCCTGGAAGGTGTGTCTATGTGACTGGTCATGCAGCTTTGCCTAGGGAAGGTCAGGACGTGTCTCTGGCCCGCATGGAAGAGCAGGGGGAAGCTCATGGATGCACCCCTGGATGCTGGCAGGGAAAGGGGCCCTCAAGGCTGGCTGCCAGCAGCTAGAGGGAGGTGCCAACCGAACTCCCAAGCAGTCACGTGTACATGGGGATGAACAGAGATCGAGCGTGAACCTTTTGTCTTTAAAAGCCAGCTGCTATTTAGTTTGCTTTCTTCTGGAGACTTTTCCTCAGCAGAATTGGGAAAAGAAAGCAAAGTCTTCTGGTTTTAGGCCACAGCCACTCTGGAAAAAAATAGGGGAGAGAGGACTGTTTGATGGTGAAATATTTGAGGATGAAATCAAAGGAGTTTGGGGGAGCAACAAATTTGGCCGTACCAGCAGGAGATCCTTGGTCAGTCTGTGGCATCACACCAGTTTGAAATGGACAGATCCGTCTTTCAGATAATATATTACATAAAAGTCCCTAATCAGGCAACTTTTAACTTCCCTGAGGCGAATGAACTGAGATTACTTTCAGGTCACACTGCTTTCTTTTTGATTTTACAGTCCTTGCTGAACTGAAAATGCAGTAAAATTTTTTTCTTTTCATGCAGTATTTCAGTATTTCCCTCCTGGTCTGAGCAGAGGAAGCAGAGAAGAATGGGAAAATAAATAAAATCAACCAAGTTTTTCTGGAGGATCAAAAGAGTTTAATTTGAGTTTTTGGGCAGAAGTTTGAATTGCTTTTTATTTTCTGTGAGTTTATTTTCCTTCCAGTCTGACTCTAAACACTGTGTACTTTCAAGATAACATTGTTCAAAATCTTATGAAATTTACACATAAACTGTCTTAAATGAAAGGGAATATTTCAGTTTGGAGATAGTTGTAGAGTGTCATGATCTAATTACAATAGCATTTTTGAAGTATAACAAGCGTCAAAAGAAATAAGCTGGATGTTATGGAAAATAAAAGTAGGGCCAAGAATCTAAGGCTAGCCAGAGAAATTAAACACTGAGGCTTTTCCTTTGGAAGGTTTTAAATCAATTTAGTGTTGGTAAAAAGTGCCAGATTCATAGTGGAGGAAAATGATGCCTTTTATTTATTTACAGGCGAGGCTGGCTTGCGCCAGTGACAGCATCTCTTCTTTAGACTATCGCTGTACTTTGACACTCAGCTGAACTGACCACCAGGAAAAGCAGCTGAAAAGTCCTTCTGTCTCTCTTCCCTTCTGTCCTCTGAGCTTGCCAGCAGCCCGACTACACTTTACTTTTGAAAGCGGTTTTGATCATGTGGATCTATCCATCAAGAGCTACGCTGAGACAAACGACTCCCCGCATTCAAGTCCAGGAACAGCTGTCAGACGGTTAAAAAAAAAAAAAAAAAATCACAACTTTTATATTATTTTTTATTTGCACTCAAATTTGAACGCTTGTGGATCAAGAGATGGACTGGGGACAGAGCTTCTTTTTTTGGAGCACGCAGTTCACGCCTAGGTTTATTCACGATGTGTTTCCACCACGTTTTGGGAATAGCAGGCAAGGAGACCCTCCACAAATATTAGCTGCCCTCCACTGAAGCAACATAGTGAGGGAACTAGTGAAAGAAAGCAGTAGTTTTCAAACTGCTTGTGAAGAATACAGATTTTTGATGGCGATAAATGCATCTTTTCTTAGGTCTTCAGAGCAGCTTTCTTTCAGGTCTCAGATGTCAAAATTGGCTGATGCAGTAGTATCTGCAAACTTTCTACAGTCCCTGTGGGACCCCCTGTGGGAGTCTTCTGGTGGTAAGTTAAGTCGGAAGATCAGGAACTGTTCCATAAAATACAATTTTTTCATGAGGTTTTGCCTCCTAGTGAATGTAGAACTGGGGCTGAACAAGGGAATTCATTTTTTGTTGCGCGTTCAGTGAGTAGCTGAAAAGAGAGTCCTTTCATAGGGCCCTGGGTTCAGTGGTGGTGGCTTGATCACAGGGTGAGGAATGCCCAGCTACCTGGCAGCCTCTTTAAAGCCCGTCTCCTCTGTGAAACACAGAGTTCAAAGCATCCTATGGCTCATGGAGAAGGTGTTAAGGTATCAAACACATCTCATTTGGTGGACTTTGGGCCCCTCATTACAAGAAGGACATTGAAGTGCTGGAGCATATCCAGAGGACAGCCACCAAGCTGGTGAGGGGTCTAGAGAACAAGTCATACGAGGAGAGACTGACGGAACAAGGCATGTTTAGTTTGGAGAAGAGGAGGCTGAGGGGGGACCTCATTGCCCTCTACAACTACCTGAAAGGAGGGTGGTAGAGAGCTGGCTGTTGGCCTCTTCTCCCAAGGGAATAATGACAGGACCAGAGGAAATGGACTGAAGTTGCGGCAGGGGAGGTTTAGATTGGATATTAGGAAGAATTACTTTAGTGAGAGAGTGGTCAGGCACTGGAGCAGCCTGCCCAGGGAGGTGGTGGAGTCACCATCCCTGGAGGTATTTAAGAAACGTGTAGATGTGGCACTTCAGGGAATGCTCTAGTGCCCGAGATTGTTGGGGGTTTTTTTGTTTGTGTTTTTTTTTTTTTTTTTTTTCTGTGTGTATGGTTGGACTCAATGATCTCAAAGGTCCCTTCCAACCATGAAGATTCTGTGATTCTGAGATTCCTAAGCCTTTTGGGCTCAAACTTCACATTGCTGGCTGCTAAGAAATCAGACCAGAGATACTAATACCTTCATGCCATTTTGAGTGTTGCACGCGGCGGAGGGGAAAAAGGCAGTGCCTGTCTGCAGCTGCAGCTGACACAGCTTTGAATCACCAGGGCTAATGGGATCCACTGACTAATTGGGTGTTTCCAGTAAGCAGCCACTTACCAAGGAGGTGAGGGAAGGGAAGGTGTCTGTCACGAGCTTCTCTATCTCTCTGTCTCTCTCTGACGTGTGGTACCACAGATGCTGTGAAGTTTGGCCTGGGATAAGGCAGGGCAGTTGCGCAGAGCCTGTCTCATGTCTGGGAGTCCGGGGCCTGGATATTAAAACAAAGACTGGAAAGGAAATAGTGATCTGGTTTGAAAATGAAACATGATAAGGCACTGCAAGGAACAACCGGAGGGGAAACTAGTGCTCAGAGGGCTGTTCTCAAACATCTGAAATCCAATTCCTTGGAAAGGGACGAAAATAAAGAGTAGGGTAAGGGAACTTCAGGATCTGTTGCGGCCCCGGTGGGGGTGAGGGAAGGGAGGCTGGGGTCAGGATCTGTGCTGCCCGCAGCAGCCAGTGGCGGGGGGATCCCTGCTCCCCGTATGAGCATCCTCCTCTGGGTCGCAGCC
Source organism: Tringa tobata (assembly GCA_033628505.1). Lineage (NCBI taxonomy): Eukaryota > Metazoa > Chordata > Aves > Charadriiformes > Scolopacidae > Tringa > Tringa tobata. The sequence goes on from JAHREE010000294.1 coordinate 324,670, forward strand.
CCTTCCCAGACAGTTTCTGTGCTGCAGCAACCCTGGAAAACACCCTTGCGATTCGCAGCTTTGGGGAATTGCTTCGCTCTCTTGAGCAGAGAGGAAGATTCACTGCAGGCAACCCCCGATTCCCGTGGGGGCCGTTGCTGACTCGGGATGCTCTCCCCGGGGTGGCTGGCTGGCGAGGGCTGGTGCCAGCAGCGGGAAGGGCCGGTGGCTGGCAGCCTCCCATGGGGGAAAGAGTTTTCATGCAGAAATGTCACCGCTGGGTCTTTCAGGAGAGAGAGAGAGAGAGAGATGGCTCCCTGCAGAATTCCAGAGGAAAACGTGAAAGTATTCCCTCCCGCCTCCGATAATAAACTTGAAATGGCCAAAGGAAGAAGTACTTAGCGCTTGCAAAAATGTTTTGCTTATTGAAAAACCCTGGAGACAACAGCACTTCACTGGTTTATATAGAGGCTCTGCACTGGTAAAGAGCTTGCCAGATTTTATGCACAGCCCCACCAATCTAAATTAATTTGAGATCTTTGGGACTGACTCCAAAGGTGATAAAGTCGGTCAGCTTTCATTTCCTCTTATTCTTTGATCTTTCTCCTGAGGCTGCCTTCAATGGAACATAATGAATTGATTTTATTGTTATTCTTGATGATGAGATGACATGGTCCCAGTGGAAATAGAAAAGAAATCATCAGGGTTTTTTTGTTCTTTTGTGGTTTTTTTTTCCAAACAAGATTTCAAGAATTTTAATTTACTGGGACTGTGTTTTAAGGAGCCTGTGTTGCTTTCTGCTGATCTCTCTTCATTCATGTGGTAGATGGAACTTCTTTGTGGGATGTCTATGGCTGAGTGGTGTGAAGCTGGACCTCTGAAACTCTGCAGCAGCTGTTGTGATCCATCCCTCCTCTACTCTTGAAAGAATAATATGGAGCGTGGTTGTCAGCTCCACATTTGTGTGTTTCTGTGACAGGCAAAACATGTTTTTATTGAGAAAGGAATGTATTTGTGCACTGCCCATATACACCAAGTAATCAAACAACTCATTTTAAACAATCTTTATATGCATTTTTTCCCATGCACCTTATAGAAAACTTACATTACTTTTTCATATTTTTTCATATTTTAAGATTATTTAACAAGATCTACCTGTAGTCAGCCCTAAATCTTTGCCCCTCTGAGTTTGGCTGGATGACTTCAGCACTGAAGCACGGCATTATGACCAGCGTCACTAGGCTGAATCTTCTGAAATTGTCAGTGACATTAAAGAGGTTGTTTCACAGCCAAGGTAAAGAGAGATTTACAGGATTTACAGTCTCAGTCTTTTGAATCAGAGTTGGCATCTCTACTGGTGATTTAGTAAGGAAGAGTTTTACTGTTCCTGCCTGTGAGACAGGATCTCTTTGAGCATACGGAAATGTCTCCTCCTGGTTTTCTGACCTCCCAAGAGAAAAGAAATGCCTTAAAGTCACCCTACATTTCTCTGAAACGTGCCTGTGTTAGGCCAGTGTATTCAATAATACCTTTGATTAGTTAACTCTCCAACAACTATCCTCTAGTGTTTTGGTCATATACTGGGTGATAAGGAAAACATTGAGCCTGAGGACTTGTGGATGTTTGGTGGTTTTTTTCTTTTTAATGTGGTGGTAGTCTGAGGTTTTATAAATGCCGAGGCTGGTGAAAAAAAAACCTTACCAAAAAGCCCTTTATCCCAAACCAAAACAATTTCTCTGTCCATCCAGTGCCTAGTTCCACGCTCCTGTTATCTGTTCTACTATAAGCTCAGGCATTTACAGTAATGGTTACTCCAAGAGTATCTACACAAGAAGCAATAAATGAAGGGATTAGTCAATCCATAAATAATTGCTTGAATGATTTAAGTATTTAATAAGTATTGAATTATTTAAATGGTTAGGGATTATGTAACCTGCTCCTCCCACCGCTTTGCTCTGCGGCAGAAGGACTAATGTAGGTTTCTTACTCCCATATACCTGCCTGAGCTAATTTTTCATCTGGTAGTGGCTTGTAACCCTATCAATCAGTGAGCTTTACAGCCTGTCTTGCTTCCGTTGCCTTCACTTCCTTGTGGATGCTTTTGGTAGGTCTCTGGATGGCTATGTGCAAAGGAACGTACTCCATCCTAAAAGGAAATCAAGCAGCATCGCCCTTGGGAAGGCCTAAATGGAGCCGCAGAAGGAGCTGGTGTGAAGCACCTCGTATGTTATTAAATGCATACCTAGGTGGGGCTTTCCTGTGTTACAGATCTCCCGGTACTGCAGGCAACTCTCCTTTCACAAACTGACTGCGCCCTATCTTGGAACTAACTTCATTTTTTTACCCCCTTTCTGTTGAGAAGCTGTTCCAGACTCTCCCAGTTTCCAGCTTTCTTCTAATCACCAGTTTGAATATATATCCAAGCCTGATTTACATTGAAACCCAATTTACATCTTTGTCCTAACAGTGCCTTTCATCCTTACAAACTCTGCTCCTTGCCTAGTGCTTTCAGTGACGTGTACAGAGAGGAATCACAACTGTTCTTTTAAACTCAGCTCATATGACGGACTCTTCAAGTCTCTCATTATCTTAGCTGGATTTTCTACTTCAGTACCTCTTCAAGGTGAAATTAATGTTTCTTGGGTATGGATGACTGAATTAGATGTGCAAACATCAGTTTTTTTACTCATCAGAAAGCAAGAAAATCCCCATCTACGTCAAATGTCAGAAATACTAGGAGCAGAACAGAGAAGATAACATCTTTATGCCACTGTTTAAACCTGTGACTTGACCATACCTTGAACACTCAGTACAGTCCCACACTCCTTAGCTTAAAAAGAGTGTATTGAAACTGAGAGTAGGGCAGCAGGGATGATCAGGGATGTGGACAGACTGAATACATGGGTTCTGTTCAACCTGGAAGAGAGGCCACTTGGAAAGATACAATAGAAGTTTGCAAAGTTTAGGAAAAGGTTGATGTGGATTGACTGTTCCTTATTTCATCCCATACAAGAATTAGGAGCCATACGATGAAATTATTTGGAGTCAGGTTCTAAACAATGAAAGGGGGTGATTCTTCATGTGATAAGCAGTAAACGTGAGGAAGTCCTTGCTGAATGACACAGTGGATTCAAGGAATTTACACTGGCTCAAGGGTAGACTGAGAATCATCTGGAAGAAAAATCCATTGTGGGTTGCTTAATAGTCAAACCACAGCTAGCAAAGGAAATCCCCAGAGCTGAAAATGTTTCGAGTCTGTGAGAGTATCAGAGGGAAGTCTTACACGTGCTTGTCCTATTCTTATTCTTCCTGTTCTTACTCTGGCCACCGTTGAAGAAAGGGTAATGGGCTAGGAGGATCCTGGTCTGAGCTAGCACGGTCCATGGTAAGTTATTACCATTCCATGTTGCACCACTGCTTCATGCCATGACAACAATTACCTGTCTCCTCTGGAAATACCTTGACTGACATATCCCAGGATCACATTTGCTTTTTCTCGTAGTTGCATCACTTGGTAGCTTAAGTCATCGTATAATTAACTAATGCTGCCTGCTTCTTCTCCTCAGTCATCTCCAGTTAATGAGCTCTCAGCTTATGGTAGCAGTTCTCACTATTACTCCATGAATATATGATCTTGTGTTAAGTAGCTTTGACTTTCTTCCCATTTTTGTGTCTCCAGTTACCTTGCTCCTCCCGTTCTTGGCTTTGCAAGCCTCCCCTAGAAAAAATGGGACCTGTCTCCTTTATGCGATGAGCAAATACCAGCAGCACGCTGGCTTTGTATATCAAGGAACTTGCAAAAACGTTAAACAAGATGGGGGGAAGGCTCCCTCAGTAATTCTGTTAGTAGCTTCTCTACAGACTGATACTTCCCCTTTTGTCAAAACTCACTGCTGTCTCTTCTTCACTTACTTCCTACTTCGAAGTTCTGCTATTTGGGCCCTGACTTTGCACAACCTGTGCATGTAGAGGACCTTCTGGGCTGGGTCTTCAAAGGCAGGTAGCACTGGGTTAACTCTGCTCTGCTGAAATCATCTGCATTCTCCCCGTGCCTTTGAATTCAGTGTTGGTGTTGATGGGCCAGCATTAATACCACCAAAAAAAAAAAAAAAAAAGATACTTGGGTCTTTTTTGAAAGAGCACATCTACTTTTCTACTTTCATAGCCAAATATTTGGTTTCTTTCATGAAAAACATGGAAAATTATATTAGATTCAAATTACGGTGTTTGCTCCTCTCCCATTTAGAAAAATGACACAGTGGCACTTATAACCTTTGGTTAAAACTTAATTTGCTTCTGAACTACATTTGCCTACGCAACATTAATTGGCGGGCTGTGGTTAAAGCCAGAAGGCTTTGCTATCTCATTGCTACGGTTGCATGTAATATGAGGCAAATTACAGGGAAGCTGCTATATTCCTACAAGTTCAGAGTTGTCTTTAAGGAGAACACATGACCCTTAAAAATGGGTGAGTACAACCTGATTATTTTGCAGATGAAGATGAGGACAGCGCTTGTGAAAATGTCATCCCCAGGGACTGAAGTTCATTTTGGGTAGAAGCTGCAGAACTATCTAGCACCTGAAGGTGCGTTTGGGTGTTGGAGATGATGTTTTCAGGGACCTGATTTCACTGAGAAGTGCACCTTCCTGTGCCTGGATACCTGTTTCCTTCCTTCCACCCCTTTGGGTACTTCTCTAGAGGCATTTGTGAGAGACATTTCAAATTGTCTAATAGGCCTGTGTGGAGGTTCTGTGCAGTTATTTCTGTGCACACAGAGTAGTGCTACTCGGGCACTGGCACTTCAGGGGTTTGTGTCAGGGGAACATGGCAGTGTAGGCACTTCCAGATGCTAATTCAGGTTTTTCCGGATGCTCATTTCCATGTACCTCTCCTGCAGGGTTGCTCCTAGCTAAATTGCAACCCATCTTTAAGACTGGGTTTCTTAATCTACAAAATAGGACCAAGAAGTATTTTCAATATAAAGAAGTCTGTCAATGTTGCTCTTTGTCTCAGCAGAATGTTCCCCATTTCTTGAAAAGCAGCACTTAAAATAAAGAAAGTTTGGCACACCTGGGGTCTGCAGCCAGGTGCTCACTCCCCAGATCCTTATTTACAGGAACTGGCCAAAGAAAAATTGACTTTCTATGGAGTTGCCAAGAGAAGCAATGTGGGGCAGGACAAGTGCTGTAGTCAGAGAGCAAATAGAATTCTTTAAAATTTTGTCATGTGTCAGCTGCTTTTTTGGCAGGACTGTGTAACATAATTGTAGCTTTAAAAAGTGATCTCAGTGGAAGTGTGGTTAAGGAGGTGAATGTTCCAGAAACGCTGTTTGCATGCAGGAGCAGAGCTGCAGGATGGCTGCCCTCCCAGCCAGCCCCTCGCTGTCTTGCCTCCACTGCTCACTGTATGGACTCAACAGTGTGGCTCCAGGGGAAACTAAATTACTTGGAACTTATTGAAAGGCTGCTCGGTTACTTAATCATTATAATGGCTCACTTGTAATTTCCTCCAACCTGTGGTATGCATGTTTGCGTTGTACAGAGACTCGAGCAATGATATTCACATTGATTATAATTGGATAGACTTTCCACTGGCATAAATGGACAGAACACCACAGGTCTTAGGACGTGCGCCTTCAAGTAGCAGTGCAGGGTCTATAGTTTAAACCATCTGCCTGCAGAGAAAGGCAATTTTTCTACTGTCTATATTCAGTAATTAATTGCCCTGTGGCTGTTCATTGATTGAATACAAACCCATCCCTTTGAGAACACTTGCACTTAATTTGCAGGAGTGTAATAGAAACTGTTTAGTTACGTTATCTGTCACTGCTGATGTGCATGGCAAGGACTGTAATTTTACTGTCCCCAGTTTAAAAACAACTGTTTGGAGCATTTAGTACTAGTGACGTTGATTTCTAAGCAACTTTAGAAACAGCATTTTTTCATCTCATGTCATCTGGTCAAGGGTAATTTACAATTATGCTTTCAGTGAGTGAATGAGAAGGAATTATGTTTTCCGCCTCTACTCATGGCAATGTCTTTTCCTCATTGCTAAAGGAAGTTCCATCCTGGTGGTGATGTCTCTTTGAAGTGTTACAATCCCTCAGCTAATACTTAGCACTTATCTTGTGCTTTTGTGTTTCTAAATTTCCGAAGAGGGTAAATATTTTCACCTCTGTAAGTAAGACCGACAGAGACCTAGTGAAGTGATTTGTGCTAGAAAGAAAACACACTCTTCCTGATGTTTATGCACTTGCCATCATCTCCAGCTTATTGTGAAGCACAGGTCAACTCCTAAGTGAATTAAAGCGTGTGGAGCTCAGCACCTTACTTTCTGAGGTCCTTTATTCTTAGCTATGGTGGAGCAACATCTAATGGAAACAAGCTGTGCAAGCAGGCACAAACTAAATCTTACGTGTAGAGTAATATATAAGGTTTACACATCAAGACAACGAGGACATAAATGGGGAACTTTAGGAGTAGATGCAATCTGTGAACATGCCTGAGCTGTAATCAGAGGAATAATGGCCACGTGCACTGCCCCAGTTAAGGTGTTCCCAAGGGCTGCCCCAGTGCCTCTTCTCTCCTCTCCCTCCTGGAGTGGATGGGCCTGAGAGACCTTATGAGTCCCCATGGCAGCCCCTCTCGTGATGTCTGCTGAGCCATCAAAGGGCCTGGGTGGATATGGGATCATGCTGCTTGTGAAGGGTAATTCCTCCTGTTTATTGCCCGATGCAGCTGAGGGGCTGGGATCCTGCTTGTTAGTGGTGGTCTGCTATGTGGGTTTTGCCCTGTAATAAGTGTCCTTCAGCATTTCCTTTTATCTAGTGCAGTTCCCTCTTCCCTCTGTACCCCACTGTGACACAAGGAAAATCTCTCTGCAACATCATGATGGCTGTAAAAGGCCTTCCCAAAGCTGTGATCCTACGTATATCTCTTCCAGATGATATGGGTATGGGATTTCTTGCAGGGCTATGTGACTCCCATAGGTGATGGGTTGCCTTGGCATGGTGTGAGCAGCTCACTAAGGGTCTGACACCAGACAGTTGTGTGTCATGAGAAACACTCTAAAAGGGTCTGTAGGGGTAAGACCAAAGGAAAGCAAGTAATTCTACCCAGGAGGCTCAGAGTGGGCATATAAGGATACGAAGGGCCAGTGCGCACTTCCATGGGAAAGCTTTTATAGTTCCACAGCTGTCTGCCTAGGCACTTCCTCGGCTGGGAGGGAGGGGAGTTGCCTTGTACTTAATAGCTGTCAAAAGATTATTTATTTTTCCTATGCTCTCAAAGTTTTCGCAAGTTTTCTGAGCTTGTTCACCTGCTTTTTAAACTACTTAGCAGCCACAGTAGCCAGCTGTGAGGTGGCTACTCAGCTGAACTCTGTGTGTAGTATTTCTTTTTGTTGTTCTTTTTTTTTTTCTTTTTCTTTTTGCATCTGCCATTTGCTAGTTCCATAAAATGCTCCATAGCTCTTTGCATATGGGGGAAGAATGAAGTTCCCTGCTTTCTCCATACCACTCAGGATTTGATACATGCCATTATATATGATGCCATATTCCCCTTCAGTCCCTCTTTTTCTAGACTGAAGTGTTCTTGTCTCCTTTGTTACTGCTTATACAGAAATTGCCTTTTTTTGGCCTTTATGTCAGTCATTCGCTCTACCCTTTCCAACTCTGCTATATAATTATTGAGATGAAAGGGATAAAATATGCTGCAGTATTCAAGACGTAGCTACACTGTGATTGTGTCTTGCCTGTGCTAAAGGTATTTTGCCTAGGCCTGAAGGCATGGCGATGGTGGGCTACAAGGTGTTCGTGCAATTCCGCACACTATGCTGCAGAGCATTGTGAGATCTCTGTTGGCTCTAGCTCTCTGTTGGTGATGCCTGTGTGAGGGAAGAGGTGACCAGAGAGCACAAATAAGAGAACCCTGCTTTCAAGCCTTCCACTTAGTGCAGCAAGGAGCACGGTCACTTGGTAGATTGAGGAGTATCCATAGGCTGGGTAAGCGGGTGGTGGCTGGGGAACGAGGCCTGGAGGGTTCTGCCGGGAGCATGATAACTGGAAAGTGCAGCCCAGCCAGGGATACCTTCTTGCTTTGAGCAATCACGTTTGATATCATAAGCAGTCTGTAAATCACTGCAGGTGCTGCTCCTTTGCTTCCATTTAATCCATTGGCTGAGACAGATGAAAACTCTGCTTAGAAGTAGATAAAAAGATTTAATCCTCTCCACTGATAATGATGTAATGAAGCCGAATTCTTTGGTGTCCCTGGGTGAAATATAGTGCCCATTGATGTATCCCTCTATAGAACAACTTCCTTATTCTTTCAGCTAGTTAGAAAAGCCTGCTGGGTTTGCTTTTCCTTTGAAAAAGATGGGCTAAAAAGCAGAAAACATACCATGCCCAGGTACAATGCTGCCAGCTCATCTTGAAAGCTTGGATTTTGCTTAGTAAACCAGACACTGCTGTGCTCTGCAGCCCTGGTCTTGGAGATGGGGACCTGACCCACTGTGCCTTGATCTCATTAAAACACCATTTTCATAAATACTTGTAGTAACAACACAAATCAGGTGCACCACCTTTGCTGCAAAGCATAGTATTAACTGGGGAAAAAAAAATTAGTGATTGAAAGGAAAGAATGAGCTCTGTGGTGAATCAGCTGAAACTATTCAAGGGCATTGTAAGAATTATTGTTCCAGATTGGGTCTATGGCAAATAGTTGCCAACACTAGGATCATTAATGCCTATTGGACCTATGCAGCAAGAGGTCTGGCCTATGTATGCAGAAGTCCTTCTATGCAGAATGTTCTTCACATTTCGTAGTTATGCAAAGGAAGTATGTTATGGAAAGCTTCATTTAATTAAGTTTTAATTTGACAGAATATTTCAGATTACTTAGGAGTGCCCATTTGGTGGAAAATCTGCATATTTTCAGGCACTGAAAAAGGTGTATCTGTATGCATTCGCCAGAGACGAGCTCCTGGCTGGCACTATTAAACTTGCTTTTGCTGGTATATTCCCTTAGTGAGAAAGTCTTGGATTGTGGGAGCGGGTAGCATGAGCTATTGGCCAATTCAGATGGGTAGTAGGTCTGACTCCAGGTCAGGTGGATCACAGCCCTTTTCTGTTTCTTTGCTTCTTAATTTGTGGGACAAATACAATTCTGTGCAGTAGAGGGTTAGTGCTGTTGCTCATATCAGCAGGAAATGACATTTTTCTTGACAGTTAAATCCACCCAGCTGAGGCCGTTTTTGGGGGATTCTCACAGAGCTGCTACGGTGAGCAGCTGGCTGAGGTGGAAAACTTCCCTCAGCCCCAGGATCTCTGCTTTCTGCTCGCCTGGGACGTGCAAAGGTTGGTCGTGCAAAGGCACTGCAGACACATCTTCAAGGCTTGTGTCCAGCAGTGCCGGGCACAGGCCCTTCCATTCCTCTGTCACTGCAAGGAGTGGGGTTTGGGGGGTGTGTGTGTGTAGCTTCCATTGCGCTCTGCCTGCCCAAACGAATATGATACTTATTTTTCCTACTGTCACGTGTGTTCTCTGGACACATATATATCCTTACAAATACAGTATGAACAAAGGGCTTCTCTTACTAACACAAACCTTGAAAGTCAAAGCTGTAACTAGGAATAAGTCCCTGGGAGCTGCACTTTATTTTTCACCCCAGATGACACCTGCAGAGCATGCCCTTCCTGGGTAAGAGGCAGGAAGTCTTCGTAACCCTGTACACTAGCTACAAGCTCATCCGTTCTGCACACTATTAGTGTGACTTTCCTAAAAACATGTTGTAGGCTTGTTCTGTACAGAGATGGCCGGTGAGGTCTGGCTGTAGGCTGCAAACAGCAGCCGTGAGATGGATTTGTCTACAGCATTGAGGTTTGTGCTGGTGAGGTCAGCAGTCTTGCAACCTCACCTCTAAGTTACGAAAGGTTTTGTACAGTAACTTGTCATATGAGTTTGTGCTGGGGCTGATATTCATACAGATAATGTACCACACGTAGAAGCAGGTCCTTCACCAGACATACTTCTTTTGTAACAGCCCCATCTCTACTGCTTTTCCCAAGCATGGGATTGGCCTCTCAAAGCAGTTTTGTTTCAGCATCATGCCTTTCTCTGACTAGACCTTTTAATTTGGCAGCATCAAACAGCCGAAGCCTTAATAGGGCCATTTTCTAATTTTCTCTTTTTGCTGCATCTCTTTTTGCTCCTGACAGCAAGCAAAGGTGCTTCCCTCATGTGTTTCACCTGATAAAAATGTCTTATTTTTATGCTCAGTAGATGCAGACCCTCAAAAACTCATGGAAATACATCTTTTAAGTGCCCCATGTGATGGTTCTCACAATGCCCAGTGCAGGAATTTCTGTTTCTACCAGATGGCCAGGGTAGAAAAATTTGCTACTGCGGGCTGTTGTCATGCCACCGTTGCTTAAAACCCTGGGCAGCCACCAGCAATTTGATGGGCCAGAGCACAGAACTGGGACCGGGGTTCTGCACTGGTCTTCCTCTCTTTTCTTATTTCACAGTGACACAAAGCAGGAATAATTTCTCAGGGGTGGGGGTGAGCCTGGTGCTGTCAGGTCTGCAAGACCGCAGCGGGCTCTGGCAGAAACGTTTTGGCCAGTGCAGCCTCTCTCAGGAGGCTCTTGCGTCAGTCGCAGATGCTGGACCACTCTGTTGTGAAGAGGTTGCTCCCACAGCCCCTCCCAGCCCCGCGGTTTGTGGTTTCTCAGGTCTGCTGGCAGCGAGGGGAGGAAATGCACTTGCTGCTCAGCCTGCCTCCCCGGAGCTTGCAGACCTGGTCCTCAGATGTGAAAAAGTGTGCGTGCTCCAGGCAGCACGTTAGGGGCTGGGTCCTCCAAAAGTGGCCAAAGGACCTCCCCAGACCCTTGGTGGCTGCTCCTGCTCATGCAAGGGCTGCATTTCAGCTCCTTTTAGCTCTCTACTAGCAGCATAGCTGTTTTTCAGAGATGTGTCAATGGGAGCTCGCGGTGGTAAAGGGAGACCTTGTCTTTCCAGTAGCTGCCCTTTGTGAGATGAGACTGTTTTTGTCATGTGGGGAGGGCTGGAAACTTTGGCACAGACCACCTTGGCAACTGGCAGCATTTGCTCCTGAACTCCTAGGATGAAATGTCAGGAGAGGCACAGGCATGATCCTAACATCAGAATAGTCTTTCACTCCACCAGGTGCTGGAGAATCTGTATTTACAATGCATTTTTCCTCTCTCTTTCCAGCTCCTTGAAGTTACCTGGAAAGCTTACTACAGCTGGGGAGCCTTTTGCTTTACCTGTGGGGTTGCTGCGGGTTGGGGACCAGAAGTAGCCAAGGGGTCCTGGACATCCCAGGAACACAGAGTTGTGCATCGAATACTGTCGGGGCACAGGGTTGCTCAGAACAAGGGCTTTTCTTCATGTGACCATGGCCTCCCACAGGTTCACAAACACCACATTTGGGCTCAGGCCTCTAGTTTTACAAGTGGATAGGAGATCTCTTTTGCTTGACCCTAACAACAAGCCCTTCTGTGGGGATAATCTATAACGCACAGGGTAAATTTCAGTATATGGGGTCTGGTGCTGGTATAGTTTCTTCCACAATCATTGGGTACCAAAAGGATGTGGTCATCTGCTTTTTAGCTTTTATGCAATGTCAGTGTCAAGTATCAGATTTCAAAGATGAAGGAAGGGAAGGAAGAGCAGTGGACAGGGCTGGAGGTATATTATGTTGCCTGTCCCAACCATACTGAGGAAATCTGTCCCTTTTGTAACAAGTGGTGCCTTTAATCTGCCCTGGCAGAAGAATCTGGTCATTAATTTTTATCTCCTCCACATAGAAACAATGTGAGTGTTGTGGGGTCTGGGACGAAAAGGGTCTTCAAACTGGCCTGCCTCATGGCAGCGAAGAGAGAAAGTGTCACAAATCAGAGACGATTAAGGGTGCTTTCCTAAAAACTGTTGATGTAAGGGACCGACTGAGAACTTCTCTCTGAGCTGGGAACAGACACCTGCAGCCGATGCGATGGAAAAGAGGGAGGAGGTAAGTCATTTGACTAACACAGTACTTTTACTGAGCACATTACTTCCACGGGGGTACTATTTGCTGTGATCACTAGGCTTTACCATACTCTTACTGTAGGAATGAATGGGTATGTTTATGCTAAGATGCTTAGCATATTCTAGCAGCTCTTTATAAAGATCATTATCTATAATTAGGTAAGTGTGCGTAACTGTTATTGCTCTTGTGCTAAAAATTGCTGCAAATGGAGCTAAGGAGGGAGAGGATTATAATTTAGACATCAGATAATTGGACTTAATTTGCTTAAGAGAACTACTAGTTGTGGCCACTTGAAACAGTAGGTCTTAAGCTCAGGAACAAAATGCTTTTCTAAAAGTATTTAGTCTTGCTGTTCATATCTGTGTCAGTATTTCCACTAGAGATAAGTGGTTTTGTGACTGAAACTTAGCGTATGAAAATGTTAGTCAGTGCACTGCTGAACATAATGGTCCTGATTTTGTCTTTTCTCACAGACGTCTGAAATTAGAAACAGGCTGCCATTTCCTAAACTTTAGTCAGTTCTGCTGAACTATGATGAAGTTCACTGGTCCCTTTCACACTGATCAGATTTCCAGGCCAGGTTTGGAGGTGCATTTGCTGCTCCTGTGGTCACAGGTGTGGTAGCAGTGGGTTCAGATGTGGCTAATAATGGTAGCTATGAAGTTAGTGCCTGTTCCCTGAAGGCTGAACTTCACTTCTAGCCTGTCCCTAGACCTAGATTTCACCAACTGTTTTGTGAAAGGCTGTGCTGCCTTTTCTTGCTTTGAGAAAGGAACCGCTGAGTGAACGTAGCCATCCTCAGTATCGTCTGCTGCATGGCACTGGTACCCAGGTGCCCTTCCATTTCCCCAACCTGCTCTGGCACCAGCACTGCTCCTGCATGGGGTGACTACCACAAGTGCAGATTTACAATGTGTGTGATGGAAAGTCTGCAGGACTGTGGGCTTTGGTGCAGCCCAAACTTGCCTTAGGCATCTGCATGAAGACGAATTTTGCCCTTACTCTGTATACCCCAGGTCTGTAGCCTGTTCAAATGCCTGTTTGAGGATCCTGATACACTTCTCACTTCCCGAAGGAAAGGAGCTAGCTCCCGTGCTTTCAAAGTAATTACTTTTAAATGCCTGTACTGCATTGTCAGTTTTGTCACTAAAAAATTAGTTGGTTCTTTTCTGCTTTGTGTTTTATTCTGGCAAATTTGGAGTTGGAAACTGACTGCTTGTCTTAGTTGATATGTGAAATAAATAAAAAATCAGCTATGCTGCTTATACAGAGTTGACAGTGTGTAGTATCTGGGGCTTAGTGTTATCCTCCAGGTGTGAGTCAGTGCTGACTAAGTAGTTGTTCACTTTCTTGGGTTCCTGTGGTGGAGCCTAAGCGCTGGAGCATGTGGGCAGTACAGGCTGACTGTGTCCATGGACAGGCCAACAAGTGACCCCCTGGTCTGCTGCAGGCAGAATCCTCTGCAAGCCTTGAGGCAAGGGCACACTCCTAACACCAGGATGAGTGAGAAATCCTGTGAACATGAACTCAGAGTTTTCATGGGAAATGATTCTAAGGAAGGGGCCTGTATGGACCAGAGCTCTGTCACTGGATAAGCAGGCAAGGCACGGCATAAAGCCCATGGAGACAGGAGAACAGTACTTACCATGCTGCCTTTCCCACCATGTCTGCAATTATGCATGAGGTCTTGAGTCTAAAGGTATTTCAACAAAATTTTCTTGGTATCTTGAAAATCACGGCTACCGAACCCCGAAAATGAAATCCTAAGCATGCACACAGGATGGGTACTCCAGTGCGTCTTGGTGAAGGCTACTTGTCCAGCAAGGAGGAAGAATGGAACCCTGGCAATCAAAAGCATTCTCCCTCAGGTTCAAATCCTTCTCTTCAATTTAAGTAACAAGGTGAAGTGTTGTCTATGAGAATTATGCGGTGAGGCTTTCTTAATCTTGCCTGTTGAATGCTGTACAAATGACGAGGATCTGATCATTCATCTCTTGCATCTCAGGTGAAAGCCCTGTTGAGCAAATTACAGAGCCAAACACCCATTGACATGAAATAATGGAAGTGAAATAGCTCTAGCTAGAAGCCCACCCCAGAATGCCTGAAAGCTTAAGAGGAGATATGTTTAGTCTGCTCCAGCTCAGGTAGAGAATCTCCTACAGATCACCAGGTAATTAACCAAGGAGATCTATGTGCAAATGTAGTTTTATAACACTGTCTTCTAAGAAAATAATAAAAAACTCTTCTGAGAATATATTTATATAGTCTGTGTATATGTTTTTGCTCGCTCTGCCCCCACCAGCCCCCCAAAATTTTTAAATCCATTATTTAATTTCAATCAAATTCAGCAAATGGAAAGAAGTCTCAAAGGCATGATGTTTCTTCAATGGGCCTTTACACTGGTGACAATGTGGGTTTCCTAGAGCCATTTGTTTGCTCCATAAGAACAGGCTGATAGGCTTAGGTGGAAGTCATGAGAGAGCATCTGGACAGCTAGTGAGTGTGTGAATGCTAGCGGTCCAGCAGACATGCACTGCTGATCCATTCAGCCTCTTAGGCTATGTCTGTCCTGCTATTACTGTGTTCCTATTTTATCTTGTTGATTCTACAAAAACCATCCTGGATGTGAAGTAATATAGATGCAGTATGGGTTACAAGAGGGCCAAGACGCAGGAGTAAGCATCGGAGCTAAGCTATTAGATAATGGAAACAACACTTACATACCTTAAACACCATCTCTTTCCTTTGTGTCTTTGCTAACTGAAGTGGCTGGTTTCTAGGACCTCTTTCTTTAGACAATCCATGCTCCTTGGGCATCACAGGTACTTGGGGACGAGGAGTCCATCAGAGAGTGAGGTGCTATGGGGTCAGGCGTTGCAAAACTAAGCACTGAGAACCTTTGAGAACACAGTCTGAAGAGAATGGTGGGATGAAGGATGTGAACACAAATGTTTAATCTAGAAAAGATGCTGCATACCTTTCTTTTTTTTTTTTTTATTTCCAGCAATGATTTTGTAATGAGTCTTAATGCCCTGATTAGGTGTGGCTGTGGTAGGGAATGCTTCATCAGTCAGCCTGAGCTGTTGCAGCCTAGCACAGAAATGACTGAAGATGTAACATAACTGTCTATTCCAGAGTGACTATACGTTACCATCACCTAGGGAGAAGGGAGATACAACTGAGTATCCATCTGCAATAGTCATTATTGGCTTATTGGCTTGATTATTCTCATTGGATATGTATTCACTCAACAGATCACAGCAACCCCAAAGAGATTAATTATGTGTATTTTTAAATTCCCTAAGTGCACATTTGCATAACTAGCATTTTTAAATATTCATAAATACATATTTGCTTGATAGATTGTAGCGGCATCATTTGCAGCTTCAAAAGGGACCTTTACTTAATCAAACCAGAAATGTTAATCATTTCTTGAGGCTCAGACATATGATCAGCATATTGTGGCACAATAAATACATTGAGAATCAGCTGGGGCACGGTAATTGAGTGCATGCTCCTACCCTATGGCACATGGGAGGAAATCTGACCCAGCTTAACCCCCTATCACTGTGGTTTAGCCGAGCTCTCTTTGCATTCACTACAGACAGAAAGCAGGAAAGCAGACTCGTACATAACTGCCATGGATCAGCTCATTTGGGTTAAGTGGATCTTACATCCTTGCTAGCTCCTCTTTCCCAGTGACAAAAGCCTTGCAGGCATGCCACTGTGGGCATTCCTGGAGAGGGTTTGTGTCTGCATGGCACTCCATGCCCTCAGTCTCGTAGGGTACATCCACAGTGTTAAATAGAAAAGGCCAGGCAAAAAACCTGAGTACTGAAGCCATGTTTGACTCTACTGCTTACCTCCTTCCCTGGCTCTCTTTTGAGCTGCTTCAATGATCTGTCTGCAAGACACAGACTCAGAAGAATCCCAGGAACAGCTCGTAGTGCCCACTGGGAGGGCACCAGCTGTATGCGCCTTCACCCTACACAGTCATCCAGTGCTGTCCCAGAGGGCTTTGTATCCTCAAGTATGCCCATACACCTTCTTGCCAGCCCAGGTGTATGCAGCATGGACTCTCGGTGCCATAACACTACGCCTGTGGGGTAGAACCAACTCCTCACCACTTCAGATATTCTGAGTTAAGAAAAACATGAAAAATAATAATAACCTTATGGGGGACCACGGTGACAGAGATCCAGGGTCATGTGCCGTGTGGTGCAGAGAGTGGCTGTCTGCCATGGAGGGGCTAGTCCCAAGGCATGGTGAGCTTGGGCTGGTCTGTACATCCCTCCCCTGCAGCAGTACAGACAGAGCTGCTGGAGCCGGTAGCAGCTGAGGGGCTTTGCAGCTCAGACACTGATGTGTGGTTCCCCACTCCACCTGGCTGGATGCTTATTTAATTCTGGTTGCAGGCAAATAGTCCTGATTAATTGCCTTCAACTCAGTGGAGAGGGGCGTGTAATTTTTATTCAATGCTAGCAGATCGTGACCAGGTGTTACAACCAGAAGGGCTTCCCCCCACCCAACACCTTTTCCTTTGCTGTACAAGAGCCTTTGCAGTATCAAAGCAGGAAACCTCAGAACAGGGTGACAAGGAAGTTAACTCCTTCTGGGCCTGCCTGTAAGCTGGTGAGTCAGACGTGAAGGGTGGTCCCTTTGCAAGCAACTGAAAATCAAAAAGAAAGACGGCAGCTGTCCCCACCAGCTGAGTTTTGAGCTCAAGTTCAGGAAGAAAGGAGCCTGAATTCATAACATG
>JAHREE010000294.1:341837-363154 GCA_033628505.1 Tringa tobata
AGTTGGGGGTGCCCCTGCTGACTGGGGGGGGGTCGGACTAGATGACCTTTGGATGTCCCTTCCGGCCTGGGCCATTCTGTGACCCTGGGAAAGGATTGAGAAGTGCCACTTGTGACATGGGTCTGGTGGGAGAGGGGTGCAGGGGGAAGACAGAGGGACAGTGGTTTTGGGGGAGGGACGGAATAACCCAGAAAGAGGAAAGGAGGATGAGTCACATGCGTCAGCTATCCCAAGGTCACAAAGAGGGTCTCCGGAGTGCCTGCACATCTGCTGTGGTGGTACCCTGAGGATCTACCACTTGTGGAGTGTTTGCCTGGGAGGAGGAAGGCCACGAAGGGGGAACCAGTGACCTGAGCTTGTGCGTGATCCCTCTTCACCAGACCACATCCCTGTAACCCCATTCTGCTGAGTCAGTGTGGGACACGTGCATTTTAGTTTTCTGCCGGTTGATGTTGCATAAACTGTGACATCCATACCAAATCAGATCCTCTCCGTCTTGGTGAGTGGGAAGCGAGGCTTTGAAAGCAAAGCCTGTTTGGCAGATTGCTCCAAAGCCAAACTTATGTCCCAGTGCTTGTATTTGGAAACACTTCATAGCATTGCATCTTAGCAGAAGTGATCTCCTGACTTTAACTCTTCAGGGCAAATTCATCTGGGGGTCCAAGTATTTTCAAGACTCAGTAGTTAATAATTTCTGAATAAAAAATTCAACTATTGTGATTTGGTCCATTGCAAATAAAAGCCAAAATGCAAGTATATAATTTTATTTAAAAATGCATACTCCTTTGTGACTGGTTACCAGCCCCCTGCCCATTAAAGCATCCCCTGTAGCCAGTCATTTATTTTTGAAACATGCAAATTCCAGCCAGTGATAACAATGGTTTGATCACTGAGAAATAAACTTTTCATAGTAGCTGAAAGCCACTCTTAGTGGGTATCTCTGTTTGAATATATTTTTGTCAGGAGCCTGCTGGCCTTTTGAACCTCGCAGCAGAGAATGATGGAAAATCCTGAGGCACCAAAGTTTCTGTCATTTGTATTTCATTGCTGACGGTTCCTTTTTAGAAGGATAAAGCCACCTCTATTTTTAATTGGAGCTGTAAAGAAAACCTACCACTGCAGTTTTGGATGAGTCAAGATTGTGATGAATGATTAAATAGTAATCTCTGCTTCAGTGGCACTGAAATAAGCACGTTGCATCAAACAGAGAAAACGACCTCACATGGACCAAGCTTATCTGACCTGCCTTCAGAGGGGAGCTAAGGGAGAAGGGAATACTGAAGTGGAGTTTTTCTCTGTACAGGTCTGGTATCTGCAGGAGAGGAATCTGGAGGCCAAGAATTAGCAGACCCATTAATTAATCTTTGAGTTTCCACTGACTGGCTTCCCTTTGGATGTACCTTTCATAATTTGGATGTGGCTGAACTCATAGGGGACCATAGAGCTCTGACCCACCTCAAGGTGGGAGGTTTTCACAAAGGAAAAGCTGGGCTGGTTTTCACCAAGGATTTGGGAAAATCATTTAATGCTGGTTGTTCATCACACCCTTTCAGGAAATTGTGGCTTTTTTGGCCACTCTAAACCCTCCTAGGTTTCTGCCTGAACAGATTTATTTTTTTCATTAGCAAGTAACCATGGCGCAAGATGAAAGCGTGCATACTTATTCTTTCTAAAATGAGTTATTAACTAGCCCTTATTAGGATAAGGAACTGGCTCTGAATGACTTCATGGTGGGAAGGAAAGAGAGAGACAACTTTAGCTGTTTCTTTTTCTTCTTTTCCCAGCTATTAGTGCCAGGACAATATTTGCTGTTCAATACATGGAAGACAGACCGATTGACAGCTCTATGCTTACAATGTTTAGTTATATTTTTAATCAGTAAAATTTAATATCCCTCTCTAACCATAATTTCAAAGTCTGTTTATTGCAGAGTAATAGGATCTCATGACAATGCATGGATTGGTAATAGAAAGCTTTTTTTAATTACTAGTCATGCCCAAAATAAGATTCAATAATTCTTCTTTCTAATTTTTTCCTTCTTACAGACTCAATGGTTTGGGCAAAATAACATCTGTGGAGAGGGGAGGACCCTCTGCTTTCCCTGCATTCACATCTAGTTGCTATTCCTTTTTGCACTTCATAGCAGTGGCTGGGATGGGCTGAAGGACAGAGATGATGGGTAAAGGTCCTCCAGACCTATGGGGCCAGGGCCACCCTGGTGCCTGTGGGTGAGAGCCCTTCAGCTCAGCTGGGTTCTTGCTCCCCAGCTGGGCAGCAGCTACTTCAAGGCCAGGCTGCTGAGCTGTGGCAACAGAGCCCGTAAACACAGAGAGGGGCTCTCCTGCACCCCAGGGCTGTGCTTCCTCCCTGGGCATGCCAGCAGCTGCTCTCTTTGCAGCCCTCTGTGAGGTATAACACCAGGGCTGCTGCAGCCTGAAAGATTAGCCTTGGGCTGGGGACAGCAAAAAAGAGGTAGTCCAGCACGCAACTGAAAAACCACAGGCTGAACCATACTGATCCTGTGATTGCTTCTCCTCGGTAGTCCGGAAAGGTTGAATTTAAAGGATTAGGGGGTGCTGCCACAGCCTCTCCAGGAGACAGCCTCAGCGCTGCAAAATGAAGGAGTCTAAGAGAGAGCCTTGGCTGCAGCCAACCATAAGCCTTTTTTAATAATCGTGTCTGCAATGTGTGAACATTACAAAAATGCTGACTAAGTTCCTACTGCCAGAAAATAAGAGGTTTGATCTAAAACCTGGGATGCATTATCTGGGGACAGCTTTGACTACATTTTTGAGGCCCTTGGTGAAGAATCCGCAGGGAAAGTCATGTGGAGACATGCATATGTGCACATGTGCACAAACACACACAGAGAAATAAACTAGACCCTCACCTAGGTATTCATTCTGTTTTGCTCTAGGACTTACCCTATTGACATGTTCTGATCACAGCTACAGAAATTAACTCATCTCCCAGCCTGCCAAGATGGTGGCTATATGACCAAAACCAGACAGAGCCCCTCTGAGTGCCCCATGCTTTTGTGGTTACAGCTGTCTTGTAGGAGAAGCGGTCTGAAATGTCCTCAGGTGGGAGGAGGGCTTGTCCAAGGGTTCTTGTGTTCACAGGGAGTACTCTGGTCAGGAGGGTCTTGCATTGCCCTTCTCCAGCTGAGTCTTGAAGAGACAAGATTGCCATGTTGTCCAAGTCCCGAAGAATCTCAAGGGGATGAAGAGCCCTTTCTGTACTCTGGTGTCAAGCGCTAATCTTTCTTAGTGATTATTTCTTAGAAGAGCTTACAAGCCTCCCTAGCCTTGCGTAGGTTCACGTGTCCCTCAGTTGCCATCATGCATTGCCCAAGGTGTTAATGTCCCTAGCCAAGGTGCCCTGTTTGCATCCCACCATGCAATAAGTCCTGATTGCATCCTATCTAATTTTGGACACTTAAAGGAAACATCATTTAGGACCCTGAATGCTCCAAACTTCCTCTGTCAACAGTGGTGGAAGAGTGAGACCTCTGAAGGTAACGCAGGTCCTGGATGGGCTGGAAATAGCTGTCTCCTTCCACTGACTAATGAGATCACCTAGAGTGATCACTTCAGTTATGTGTCTGAGTCAGAGGGGGTGAATCCAGGCACAGGTCCCCTGGAAGTCTGCTGTGGGACAACTGAAAACCACTGCAGTATTCAGTTGCTCCCACATCTGGCTTGTATCATATGCCATCCAGGTCTTTCTTGGGGTTGCAGGATTTTCCTGTACATCGTAGCCTCCCTTCATGTGCTTGAGCTGAGCCATCACACGAGCACAAAGCTTGCTGATTTTCTTGCCAGATAATGAAAGCAAAAAATTAGGTGGCTCAGTAGGATCTCTCAGCCATCATTTGGATGAGGACCAAGTGAGTGCTAGGATCTGAATAGAATAAAATTTTAATGTAGGGCTTGTGATTGAGACTTGGAGTTTCTGTTTGGTTTTTTTTCTTTCTGGTTTCTTTTTTTTTTCTTTTTCATTTTTTCCTTTTAACTCTCATTATCTGGTTTCCATGGAAAGCTTTTTCAATAGAGTAGGAGAACAGCTTCAATATTTTTTCTTACAAAAGTTAATGAAAGAATAAGATGCATCTCTGTCTCTTTTTCAAGTCAGGAATCTCAGGCACAGAAAATTGAATTAGCCAAAATGGGTTGAGTGATTGGTTTCTCCTGGCCTCCATTTTCCTCCATGAAACGTGCACAACAAATAAGAGCTGCTGGTCAGGACACCAGTGGAAATGCCTTTTATCTTGCGCCATTAGACAACTAACTGCTCTATTTTTTATTTATTTATTTTTTTGCATTAGAACAGCCATGCACAAAATAAGCATGCATTCATGAGGCCGCCTGTCACTAAAGTGATTTGATTGTGTTGCAGAACTGCCAGTTTAAATTACAAACTCAGTAGGCCTTCTTGGAACCTTCTTCTTTTTGCTCATTGGCACAGGAACTTGGAATATATATTTGGCCTAATCCAGTCTAATCTGATCTGTTTCACAATGCCATCTGGATCTCATCAGGGGCTGGATGCTTTCAGTATTTGATCCAGGCATTTCCTCCCCTCCTCCCCGCCTCCCCCGCCTTGCCCCGTTAATGGCTATTCTTTAAGAATTAAGTATTTTGGAGAAGTGTTGGTCCCAGTTCATTCCTATTCATTGTGTGGAAGATATCCAGGAGCAGCCACTGAGATATTTATTGCCTCTAAGGAGCCAATAGCTAATTGAATCTGAATTGGTTGCTATCAGTTGTTGTCTTGGGAGTGGCTCAAAAACATTTCTGTATCTTTCAAGGATGGCATATTCCTGACCAAATGTTGGGCCTAAGTAAGCACCTGGTGGGTTTGGATGACAGCACAGCATTATCTCAAAGCATTTCTCAGTGACTGATACATCTTCCAGTAGATGATCCTACATACTGGGAAGAAAAACTTTCTAATGATAAGAGTAGTTATGGTCTGGCACAGGCTGCCTAGGGAGATGATGAAATCTCCATCACTGGAGGTTTTGAAGAACAGGTTAGACAAGCAGCTGCCAAGAATGGTTGATGTATAGTCAATTTTGCCTTTGGGCACCACTAGATGACCTCCTGGAAGACCTTTGAATATTTTGATCACTGATCTTAGAGCTGAATAATGAACCAATAAACAAGAATTCACAGCAAGCAGAACAATTTTTTTTTTGGTTTAAGAGTTAAAAGTACAAATAGAATAAAAAGCACACTTTGTACATGACATTTCATAAAAAAATAATCTGAATCATTAGAGAAACACGCATCGTCAAAGATACATACCTAGGAAGTTAGGTGCAAATGTGGAGAACCCTCATTCCACAAAAACAAATTGGGGAGGGCTTTATTACTGTCGAGAGCTTTCATTTTTAGGGCATTAATCGATCCATATATCATGACAATCATCACAAATATTGCAGAACAGCAATTCTCAGTCAGGTTTTCCTTTTTTCTCTCCTCAATATAGTTTGCAATATTTTTTTCTAAAAAATATTAATTATGGAATTTATTTCAATTTGGTAATAATTCAATTGGGCAGTAATTTCCATTTTAGTAACTTGTCCTCCTTTCTCTTACCTCCTGTCCAGTCCCCATCTTCTCAGACACATAACCTCTACTCTGCCTTCCTACCTTCCCTCCAAACTTTCTACCTTTCCTTGATTGTAGCAGTCAGTAGTATCTACTCATACTGCTTTCTCTCCCTGCCGCAATCTTTGAATTCCTGTTCTGGCAAATTCCTACGTGGGCCTGTCTCCAGAACCCACAAGAAGGTGGGAGATGGGACTGGTCCAGGGGCTGGCTGCAGCATCCACATAGCCACATAGTGCTTGCCTCCGGCTCCCCATGGCTCAGCTAACCCTTATGACTCCCAGGGGGCTGTCAGGGAGAGGGCAAAAGGGATAGGAAGTGAGGTCTGGATAGTCCGCTCTTTTTCCCTCTCCTTCTCCATTATGAGGGCCACTGAACTAGGGAATCCTTCACTGGGTTTGTTGTTTCTCTTTGACATCTACGATCCTTGGCTTTCTGTACAGAATGCATAATCTCTTATTATTTGTTACTTCTGTTTAAGTTGGAGGCACTTAAAATATTTCTCACAGCATGTTGCTGACCCTCTTCTTATGTTATTGGAAAAGTATTTCTATAACCTGACAACGTCATCTGTGTTGTGCTGATTTATCAGGTTCTTTCCTTGGCTCTTACCCAATCTTTATTCAGACCTCCCATTGACTCACCAAAATCAATGTGAAGTAACACTCTGTTTTTTCTTTCTTATCCATTTTATGTACTTTTATATCTTTGAAGAGTGATTTCACAATGAAACTCCTCTGATTAGTTCAGGCCTAACTGACTACACAAATATCAAAACTGTGTAACAGCAGGTACAATAGGAATTTAGCTAATTAGTTACTAAAGATGTGCGGGTTTAGCATGAAGTGGATAACCCATCTTAATAAATGGAAGTGAAGCGTGATCCAGGAGAAGCATTGTTGCAACACTGAAAAAACATTTTAGATGCTTCCCTCTTATTTCAGGAGCATCAAGAGGTAAGACAAGAGGTAATACCACACATACTCAGTGGCTCATGAGCAGGGTGCTCTGATCCTGGCTTCATAGCAGACCACTGGCCACTAATTATAGACTGCACTTTGTCTCATCAATCTTTATAATCAGTTAATTTGTGTACCTGCAACTTGACATCATTCTTCTGGTACAAATGCAATTCTTAATACTGTGAGATTTAGACCCGATTAAAGAGGAAACCGATCTTCTTTTTATATGATGGAAATTTGAAGTTCAGCATTATCAAAGATATGGATGTGTTTGCACTCAGTTTTATACCCTGCATAACTCGTCGTAATCAATGTAATAAAGGGGGTAAGAGGTGATAGATTTGTTTTACAATCTGTTGCTCTTGTAAACAAATGAACCAGTAATGCAATTTGCAAAGGCCATTAAAAAGAAATCAAATGCTTTTATAGGTTATGTGTAATTATGACTTTTAATTAGCAAGCAGAGCTGGGCCATATTTAAGGCTTAGATCAATTGGATTACTTCCTCCAGCTCATCGTCCATATTAAATCCCAGGCCCTAAGAATCAGTTGTGTCTTAAACCCATCCCTATAGTTTGAAATAAAACTGCCAGTATCTATTAAGTTTCTTGTTGCCTTTTGTACCTTTTAAATGTAAGGCTTTCTTGGAGTGTGCAAAGCTTTGATACAAAGAAAGTCTATTGAACCCTGCTAAAGGGATTTTTTTGGGTACCAATAAAGACCTATAGGAGTGAGGACTGTAATAAAAGATTAAGGAGGAAATAAGAACATGAAGAAGTGGAGGGGTAATGAAACTGAAGATTGAGGCAGAAAGCAAGGAAAGAAAGTTAATTTCAAGGACAGAAAAGTAAACAAGAAACACACTGTGCAAAGATTTTGTGCTAATCAATGGATAGAGACCGGAAAGATGGTTCTGTAGGCTGAGTCTGTGCCCTGCCACTCAGTACTCAGAGTTGATTAGGTCAGGTACCTAATATTTCTGTCCCAGAGTTTTCTATCTATAAAACATAGATGGTAAACCCCTTGCTAACTCACCAGGATATTTTGTGACTCATTTGTGCTATTTAGAAACAGGGTGTGGAAGAAGGGGCACCAGTGTGGCAGGAAGATGAGAAGAAACAACCAAAACTAAACAGAGAGAAAAGAGAGAGGATGAAGCTCCTGGAAGCCTGAATGAAGCCAGACTAGGGGAAATCTGGCTGGTTCAGCACCCTCATTATGAATTTTTCCTCCAAAGATATTTCATGTGCTCAATGTGGCTGCCTTGCAGTGACAGCTGCTTTGCAGGGAGAGGGAGGGTGGGAAAGTCGGGGCACTCGGCAGTTCAGCTTTTGCTTTACAATACACCAAAGTCTTGTTGAAAGCAGGGATACTTAAGAGAGTCTGAAGGCTGTGTCTCTCCCTCAAGGATCCTATGGATTTAACTATTTGCAGCGCTAAACCCGTGTTTCTTTTCACCAACAGCAACCAATGCAAGTTACCGTTGTTCCCCTCTTCCAATCCCCCTGGCTTCCCTTTCAGCTGACACTGAAGATTAGCTTCAAGGTCTAAGCTTGTAAAGTCTTTGAGGAAAAGCCTTAATGAGGATCTGATCCTTTTAAACTCTGATCTAATTACTGTTAGAGCAATGTTTCTATTTTGGATGCCACAAACAGATCAAGTTTGCATGTTTGAAGGCGGCGCTATTCAGTGGACAAGAAGCAAACCCCACCCTGTAGGTTAAATAAATTTTCCTACATAAATAAAAACATGAATAGCACCTATGTAAAGCAGCTGGCATTATTTCAGAGGAAGTTTGGGACCTGAGCCTGGGGAACTACAGGAGTACAGAAAGAATTTCCCCCCCCTTGCTGTATGTTTACTGGTCGAATGGTAGCAGAGGAGATTTGAGGCCACAGTGGTTTAATCTATTGAATGTATAAGTAGGGAAGAAAGGCAAAGAGGACTGGAAACTACAGACCCAGCCAAGAAGAGTGCTCTGGAGTGCACAGAAGTATTACCCAGAGCATGATGGAAACCTCACAGGCTCTAACTCAGTCATGGCAAAGAAAGGTGAGGCTGGGACCTGCAAGCCAATGTTTCCACTTGATCTATTGCTACAGCTTCAGTGTTTTGTGTGCTTTTATCATGTGTCTTTCCCACCTCAGAGTCAGCCACTGTTGGGTTTGACTCTACATACTGAGCTCCAGATGGTGTATGTAGTCTGGCTCCCTGCTGTTCTTGTCACGTGCACTGGGCAGCTTTGCCCATCACAAAGCACATGTGTGCATGTACCTGTAACAAGGAGTGCTTGGAGTGGCAGAGAAGACTTATCTGAGCTGCAGATACGGACATGGTTGATTCACAGTCTTTGCCTGAATCCCCTCATGCTTTCTTCAAGAGATGGAAGGACGTTGCCTGCTTTACTGGCTGTAAAACTGTCAGTCATTGCATGGATCCCTGTGCTGCTGTTTGACTTGGCTGGAAGCCTTCAGAGTGTGAAATGCTACCACTGGCAAGCCAGGTGTGAAGTGAATTTACCATGTTCTGCTTAATGGGGTGTTACCGTAACTTCAAACCCTTGTGGTGACCACTTCTAGGTTAACACACTTCGGTAACTAACCAAAACACAAACATTAAGCAGGAGAAATGTTAAAATGCTATTAAGAGCCATGGTTTTGTCCAATTAGCAGACTCTGCTTTAGGCTTGACTCAAGTGGCTTGTCTATATAAGGATGTATTAGTCATTTTCTTTTTTTATTTTTTTTGACCATAAAAACAACAGATGTGATGCTCTGTGGTCAGCATAGACAAAAATGATTCATGGTTAGGCATATTTAAACCTCCACTAGAAAACTATCCATCTGAGACCCTCTCCACCTCTTCCCCCTCATTTCAGACAACCAGAGCCAAAAGCACCCATCACATGATACATCTCAAAATTCATCAGTGATTCTCTCCATATGTCTTAGTTTTGAGGTGGCCAGGAGATATCAGCTGCTCCTGCCTACTCTCTTGGGTCTGCATGGACTTTAGCAGCACTAAGATAGTAATACAGAAGAAATTCTTGCGCAGCGATGATGCAGGTGAGCAAAGGAGCTGTTGTGGTTGAGCAAGGATCAACTTGGTCTTGTGTAAGGTGCCAGTTTTGGCAGCAGTATCTGTTCTATAGCCATCTCTGGAGCGCTCTGGGGAGGAATTCAGCTAATGCTGGAGTCAATGCTTTCAGCTGAGGATGTGGGAGAGGGGTAGGCTCGGAAAGTAAGGGAAAGGGGCTACCAACACGGAGTATGGAAGAGGTTGGCAGTCAGTGCTCATTCTGTGGAGGAATTGGAGGAGGAGGTGGGAAGCAGGAATGAAGGGACTGGGGCTGTGTGTGGAGGGGGATGGGAAATGAGAGAATCAGAAATCCTACTATGCATGGAGTGGGAGTTCTGGCTTGGGGACCTGGCAGTTGCAGGGGTGTAAGAAGAGGGCTTCCACTAAAATAGGCAGGAGAGAGGAAAAGGCTGGTATCCCATGAGTGTTTTGGTGGCAACATTGAGGCTGCTTGGCTACCCCTAATCCACAGCTAGATCTACGTGGAATTGCCTGGAGCCGCAGGGAAAGTGTTCTGGTCAGGCTGGGATGTGTCTGCACATCACCAGGTGCTATACAAGGAGCTTGATCTTGCCCATGAAGCAGGATTGGAAAGCTGGGCCTGTACATAATGTTGCCCTCTTCTTAGTACTGCTGGCAGGTCTGTTCTCCTGCCACTTCAGTAGTACCTGGCTACCTGGTGGTCTCCGAGACCTGCACTTCCAAGGAGCAGCCTGCTAAGGACTCTGCTGGACCGTGGCTTGTGGTTGAAGGTGACATCTCCAGAGAAAACTGTTGATCTAAGCCCCACTGAGAAAAGAAAAACAATAAGTAAGAGATACATCAGTGTTTAAAATATGTGCAAAACATAGCACAATTAAATTCAGTGTAGGTAAAAATAAGCCAGTCCTCTAGAGGTGATGTAAGGTCTCCTCCCACAGAAAGGAGAAACTGGTGGAGCAGTAAGCTTGAAAAACTAGGATGAGGGACAGGTAATGGAGATGAGACAACCCTGACGAGCCTTGTCTAACAACTGATCAGACATGAGATTAGGTACTTTAATATGGAGCACAAACAAGGCAGGCCAATGAACTTTTCCAGCTGAAGAGTCAGAAATGGTAAATCACAAAGGAGGAAAGCCCTGGTTTCGCCCTCTTGGCTTCTCGCATGTAATAGACTGAACCCATCCTGTGCTATAAAGTACAAACGTACATGCACACAAAGCATGTTACAAGAACTCTGAGGCTGCAAAATTGAGCTCTTCCAAGTCAGACCAAAGTGAAGGCTCCTTCTGGATTTTTACCTTAATCATAATTTTCTATGTCTATCTCCTGGCACAGTTTTTAACTTCCTGGTGGTGGGCTCAGAAGCACAGATTACTTCAGTGGACAGGATCAACACATCCTTCTGCCTTGTCCTGTGCCAAACCTGGCTGCCTGTTCCAATCCTTTTTTTCTGTATCCAGCCAGTTTCATTCTCTCATCTTCAGTTCTCCTATCTCAAGTTCCAGTTTCCTCACCTGCTAGGTCCTCCAATGACTTGCAACTGCAAATTCCCCAGTTGGTATTGACCGGAACCAGTCATTCCCACCTGGCACTGTAGCACTTTCATTTTGTCACCAGTTTCCCTTTGCTGCTGAGTTCTTCCCTTTCATCTTTCCCCATTTTCACCTGTGCTCCTGGTCATCTCTCCAAACAGATTCACAGGCTGTTCTCCTGCTGGGGCTGCTCGTCCAATGTCAGTGTTTTGCTCAGTGGGAATCTGCCCAGTTAGGCCCAGTTCTCATTTGCAACAAGGCTCCTTGTCAAGTTGTCCATTGCCTTTCCCTCAGCCTTCCATTTCACAGTCATTTGTGGGAAGTGAGGGGCTCTCCCCATTTCTTTCTCCAGTCTCAGGCCTTTTTGTCATTCTCTAGCTTCTGGTTGTCCCTCTGATTTTTCTTACAATTTACAATTTCTGTCTCTTGATCTTGCTCATTCCAATCATCGAGACATGGAAATGTTTGTTAAAGACTTGCAAAGGAAAGGGCAGGATTTTTCAAATTGGAGAAAACAGTAAGTGAAAGAAAATATCCATCCTCCCCTTTGCTTGAGGGAGGTGGGTTTCTCAGCAAGCATGGGTTCTAATGCTACTCAAATTGCCTGGTTTCCTTGTGATCTCTACCCACCTGGGCAAGCTATAAGCAAAGGCCCAGGGTCCTGCTATAGTGTGAAGTTCATGCAGAATGGCTACTCGACATGAGCTCAGCCAAAGGGATGCACATCTGCGTGTTTTATTCTTGCAGAAGCCAGCTGCGTCAGAGGCAGGGGCTATGTGGTCAATGAAGCATCACGCAACACTAGAGTTGCTACTTTTGAAATGAAAAAGCCCAGCCAATTACAACGTTATTCCTCCTGCCCCTCTACTCAGAGTCTCCCTCTGCGGGGAGTGGGTAGGGACCATCTGTCTCCACTTGTCCCCAGAACCCTGTCTACTCTACTCCTACTTACACTGCAGTCCTGCTGCTTTTGGACTGGTACAACTGGTTGTCTGCTCATCACCTGGAAATCTCAGGTTTCTCCTCTGTCTCTCTTTTCGTGTCTAGGTTGAGGGTCACATTATACCTTGTGGCAATTTTGAGGCGAGAACTGGGACAACTAATGATCCCAGTATAAAGCCTATGGCATTGCGTCTGTTATGGTAGGCTGAGACCTAGTCTCAAGCGAGACCCAGTGCTGAAGCTTTTTTCTATTTTTGCATGTGTTCTTTCCAGTTGTTACTAAAGTAATTTGGGTGTAAACCAATCTTCTTTTAAGATTGATAATTCAGTTGCTGCTCTTGTTTTTTAATATTTCAAAAAAGAAAATCTTGCTAGAAGGGTGAAGAACCACAATTTTGTCTTTGTCAATTGCAAAAGCTGAAAACTGGGATGAGAGGGACATTTCATTTATTTTTAGATCTACAGGACATAGTTTAATTGATCAGAAATGGTCATGAACATGTAAGAACTGTTTATCTTCTGAATCTATGCCAATAAAGTAGCAAGATGGCACTCGGCACCTTGAGTAAGCTCTCTAAATTGCTCTGAAAAGGTTTTATAAGTGCCTGTCAGTGTTTATTGATTCTAGATACAAACTTAGCTAAAATTCCACTTTGTCTGAATGTGGCCCTTCAAGCAGTATCCTGTCTGCCTTTTAAAAAGCCTCATGTGAGCTTAGCTTAAATACCAGTTACAAACTGTAAATTTAAGGGAGCTGAGAGCTGAACAAGCTGCTTGCTATCCAGGGCTGCAGAGCTGGCTTTTTATCCAGGCAACAGAGATGTAGGACCTGTGTTTTCTAACTGGTACTTATGAAGTGCCTAATGTGGACACTGTGACTCTTTATCTCCAAAGGCTCTGTGGGGAGCCAACACAAACTGCTCCTGCTCCCCTGAGATTTGGCTCTGAAGCTGGAGTGCTAGGTGCTATTTTAGGTAGTCTGAATATAGCCCTAAGCAAGTGTTTATTATATTAGCAGGTAGCAAATGGTTGGAATTAATAATGGTACTAAGTATGAGCTGCAGTTTTTATAAGCTTTCAAAAGTCCGCTATTAGCTTAACTCTGTCAGAATTTAAAACCATACTTAAAAATATGGAAATATGGCCATAGTTTTCAATTGGGCCTTTCGAGAGAGTGGGCAAAGAATGAAGAAGAGGATGGGGTGCTTGAATTAGTGTAGCCCGAGAGATAAACAACAGGGCAGATGTATCAGATATTACCTGCTTGACAACCAGAATGTTTGCCAGGTATCAAGAATGATGAATATACAACAACCTAGTTAGGCTAATCATTTTTATTTATCAGGAAGAAAGCTTGCTATGCTGTTCCATGTCAATAGGCTACTGATGTAACATAAAGTGAGTTTTGTTTTCATACATGGGTGGCGACATCTCCCGCGC
This sequence comes from Tringa tobata, assembly GCA_033628505.1. Lineage (NCBI taxonomy): Eukaryota > Metazoa > Chordata > Aves > Charadriiformes > Scolopacidae > Tringa > Tringa tobata. The sequence goes on from JAHREE010000294.1 coordinate 355,391, forward strand.
TCCTCCAAAGCAGCAGCAACAACAACAACAGGAGACAGCTGGAGGATGAAGTGAGCATCGATGCTGCAAATGATGGGAAGGTCTGAGAAGGTCTTCACATCATGGAGCTCATTTCTGCAGTGGCAGACAGGTGCCTGCCATGCAAGTCCCACCCCCCAGGAGCAGCCCTCTTCTCTCCTACTTGGGGACCTCCACAACACAGATCTCTTGAACCAGTCCTGGGGGACTGGTAGCCACGAAGCACGCCAGGAACCATCCTTGTGGTGTAAGTGCTTGAGCTTCTGTGCCTGGGAAAGTTTCCTGTTATATAGGTGCGACCTGCACGTCACCGTTTGCAGGACTGTAAAAGTCCCCAGGACAAAGGAAGCTCAGAGAGCACCTCTCTTATATGGAACATCTATATGAACGAGACTTATTCAGGTCTGAGGTTTTCCTTTGGGCCCTTCTCAGTGTTGACTTTTTCTTACTTTTTGACTGTCTAGGTCCACACTAGATTTTTTAAACCTTTGAGAGCACCTATTTTTAGTTACTGAAGGAGACAGTTCTGATTTATTTTTAGGAAAAAAGGTAGTATTAGGATAGGCTTAAAGCTGTCTATCCAGATACTGTCCTTTGGCACTATTACAAATATATTAATGGTCTGTGTGCTGATTTTTGTCAGCCTTTCTGATGACGTGTTAGCAAATGAACTGTTCCTTCACAGGCTAACATAGGTTTGTTCAGCTAATAAAGATGATGGGACTGTTGCCTGATTTCACCTCAAAATGCAAGAGGTTTCATGAATCTCCATTTTAAAAAGTCAGTTTTAGTTCTGTTGGGCTTATTATTACTTTATGCTTACAAATTGGTACTAATAATTGGTAGGGTACAATCAGTAACACTAGTAGCTTTATTGAAATATAATAATATTTTAAGTATCCTATTTCATTTTCAGAGCTTCTAGAGGCCCCAGATAGGTTGGGGCCCCACTGCATTGGGCACTATTTAGAAAAACAGCAAATTCTGATTTCTGCTACAAAAAATCTTGTGACCTTTGCTTGGGCTTTGTTTGGCAAAATCTATAATCTTGTGACAAACTCTGATTATGATGTGTTTTTTTTTCAACTGGGACAATGTATTTACCTTAAAAACCATCTTACTGCATTGGAGGAAGGGAAGTGCCAAGTGGAGGACAAACCTCCAAGCTGCTCCTATGCAAAATACTTCTGTCAAGGATGGGAAATGGTTTCACACAGCCATTGGGTGTGGTAGTGTTGATGGAGCCCTGGCAGATGTGTTAGCTCTGGGAACTGCTGGCACAGCATCACTTACCTTTGCAGCTGGAGCAGCAGCAGAGCAGGGGGACCACAAGCTCTTGTCTTTGCTGTCACATGAAGCAGCAGCAGCGGCAGGAGGACACTGGTATGATGCCTCCACCTCCCTGAGATCTCCGGGAACAGGAGAAGAGCCTGATTCTGTTCTCTGAAGTAATCTTCAGGTCCACCTGTTTCCAAGAGCTGTAGGCGAGGATTGGCCCTCTCCCTTCCCCTCCCCATTTTTTTCCTGGTGAATAATTTAACAATTGAGAAATGCAGTTCTGAGCTGACTAAAATATTCTGTAAATTTTACTTAAATTAGTGGAACAGATGTGATGGAAAACTTTCCCTTGAGAGATACACAAAAAGATGGGAGGAGCAGTGTGCCACTTTTCCTCTGGTACCTTCGGTTACTGCTGCCTCTGCTTTCTTATGGGACCTGAACGTTCCTCAAGTTATCTGGTTGTTGAGCACTTTGGGATGGTTTCTTTCCAATTTCTCATGTTCAGGTTGTTCCACTTTGCACGGAGTGATTAACTGGAACAGTGAAGGCTGTCCAGATCCCCCCATGCCTACTTAAATTCTCCAATACCTCTGTTTGTAGGGTCTGTCCCCGGGTCTCGTTTCCTCCCATGGAGCACTGAGGTGTTTCACAGTGAGGAGCATCTCTACCAGGCACAGAGGGAAACCTCTCTGTAGCTCTCCAAGGAGCCCACTCCAGCTCTCCTGCAGTGCATGTCCTGGCCCCAAACCCCAACACAACACCCAGCTGCAGGTCACTCCATCTGTGCAGCATTTTGATTAGTTTCATTAACTCCCTTCTGTGCTGCCAGTTTTTTTAGGCTGTTTAAAAGCCGTCCGTGAGTCTCACAATATTGACAAATGGTAGGTAAGTGCTCAGCCTGGTCTGCTGCCTGGTCTCTACTCCATTTGTTTTTCCATGTGCTTAAGTAGTAGCTACACTTAAGACACAGTGGATCTAATAAAAGCCTTGTCTGTCTCTGCTTAAGTGGAGATTAAACAGAGGTATATCTATCCCTTACTTAAGTAGATTTTATCCCATTTTTATTGGAATAATACCAGATTCTCCCTTGAACAAAGGAATTTGAGGTGTCTGAGTGTTTTTGTTGGAAATCTGACAGTTGCCTTGTGATCCCTCCTTTAGTCCCACCTCTACAGTGTCCTGACAGCCCAAGTCCTCTTACTGATGTCTTTTCTGAACTGCTCGCATTGCTGTTGGGCACTTCTATCAATACAGTAACTTGATTCCTTTAATTGAGTTTTATGGGTTAGATTCATGCTGTTATTCCTAAAAGTGCATTTTCCTGAGATAAATTGTGGAAAATGATAGCGATGAAATGTCAAATTTAGAAGAAAGTGGGTGGAAACCTGAATGTTGTCACTTCAACTTGCTGCTTCAGCTGGCACTAAATGGGAGTTTTCAGCTCCCTGCCCCCTCCCTCACCTCCCTCGTGGCAGGAGAGTGTGACTGTGCCTAAATACGATGCTGTGGTGGGGTCACGGTGAACTCCTCTTCCCGCGGTCCAGGTGGAACACGGTGTACGGAAGCGCTGTTGCACAAACATTAGCCCTTGGCGCTTGCCAACGTTACACCCAGCTATGGTTACAGGGGAAGGGTTTCCATGATGCATTCCTGCTCCTCTGACATAGTTGCAGCGATTTATATGCATGCTGAGCTCGAGGCGGGGGAGTTTGGGGGTTGCAGCAGGTGTTTTGGGAAAAGCTGCTTCTGCTCACCGTGCCTTGCTAAGCCCTGCTCGCAGGGGACGCTGCGGCGTGGGGCTGCCCGTCCCTGAGCAGTGGGAGTCTGGTCCTGGAACCTCAGCGCCTGCTCTGGTTCCTCCTTGCTGGAGGAGAGTGTTTTGCTCTGAGGCAAAGGTTTTGTGTGCGGTTCGGGGAGAATGTGAAAGCCAATTTGGGAGTATTATATAAGCAGAAGCAGAGATATGCCAGGCCTTGTGGTTTGAGAAGAGGATGATGTGAGGAAAGGCTCGAAGCCTGCTGAAAACCGGTAAGCGCAGCCACGCCAAGCACGCGGACGCCCAGAAAAGAACCACTTGGCGAGCTGCCCTCCTACGGTTTGCGGTCCGGATGCAGGAGCCTGGCTGGTGCCATCGGGTGGGGATTTCCAGCTCCCAGGGGAGGTCTTTCTGCAAGGCACTCATTCTACACGCCGTGAACCAAAACCTAACGTCCGCCAAGTATTTAATCACATGTCACACCTTGGGGCCTCTCTCGCCAGCTCCTTCTGATGCTGGTTCAGGGTGCACTCTGCCCACCCTTCTTCATTCCCTCCTGAATGGCATGTCTTCTTCTCTCACCACCCGGGCAGGCTAAGCTAACTGCTTCAGTCAATATTATAACTCAATTTCTGTCATACAGGCTTGACAGAGCTGTAAGGGTCACGGTAACAACCCAGACCTCATGGCAAGGCACATCCTATCATCCAGACATGATGCCACTCTGTGATGTGCATGGAGAAGTCTGGTCTGACATGCTCCAGCAGTTGTCCATCCTGCCAACTGCGAGTGGATCCTCAGCAATGACATATAGCTGGTTTTGGAGACTGGGCTTCAAGACAAAAGTAGACCTGTGGAAGGGAATTTAGAAGAGAGCCATGCCTAGAAAAGCCAATAGCCTAGAAATCCTGTGCAGTAAAGAAAACCTGAATGGCAGGCATGATTTAAAGGAAATAAAAGAGTATTGGGGAGTGGAAGGGATGATAACAGCCTGCAGATATCTGTAAGACTGATGCAGAATGGAAGGAAGCCATCTGTTTTCCATGTCTGTAGTGGGGAAGATAGGCTGGGTGTAAAGACCAGCAAGGAATGTTGAGGTTAGATCACCAGTGGGAATAGTGAAATATTTCAGGAGGTTGTGTGGGGAAACTCTAGATTCCCAACTTTTGGTATAGGTTGGACACTCACTAGTGTGCAGACAGGGGCAACCTTGCTTTGGAGAAACTCAATGACTGTCCTTGTGATGCTGTGTGAGAAAAATGGCCGATATGACACTGAGTGTAGGGTTTTGTAAGTGTGGGAAGTGAACAGAAGCTGGACCAAAACACAGGGAGCATGTTCACATGCTTACATACAAGAAGTGCTCCTTACAAGTATATGAGGATATCTCCCTAGCTCTTCAAGGTCTTTTCCTTCATGTCATCCTTGCACTCTTAACAAGTTTTAGGAACATTACTGTGGCTTCTGTGAAAAAGGCATGTTGCAAGCCACTGTGTGTGTGTACTGAGCTGAACTTCCCCAAAATGTGGGTTGTGTGGACTCAGTGTTTCAGCTTACTCACATCTACTGAATCAGGGCCAGGAATAAATCAGACAAAGACCCAGTGTGGGCAATTTTTTTTACCTTGTTTATGTAAGATTTGGCGTAGTTGGCTGTAAAGTCCGTCTCATTGTGAGAGAAAAGTTTGTCTTTGGGAAATAGGGGTAGAATGTTTTAGAAGCAGTTGTCTGAGCTTTGGAGCTGAATGAAGTTTGTGAGTAAATGATGCTATGCTGTGTTTTATTAGTTGTGAACAGTAGTGTGACCAGGCCCCACTATTACAGATGTTGCTGGAGACGATTCTCATAAGCCTGTCAGAATTTCCTCACCTGCCTCAAGTGTTTTACATTGATGTGGAGGGAGGTGAGGAAGGGAAAAAAACAACCAGACTCATCCATTTCCAAGAGGAACAGTGGGGAAATAAATACTATTTCATCCACATTAACTCTGAGAACTTTTGCCTCCCCCACACTGTGACATAGATTCAAAATTTGGCAGGATGGTGGTCTTGCATTAGGGATGTACCTTTGTATCTGTGTGGAAATCTGCTGGTGATTGCAAAACTCTCATTCCTTTATAAATCGCTGGCTCAGCAAGGCTTTGTGACTTATATCCATAAAGGTTTTGCTCCTTTCTGTATGGTCATGCTGAGGGGAACAACTGATTGAGCAGGGATTCCCCCCACAGCGTGACTGTTGCCTCCCCTCCACGTCCATGTCCAAACACAGACACTGGGAGTAGAGATTTTACTTCTCTTGCAGTCTCAATGCTCTTGCAATGAAGGAGCAGGGACAAGCTTTGGGAGACCTGAGTGAGAGGGCTGGTTGGGAAAACTTGGGCTGGGTGGGCTGGATGGGCTGGATAGCCAGTGGGAGGGATTGAAAAGGAAAGGGGACACTGAGGAGGAATCACTGTATGCCTGAAAGAAGTTAAGTTACGGTGGCTGAGGTTGGAAAAAGGTTTGGGAGCTAAAAGGGAAAGCAAATATGAGCTGTGGGTCTCATTGCTTGAGGAGACTACGCTTTCTCTCCCTCTCTTCCTTTGATCCGTGAAAATAAGTTAAATATAAATAAATACATTCCCTGAATATGTACACAGGAAATTAAGGAGCTAAAATAAATGCAGCTAAAACAAACACCCTTCTCCACCACCACCATGAAATGGGAGAGACTTTTACTGTTTTCTTAAAGGACAGTAATATTAATAATCAAAACTCGGTATTTATATAACATTGTACTTGGAGAAGATGTACCAGAGCAGGGTAGGTATCATTATTGCTGGCCTGAAGATGAAAACTGAAGTGGAGAAGCACCAAAGGTCATCAGGGACAGAATTAATCTCATATAACCATGTACCTTCACCTGAACTAGACACCTACGCTCCCTGAATAGGCAATGGAGAGCAATTGGTACTTGTTGAGATTGACACATTTGACCTATTTTAGACACCTCCCTTAAGGTGAGGTGAATCTCACCTTAGAAAGGCTCGTTTCTCTGCAGTGTATACCAAGGGCAGCCCTCGGGTGACTGCTTCGGCTGGAAATGTCTCCTCTGTAGAGGTTTAGAGTTTAGGTGAAACGAATCCCATCCCTCAGTTAGGACCGGTGTCAAAGATCTGGCAAAATGTTGCCCTGAGCCTGGGCACCATGCTGGGTGGGATGAAAGGTGGAAGCCCCAACAGACCAGCTTCGCGGGAGCTGGCAGGTTCCTGTCCCCGTGCCTGGTTGGAGGATGCCATTCTGGAGCAGAGAGGAACATATTCCACATCAGGCTTATCCCTGGGAGTACCCGAGGTCCAGGCATACAGGTCCCATCTCCTGGCTTCCTTCTCCAGCATTGTCTGTCTTGAGCTGCTCCTTGTCCAGCACCAGACAGCCAAAGTCCCAGGACAATCCCATACTTCTTCCCACAGCCACCTCTGGGTACAGAGTGCCAGGCTGGCTCACTCTGTCTTTCGCTCCAGGTCCTAGCTGGTATGACACTAAACTGAGAGTGTAGGAAACCCTGACATCAGCAACACAGGATGGGATGGCTCCCTCCAGGATGGCCCGAGCCTTTTATTTTTCAGTAAGATCTCAGTCTCTTGAAGCAATCGCCTCTCGGGTAGGGGTCTGCCTACACTGCTAAGTTTGATTCAGTGTAAGGGTTCAGAGCAGGGTTCAAATACCATCGCATTGACCTCCTGCCTAATTCGGGAGAATGACTACACCAAGTCGAGACCATTCAGAAGAGTAAAATTTACCTATCTTAGTTCAAATGGCTTACAAATATTTTTCCAATAGACCAACTTGAGAAATGCCATGACTGGAGAATGGTGCTTGCTTTCCCTCTCTGTATGTGTAAGGGGGGAAAGGGAAGTGGAGGCCAGTGTGCAGTCTTGCACTCCTTGTTATTCTTACATTTGTTTGATATTTTCCATTAATTCTTGTGTTTAGTGTTTCAGAGCCTTTGTTTTCCTTTCCTCTCTTTTGGGGAGGCTGATGGTGAGGACTATGTTATTATTAGGTTTGGCATTACTTGATTAATTTTTTTCTTCTCTGCCTCTGTGTGATTGGGATTTGGCTTTTTCCTGCCCCTGCATTGTAATGTTGTATTTGTTTTTACAGTCAGCACCTTGCTGTGCAGTTGCTTGAAGGAGAAGGAGAACAGGCACGTTCCTTGGCTCTTGTTTTGCAAGACTTCTTTAGTTCCCTTCCACATGTTATTAACCTGGCCTGCCTCTGCCTCCTGGCCTTCTCCTCCTCCTCCATCCCCTTTGGATGGACATGAACTAGTCTCCTTTCTAGGACTGTGCTGGTGTTAGGGATTTCAGGTCAGATTGGATTGACTGATGGCTGCTGAGAGAAATGTTCATCTGAGACATGCCAACAACTGCCACCACCATCACCCCACAGCAGTTTGTGAGTTCTGGAAACAGCTTTGATGCTGGGGAGGCCAAAAAAAAAAAAAAAAAAAAGTGACATTTTGTCATTATTCACTCCAGCTGAGATGATTTATGAGCAACCACAGCCAGCTAGAAAACGCATTTTAGGGGTTAAACAAATGAATTTACCCAGCTCAGTTCTTGGTGCTACGGCTTTGGTCTTGTGGGGCTTAAGGGGAGTGCTGTTGCCTGCATCTCCCACAGCCACCGGGAAGCACGACCACCCCAGCTCCACCCAAAACCAACTT
>JAHREE010000294.1:363393-543714 GCA_033628505.1 Tringa tobata
TGGTGCTTGCTTTCCCTCTCTGTATGTGTAAGGGGGGAAAGGGAAGTGGAGGCCAGTGTGCAGTCTTGCACTCCTTGTTATTCTTACATTTGTTTGATATTTTCCATTAATTCTTGTGTTTAGTGTTTCAGAGCCTTTGTTTTCCTTTCCTCTCTTTTGGGGAGGCTGATGGTGAGGACTATGTTATTATTAGGTTTGGCATTACTTGATTAATTTTTTTCTTCTCTGCCTCTGTGTGATTGGGATTTGGCTTTTTCCTGCCCCTGCATTGTAATGTTGTATTTGTTTTTACAGTCAGCACCTTGCTGTGCAGTTGCTTGAAGGAGAAGGAGAACAGGCACGTTCCTTGGCTCTTGTTTTGCAAGACTTCTTTAGTTCCCTTCCACATGTTATTAACCTGGCCTGCCTCTGCCTCCTGGCCTTCTCCTCCTCCTCCATCCCCTTTGGATGGACATGAACTAGTCTCCTTTCTAGGACTGTGCTGGTGTTAGGGATTTCAGGTCAGATTGGATTGACTGATGGCTGCTGAGAGAAATGTTCATCTGAGACATGCCAACAACTGCCACCACCATCACCCCACAGCAGTTTGTGAGTTCTGGAAACAGCTTTGATGCTGGGGAGGCCAAAAAAAAAAAAAAAAAAAAGTGACATTTTGTCATTATTCACTCCAGCTGAGATGATTTATGAGCAACCACAGCCAGCTAGAAAACGCATTTTAGGGGTTAAACAAATGAATTTACCCAGCTCAGTTCTTGGTGCTACGGCTTTGGTCTTGTGGGGCTTAAGGGGAGTGCTGTTGCCTGCATCTCCCACAGCCACCGGGAAGCACGACCACCCCAGCTCCACCCAAAACCAACTTTTTCGGCTTTGCATTCATTTCACGCTACAGAACAACATGTTCCCTCTGCCAGCCCAGCCCTTGGGTCTTTGTTCAGCCAGACTTCCACTGACGGCGGTACGAGTCTCTTTGCATAGAGAGTGGGTGATAGAGCCTCCCACTTGCAAAGCTCTCCGTGGAGCGGTGCCAGCCTCCTTCATAAATCACGGCTCTCCTCCTCCCCACCCCTGGAAAAGCAGCCTCCCTTCAGACCGCCTGAGCGCTGCTGGGGGCTGAGCCTGCCCTGAGCATCCGAGCAAGTTGCATCAGCGCTGGTACAACCCCGCTTGTCATCAGCAGCAGGGGGACTGCCAAGGTCGGCTACCTCTAGGCGCTCCGCGTGCTGTGCTGTCTAGACCAGCTCTGAGCGGGGGTAGGACGGAGGGGGAAGAAATTATTGCCACTGGAGCAAAGCTTCCTGGATTTGCAAATCCATCTACCTACTTGGATGACCCTAATCACCACAACATCTGTATAATTAAATCCTATTTCTAACTTATCTTTTCCTCAACCCACCTTAAACTCCTTGCCCTGCTTGATTTCTCTCCTTTGCCTATCAGTTATCATTTGGCTGTATAAAGTATCTGGGAATCCAGTTTTCAGAAGGTGAAGTGTATATTGTCCCCCGAAGGGAGGGAGCTCTGGGAGGCAGGACGGCAGCCAGCTCTTTCCTGGCAGCCATGGGAATGCCGACGTGGAGCTGCCAGTCGGTGGGTGGGCGTAGCGCAGCTGCCTCCTTAGGCTGGGTCCAGCTCGTTTGCAAATCTGGCGAGGGGAGGAAGCTGAGGGTGACCGATTCCCCCTCCATGCCACAGTCAAACCCCTCCGCCTCCTTTCTGACAACAAGCTGGCATCTGTACTTTGGTGTATCAGGGAGATATAAAGCCAAAGCAGGCAACGATTTTCAGAAAAAGTTCTTCGCATGGTGAGCGTGAGTAGCACAGATTTCTCTCCCATTTGTCCCAAGCTGTATGTGTCAGATGTGGTTTCCATATGGCATCTATATCTCGCGGTACACCCACACTAGATGTATGCATTGGTATACCAGTGGCTGTGCTGAGCCACAGATAAATGTTTAGCATTCCTTAGTCAACTGGAAACTCTGTGTGTGTATGGGGTGTGCGTGGGGGTGAAGCCCAAAGAATATAAAAACAGGCATATGGCATTTTTTAACTCATTGCACAGATAACAAGGAGAAATAAATATAAGGCAAAGCTCTAAAATAGCATCAACGTCTTTGAAATGAACCCACTAGTGAGAGAAACCAAAGCGGAGGCTGCTGCATGAGCCTACAGCTCCGAGCCCGGCACCTTGTCCCTGGGTCTTTTGGTGCTCCATGTTTGCCAAGATTTCAGGCTGTGCTCCCTCAAATGGAGGCTCTTGGACCTGCACCTCTTCCTGCCACATGGACATGACCATGGCTTGGACACCCCAAAATGCACTTTATCATCCTCCCAAGGCATGAGGGCGTCTCTGGTTCAATTTATTGAACTGAGGTTGTGCTGAGTTGAGCATGAGGCCGGCACTCTTGCTCTAAGCAAGATGCTTGCTATGTACACGCTGTAGACCTGATTCAGTTGCCAAAACCCAAACATCTAGTGCCATCCAATGTACCCTCAGGTACCTGGCAGGGCCTCTGGCTGCCTCTCCAGTAGGGCATGGTTGTCCCTGTACTGATGTCTAAGATGCTATAGGCGACTGCAAATAGCACTGTCCACCTGTGCTTGGGCAAATGAATCAAGCTCTCAGCCTTGAAACAGCAACTTGTGCCAGTGGAGAGGCTGAAGCTCATCAGAAAAATGTTCCAGTGAAGTGATGGTCCATGAGTGTTTTATACTGCAGGCCTTCAGTGCAAACAAGAAGGCAGAAGGCCATTGAAGAGGCAGGATTGGTCTCTTATACGACAATGTGAGTTTTTGCATATCACACATAAAATTCTGGAGAGATGTGCAATTAGTCACAGCATTGCAGAGCTACCTCCTCTGCCTGGAGATACTTACTTTTCCCCCTCACTTGGAAATACCTTTATCACGTGTCATAGTGAGATGTCTCATGGTGTGGTCTTGGATCGAGAAGACTGAAACGTGGGGAAATCCCTTTCTCCCCTGGCATGGAAGGAACAGGGAGACACTTCTTACAGATAATGAAGGGGAAGTAGCTTGAGCGAGAGCAGGGGAATTCCAGGGTGAAAGCATCCCTGCGGGGTTCATGGGACTCCTGGTTTGCCATGGCAGTGGCACTGGCTGCGGATATCCTGGCACTGCTTGCACACCACCAGGGCATCCGCAGCTGGTGCCACCACCAGCAAACAGCAGTAGGGTCAGGCCTCCTTGCTGGGTGGTCATGCAATGAATGGCAGGGTGTGGGAGATGCCCTTCTGACCGATGCAATAGCAACACTTCCTAGAACAGCCCGGCACGAGGCACAGCTGCTGCTGCGCAGAGCAAACCTAAATACCAGCAGTATATTTTTGGGAAGTGAACCTTGGTCTGTGGGAGACTCCTGCCTTTTTGAAAGGAGGATCTTCAGCCTGAGCCTTCCCGTTGAAGGGGAAACAGTGGCCTTTTCTGACCTTTTTCTGCTCCTGGTTACCCAAAGACATTTATCTTACACTACTTCAGGGAGTACTTGGGCCAGCTTGGGTTTTACTGGCTCAGGGCTAGCAGGGGGGAGAACCCTTTGAACAACAGCCTTTTATCCTAGGAAATATTAAATTAATTTTATTCCTTTGGGACAGGTGAAGCTGTTAGTGTTTGTTCAATGGATTTGAAATAGCAAAGGGAAACCTTTTCTGCTTTTGCCCTGGAGTTGTTTTTCTAGGCAAAGAGTTTGAGGTTCAGATATGGGATGCCTATGTGAGGAAATAGGCAACCCATGTAATAAAGCACTGGCCTGTGTTATGATAAATTCAAAATGATTAAGAGGCGAGAGGAAATAGACTCTGGCACCTGTCTTTATTTACTTTGAAATGCCTTCAGGAAAAAATAAAAAGACAATAAGAGACAAGTGATTTGGCTGTCTTGGGGGAAACGGAGGTTTATTACTTGCTGAGGGTCTGTTGCTGGGCAAGGTGCCAAAACCTGCATGCTTTCCACCATCTGAGTAGGGTAGCAAGCTCCCAGAAGCTTGCTGCCCAAGGCACGTTTGCTCCTCATGTGTGTTGGAAGGGAAAAGAACACGAGAGAGATGAAGGATGCATGGATAAGCTTGGCCCCTCATGTCCGTGAAACCCCTGGGGCCAGGGTGCGTTGTCCCTGGCTGGCTGTGGGGGTTAGAGTCAGGCAGGGCTAGCCAGACGGGAGCTGCTAATGGTATTGATGCATGTATTTCCCTCTCCAGATGGTCCCCATGCTGTTCAGACTGCCAGCATCCCTACTTAGGCTGGCCCAGCGCTGTGGCCTGGGAGGAGGAATCTTTTAAATGGCAGTGCGGTCACGTAACCAGGAGCAGATGAGCGCGTGTGGGTGTGATTACACAGCACTGCAAAAGCAGACAGAAGATGGAAACGTGCCCACCTCTTAATTCAGGGCTGTTTTGCAAAGTCCCTGGTGAGGCACGGGGCTTGGGGTTCACGTTCGCTTCTTGGGAGCAGTGCAACACGTGGGGTTGGAGACAACCCTGCTGTGATTTGGGTGACAGCACGACTGCTCATCTGCAGCTGCACAGCATGTTGCATGTCGCTTGGAGCAGTTCTGGTACAACAGTGTGGCACCCCCTGGTCAGGGATTGGGAAGGACTCTCAGTGACTCTACAACTGAAATATGCAATTATTAACCAAAACAATTTTCTTTGGTTAATACAATCAACAACAATGCATTAGAACTTCAAATGAAAAGTACTGAAACCTTAATTAATTGTTGTTGCTCTGTAAAACAGCATGACTTCAAATGCATTGATGACTTGATAGGCCCATATGGACCTCTTTATTGGTGAAATGTCTAAATGCTTTTTCTCTTTTTGTGGTATGTGATTTGGTCCATTGCAAGCAGCTGAAACATTTGAAAACCTCAAAGCAAACTCGAGGCTCAGATGCAATACCACTCAACAGTGCCATAACAAGTTACTGCAAGTCATTGAAGATAACTGTCCATGACAGTTCCAGACAGTTCCATGACACGTACAGAAAGTCACAAAGGTAACTTTCAGCCTTTGACAAATTCAAGGTATTTTGGTTATCTGACCTTAACTCACAACAAAATAGAATTTTATCAGATGACTTTGCACGTGCCATTGGCCAGAGGTACCAGTTTAACTGATAACACACTGTCCTGATCCACAATACACACTGGTGATGACTTGATCTTGGGTCTGAGCCCACAGCTTTCACTCTCTAATTTTATGCGAAAAATTAGATGCTTCCTTTATTTTTATGCAAGTCTGCCCATCAGCCCAGGTTAATTCAGTAAGTGTGAAAACATTGGTGAACCCATGGGGAAAGTTGCTTCTGAGTTTTGTGTTAGTAAGGATGGGCCAAGCAATGTTCCCTCATGAAGGCTACAGAGCGCAGTCTAAACTTTAATGTGTCCTGAAGTGTTTTCTTGATGGGTCTGATCTTTGCAAAAAAATGCACTGCTGACAGCTTGGTATTGAGCTCAAGCCCACTCATTACAAAAAATCCAATAGACCAACACTTGATATAGTAATTTTCCGAAGAGCAGTATTCCTGGTGGGAATTTTTCTCACACACTGGCAATTCTGTATTTTGCTGGAGCAGCTCCAGGACAGACAAGTTAATGCTCTGTGCAGTCTGTTTTCATATTGAGCAAACCCCGCTGAGATGCTGGAAAATAGTGATTTAAACTGATAAGCTTGCAAAAGACAGCCGACTCATCTAGTGCCATGAAACAAGGATTCCCACACTGTGATACACCTGAAAGTGTTGAACTTGTACAAGCTGAGTCCCCCACCCTTCTCCTGGAGGTGTTGGGGAATCACCAGTTGCTTCTTCTTGGCTAGGGTAGAGCTGCTACCTTTATATCACAATGTAAGTCCTTTCTTCTAGTGGTTGTGCTTGAGCAGATGAAGATGGCCCGAAACACACTGTTGGTGCTGGTGTGGTGACCCTGCTAGGGTCAGATGGGACAAGACAGTCCAGCAAGCTTCATACCTACTTGGCATGAGAGCAGGATTGTGGTAGGTGACATTATTTAATTTTAGATTTTATGAGGGCTTAGAGTAGCATTTGGGGGCCAAACATATGGAAGGACTTAATTCAGGATATGTCCCGTTGATGATACTGGAAGGACTTAATTCAGGATATGTCCCGTTGATGATACTAGGTTGCTGCTTTGAAACTAGGCCCAGAAAATACTGCTCTCACCTTGCTCTCCACCAGGAAAAGAGCAAAATATAAAAATCTTAGTTTGGATCTTGCCTGAAGCACAGTCTGAAGCTCAGAAGAAGGGCAATCTTTGTACCTGCCATTGGCTCTGACTTCTTCTTGACCTGACTAGAGCAGACTAACTGCTCCCATGACAGAGGACAGATGGACAATATCTGGGATCATGATAAAGGCTGGGCTTTAGTTTGCAAATGACCAAAATGGTCACTGGAGTTGTCTTGCTTCAGTGTGTGGAGCTTGATCGACACAACCAGACCCAGCAATTTTCACGTCCCTGTGCTCTGGCTGCTCCTCAGAAGGGGAGCACACGCTGGTCAGGTTTTCCAGCAGGTGTAGCCAGACTGTGGTCTCTTTACCAGGAGCTGGCTTGCTGTAACTTGGTCTTGCTCCTTTCTCTGTAAGTGTTGCTAAAGTGAGGGGCCAGTGAAGTCTCTTTGTCTCCCATGAATGTGACAGTGTCTTCTTATCTTATATGCTGGGAGTTCATCTGGAGTTTTGGCACATGGAAAGGAAGAATAGCAAGGCTGCATGGGGACAGGTCATAAAAAGGATTTCCAGAGAGGGCTACCTTTTGCCAATAAATATGTGAAGAAGGTTTGGACACTTCATTTTAGGCCAAAGAACAGCTTCTTCTGACATGCCCTTTGAAAGTTTTCCCTGTGAAACTATGGGCACAGGTAAATCGCTATCTTGGGCAGAATACAGCCCTTGGGAAAAATTGGAGATTTTCTGCTAGAGATGTTACTGGCTGTTCTCCTAATTACATGTGCATTTAAGCACTTTCCCCTCATGGCTTCACAATCCAGAGTGAAGTAGCACCAGTTAGTGCTGGAGGAGGCCGGAAACCAAATGTCTGTGAGAGAACAAGCTACAAAATTGACAGAAGAAGGAATTTTTACTTGGAATATATTCTGCGATTGAAAATTCTTGCCTGCAAATTTTTGCATTGAACTGTATGCAACTTGTTTTATGGACAGAAAAAGACCCCAAACATACAGTTTTATGCTTGAATATAATTTTCCTCTGCTTGGCGAGAACAGCACCTGCCTAATAAAGACCTGATGGGTGATTGCCAGGCTCCCTGCATCTTCCCTGACAGCACCTGGTTATTACCAGATAGCTGCCCTTGTGCATCTGCTGGGCAGCTGGCAGACTGCGGCAGAGCAGACCCTGCACAGGGGGTTGCTCTACCTACCACACACTTCTCACTTGTGAGATGAATGGGAATAGAAGAGGGGAAATTAACGCCCCCCCCCCCCCAAAAAAAAAAAAAAAAAGCACAGCCTGAAATGGAACAGGACTGATGCAAGTCGTGTGATACAAGAAACAGAGGCCAGGGGTGTAACTATCCATGGGCACAAGCACAGGGCAGCCCAGAGTGAAGGATGCTGCTCTGGCTCCAGAGCTGTGCTGCTCCCACAAAGCACCCCCAGCTTGGTTAGTCCTCAAGCAGAGTAATTCACCTGTGAAAAAGTCAAGAATGGGCTGCCTCTATAACGACCAGTTGAAAGGGAGAAAAAAAAAGGCTCTGTTTTGTAAGGTATCTCTCTGAGTCATCTTCACATGAAGGTATAAGAATATTGATGCTATTTGGACCCAAATTCTCCTGGCTGTGATGTAAGATGCAAAGTGCTTTTCCTTTACTTTGTTGTATGTTCTTACCTCTAACAACTCTGCAACGGTTCCTGCATAAAAGGATTAGGTTATTTTCAAAGTATGTTGTTGGAAATGCAGGACACCCTGTCACGTTATCCAAGGGAAAACTCAAAATCATATACGCTGCAGTCATCTCTGGTCTTGTTTTGCTCATTAAGTCCACGGAGTACAGTGTTTCCACAGTTTATACAGATGGCAGGAGCCTCTGACAACTTCTGGCTTGGATGATGTTTATGCAAGGAAGGGGAGTAATGATGATAGCGACTGAGGGGCTTGGGAGATCCCTCAGGGCTGTCTCCTCTGGGGAGGACGGGAACAATGCTGCTGCCAAAATCTGACCCAGTAAATTCACCTCCTAGATGACAGACATTAATTAAGAGCCAAACCCATTTTGAAGATGTTTGGGACAATGACTAAACTTCTGCAGAACAGTCTGCTGACACCTGTGGCAGAACAGTGGCTGAACAAAGCCAGCCACTTACGTCCTGAGTTTTGATGCTGCCACAGCATGCCTGGCACACTGTGTGGTGTGGTGCAGAAGACCCCCAACAGCCCATGGCATTGGGCTGTGACCATCCAACAAGGTCCTTTTGGCTGCAGGCCCTGATGGGACACATCCTTTGGCTGTAGCTGACTGGCAGAGGCTCCACCAGCTTCACCTGCCCGGTTATAGAAGTTGTTGAGCAGGAGAGAGGCTGCAGCACTTCGCTGCAAGCAGCAAAGGATGTGCCTTGCTTTGGAGTACCTTGGTGTTAGGTTGGTAAATGATGGTGGGTGCTCATACACAGGATTTCATGCGACTGTCTCTACCTCCGAGACAAGAAGTAGCTGCTAGATGGAAAACATTTTGTCTCTAATCTGTTTTGAGTACATTATAATATACACATACTTGAGGCTTATACTTCAGTCTTCTTCAGGATATTGGAACATCTGTCTAAAAAATGCACAAGAAGGGGGGAATATCTGTTTCAATGTTAATGCTGAACACACTTGGAGAATATGTGCACAGAATTTATCTAGAAGATTAGGACACTGAGAAGGTTCTGAGAGTTTTAAATACCGCTGTTTGGATTCATTTGCTGATCTGTAACTAAATGCATTGAAGAAAACTAGACTAGGATAAAATGGGAACTTGACCGATTGCCTGTGCTTGTAGAGAGAACTGTAGATCCCTGTACTTCGAGAAATAGAATGTCTGTCTTTGAGGAACTGCCCATTTTGAAAGAATACAATAGGGCATTGTTTCACGGTGATGGGGTGCAGAAGTGGGTGGAGATTATGGTTAAGGAGGCCGCATCAATTAGCAACCAGCTGATTGCATATTCTTTCTTTCAGTCTCTTGTTGGTGTCCCTAGTCAAGACAAGACATGGGGTTTATGTGTCACTGTGTGCACAGAACACTAACGTTCAGCTAAAGCCTCAAAATGTTGTTGAGGAAACCCAGGCACCATAGGGGATCAGTCTCCTGACAGGTTCCTAAAACACTGCTAACTTCTGACTGTTTTCACCAATGAATATAACTCAAATCACCACCCTGCAGAAACTCATAAGCTCTCAGACGGAGGAAGGTCCTCTCCCCTGGTAAGATTTGCTTTTGACACTGTGCTTCTGTGTAGGAAAAGCCCTCCTGCAATTAACAGCAGTTGATAGAAGATTTAGATTTTGAGATGCCTGTGCACCATAATCCAGCCCCAACTGCTGTTCCTGGAGGGTTTGTTCTCATTTTCTGTATCAGGTTCCTCCAGAGAGGACTAACCATTAATTCCCTACTTTTCCTTCATGTTTCCACATTATAGCTTGTGTGTTTCAATCCACTCTGGGGGTGGGAAGGGGAATGTAGGATGTAATTGGAAATAGTTGATGATGACAGGATTCTGGAGTTGTTTCCTAAACTGGTTAGGACTCTGACTTTGAAGGTGTGTGTGTTTTTTATGTCTGTTTCTGTCCTGAGTCATTTTTATGTCACAGCAAGTTCACTCTAGGATACGTCTTCACCAGGCAAACCAGTGACAATGCTGAAAACAGCACAGTGCTGCTCATGGTGAAGACCAAGAGTCAGCTCTCACAGGCACCTACCTCTTATCTCTGCAGTTAGCACGGAGGGGGAGAAACCGTAACATCTGGAGTTCCAAAAGAAGTGTGATGTAAATATGTATCTACCTGTTTCTTTCTTCTTCCATCTTCAAAGGCTGATGAAGCCACGGGCTGTTTTGTTCTCATCAAAATGCCCTAGAAGTGTGCAGCATAGGTGGGAAGAGAAGACTAAATGCTGGAGTCCAAAATGTGGACCTTGGTGCTCCTGCTCAAACAGTGTGAATGTGTAGCCTGTGTTCAAAGGGCATGAGGGGCTTCCAGAGATGGAGGGCTGCCAAAGAGGGATAGTGACCAGTGGAACAGGGCCCCTCCTGCCTGCACTGGAGCTGGTGGGTCATCTTCTCCTTGTCGTCCTTCAGCGAAGGACACTACAAGCTGAGCAAGGACAACCGTGTAGCTACCCAGCAATACCCACATTGTGTGTTAAGGGAGGTGAGGGTAGGTTAGGAAAGGGAACCCAACCTGTATAGTGCTGGATGTCTGATGTCTGCACTTCATGCCATGTTACCTTACAGCCTGGTGGGGCTGGACAGACAGATTCCTGGCAGTGGGCAGATCCTCAGGAACCTGCAAGTCAGGTGCAAGGAAGGCCTACAGCTTAAAAACAGAAAAGGTGGTAGCAACAGCTGGTGTGCTCCATTGAATTCCTGCTTATGAATCCTCTTTCTGGATATTCTGGGTTTTCTGCTGAATTTAACTCATTTGAATTGACGATCCATTATATCCACTTAAACCATTAATGTTTGCTCTAGCAATAAAGGAAAACTTAACAGTAAAATACGCCTCTCATTTTTATTTTTTTTTTTAACAGAGGTAATTTGCTTTTCTGGGAAGTCTTAGTGATCTGTATTGGAAAAAAAAACAAGAGCAAATTGTGCAAGACATCCCAAAAGAACACCAGTCCAAGCTTTCTGACGCACCATGTGCTTCATGGCTGCAACATATTTTACACAAAACCTATTAGAAAAATGCTGAGAGTCTTTTTAAAAATAGTATTTTCCCACTATTTTTTTCATGTGCCTTATTTTCTAAGAGCCAAATATTTCCCCCCTCCCCTCAGGCTAACTATCTCAGTCTGGCAGGGAATAATAATTTATGGCCAGTAAAAATGTTAGTTCAAAATATCTATCAAAGCTTTATATGTATGTAATAAGATTACGGTTTTAAGGTCTGCTAGATTTGCCACCTGAAAAAGTGTTTTCCATTCTGAAAAGCATTACTGGTTTGTGAGAGATTCCTTCTAATTAAAATAGACTCGTAATTCATTGAAAGAATGTCCATTGTATTTTGGGAATTTCTAGGGGGAAAATGAATTGTAAAGCAAAGAATTTGCATCTTTAACTCATGCCTGATCTCAGCTCTGAGTAAGATCTCAGGATTCATCCTAATGGTGATTAGTAACTTGTGCATAGTGGGTTACTGGATATTGAGTACTGCCTGACTTCTGTGGCATTGCAAGATACTGAAATAGAACAAAGGAGATATTGGCAGGTGGTTATTTTGCTCTATAATTGTATTAAATATCAGTGATATGAAGCTGTCCAGACTGAATTTTTAGCACAAATGCTGTGTAAGTGAATTACAGTAGAAAGAGCAGGTGAGGCAGTCAAAATCAAGTGGCTTACCACATGTGTTGCATTACTATGCAGTGTCTGACGTTTGCCTCCATAACCAAAAAGCATATACCTAGGAATCAATTAATCTGCATAAATATTTGTGTTGATTTCTTATATATGCATATATCAACATGTAAACACATATTTTTCTATAATTAGAAATGTATGTATATGTGTTTACTTATGAATGTACACAACACATATCTATAATGTGAATTAAATATATGAACTCCATAACTGGTAATATGTTTACCTATGCCATCACTATTGCTTCAGGCCAGCATACTTTCTTTTTCATGAAGCAATGCACACTTTTTAATATACTTACCTTTCTCTGCTGTTTCTACTTTAAAAACCCTCAAAAAACATGTTTGGGAAGATCTGTTGAAGCACAGCCCATTGCATAAGAGCAAAGCACAACTTCTGGCTGAAACCAAGTTTCTGGTGCGTGTTGTCGAACTGGGAATTATATCGCAGTGAGTGGTGACCAAAACTTCACATTCCAGGCATAGCAAATCTTCCCATTGGTGGCAAAGGGGCTGAGGAAAAAACCAAGAGGGAATCGGGGGAAATAGCTTCAAACTAGAACAAATTGCTGGATGACTCCATTGTCAAAAGGTCACATTCTTTCTTGAGGCAAACCTGCGCAGCTCTGCTGAGGTCAGAAGAAGTAGTATGAGGAAGAGGAAGGCATACCGAGGAAATAATCCTTCCTGTATGACCTCTGGGTGCTGCTGCTCGACCTGAGTGGAGCACACAAGAAGGGAAGAACTGGAAGGGAGTACACACAGCACTCTCAAGTGGAGAATTTTCTGAGACACTTTCAAACCTCTTGTAGAAATGCTGTTTGGAAGAGACCTCTCAAGCTCATCCAGTCCAGCCGCCTGCTTAAGGCAGGACTATCACTGGTACTAGATCAGGTTGGTGATGTCTTTCTCCAGCCAAGTATTGAAGACGGCCTAAAATGGAGAACCCAAAATTTGTCTCGGTAGCCTGTTCTGGTGCTGCATGCCTTTCCTAGTTAATAAAGCCTTCCTAATGACCTACTTGAACCTCCCAAGCTGCGATTTTTGATTGTGCTATACAATCTGCCACTAATAAGAATAGTTTTGCTCCCTTATCTTGGTAGATATCCTTCATATAGACTGGTATCAGGTTGTCACTTAGCCCTCTCTTGAAAATGGCTTTTGTAGGTGACTGTAGAAGGCAGTCCTGGGACCACTCTCAGCTGTTAGCTATGTGGTAATCATTCCTCCCAGCAGACAGGTGCCGCAGCTCAACCTTTCTGAGATGGTGATCATAAGTCAAAGCTGAATCACTGGAAGATTTCAAACATAAAGAGAAAAGCAATGAAATGGAAGATGATGAAAAATGAGTCTGTTGTATGAGCGCTGAGAAAAGCTTTGCTGCTCTATGTCAAAATACATGTGCTACAGAATGGAAATACCAGTTTCAGCATGGAATATTATGTCTACTGTCTAATCTAATAGGCTGCACTTTGCCAGTGTACTTTGGTCTACAAGCATATCTAGTCTTCTCAGGACCATTCTCTTGCATTTGGGTAAGCTGGCACACAGTAACCCATGTCCATGCTGTTAAGCTTTCTTAGTCTCCAGTTAGAGATTGCATCCAAATTCCCTGCTGGGAATGGATCCTGGCTCATCCTATGTGAGATTTTTTTTTCATAAAAGCTTAAAGTCTCTTTCTTGGCCCTATTAGAAGCCGAGGTCTGACAGGGTGGTTGGTGATTTGAATGTGGATCCTTGTTAGTGGAGATCTCTCCTTTGTGTTATGAAGAACTTTAAACCCTGACCAAAGCAGAGCTGTGATTAAACTGGGCCCACCTACCCCATGGGTGTGCATGCAAATGGAAGAGGAGGATGGATGGCTGCAAGAAACTGGACCGCAACAGCTGATTTCTCCCATGAAGTCCTACTGAAGGTTTGTCAGTTAGCAAAAAAGTAAGTCATTAACAACAGTAATATGACTTAGCAGTGTCTTCTCCAAACTAATCTTCTGTACTCCCTTTGCAATCAAGAGATACATGTATCTCCAGGGGGTGGTTCATCATCCTCTAAGGGGTGTCTAATAGAGACAGAATGAATTGCCCTCTGACAGTGCCTTTTCCTCTCCATCATCTACAGAAATTTGTTTTAAATTACATGCTTAAACTAGCTACTTAACTTTCAGAGTGCTAGCATTAGGTGAAGCAGATCTCTCCCAGTAGAGCTGGATGAATACCAAAGAAAATATTTGCAAACAAAGATTTGCAAACTTGCTTTGGCTTTCAGAACCCCTTTTATCTGGTTTCCATAAACAGTATTTCAAGTAATATTTCATCTGGGAATATTTTACAAGCAAATGCACTATTGTGGTGCAAATACTCGTGTGATACCTGCCAAACTGCAGGTGAAAGCTTGGAAGTTGGTGAAGCCAGCCTGCTGCTGGCTCTGGTTTCAACCCTACCCTCTGCCCTCCGAAGAGCTCTGGAATTTTTAACATCCAAGTCAGGGAGGAGGAAAACCCATCGTATGTCTCTGAAGGACGTTCATTCTCTGCAACTTGCCCATGGTGAATTCTTAAGTCGCTACCCTACAGTGAACGAACTGACATCTGTTTATGGGAAATATTTGCTGGGTCATTATGGATAACATGCTGTTTTCTAAAAATCTATGGCCTCTTTCTGATTCCCATTCAAGCAGAAGAAGAGGCTAACTTAGTATGCAAGTGGCTCACCTCACTCTTGCTCTTGCTAACCTTGATTCTGTTTGAATTAGTTACTGAAAAAAGATGACTATTTCCTTGACTTCTAAGCCATCTGTTCTCACTCCTCCAGTTAGTATTTTTATTAACACTTTTTATTTTATTCTGTTTTATTGCATTTTATTTTATTGCATTTTATTGCATTTCAGAGCTAGTGAGTCTAAATCCATCAAAGAGATTGTTGTCTGTAAAATGGATCATTACATTTTCAAAATTTAGTATCTCCACCATCTAAATGCAATCTGGAATTTAAAGCAACCCTCTATACTTTGGATTAATAAATACAATTTTCATGATTTCTGAACGGATGTTGGTGCTGAGATAAACTAGGAAATATGACTGCTTCCAGTACTACTACTACCACCATTGCTTAAGTACTTGGCTGGAACTAGCTCACATTAATATCTATCTCTGCTTTCATTATGCCCTTATTGTGTTGATGGAAATAGCTCATGCACAGAGAGCTCTGCTTGTAAATGACATTGCAATCATCAGTATTAGAATCAGTTTGGAAAAGAGATTTCATTTCCCTTGTGAAGAAAAAAAACACAAACCAATAGAAAAAAAATGTAGTTTCTGGACTTCTGAACAATTTTAAACTGCTGTTGAAAAACCAAAAACCAAACACCAGCATATTCTTGCTCTGAGTTGTCAAATCTTCTCTTCTTTCTCCTTCATTTTTGCAATCAATCTTGTTTTCTTTTTGGGAAATATGTTCCTTTTCCAGTTAAGATTTGATATGCTTTGAGGAAAATTTCAGGTATGTTTTCTTGGACTTTTCAAGTTTTATTCCAGTGAAAAATAATGTTAAAAAAGCCCTTAGCACCAGTACTTGAAAATAAGTGTTATTATTTTGTTACAAGTCCTGATCTTGCTTCCTATTTGTTGTTAAGCTCTCTGTACTGAAAGCTGTTTTCCAGCAAATTGAAACTGTGTTAATTTCCTCAGCCATATATTTCTTCCACGTCCTTCTTATTCCCCTTCTTTTTCCCTTCTGGTTAACTTGCCTCCTGGCCATTTCAGATGACCAGTGTAGTTCCACTCGTTCAAAAGAAGTAAGTTCTCAAAAGCACATGAAAAATCTCAGGTTTTTCAGTCTCTTAGTAACCACAGCACATGGAGCTCCTGGATCACATCAGCTTCAGCGTTACCTGCCAGCCACCCCTGGCCATGACCATACTCCCTCCCAGAACCTTCAACTGTGAGGAGGTCTCTGTCCTACGAGGTCCCAGCAGCCCATCACTCCTTGTCTCCTGAGCTGGAGGTTGTCTGGCATCCTTCCTCCTTGGCCCTATCCCTGCCCTGTTCGCCTCCTTGTCGGTTGTACTTCCTTTTCCCCAAGGGCTTTGTCCCCATGGTGTGCACCAAGGACTTGTCCTGTGGAGCCATGTTCTCGGTGTTTGAACTACCACAGCAGTACTTCCCAAAGCACGGGATGAGAAAGCTAGTGGTTGAGGTGTTTGAGCATATTTCATGGATTAAAAAAAACTCCATTTCTGAGAACTGTTGACAGAGGGCATTGTAGTCTTCCAACAACTGATGTGCACTTGAGGCAGATAAAAGGACATAAGAGCCTTATGCTTTTTTTTTTTTTTTTTTTTTTTGGCCAACTTTTTCCTTCTACTTAGTATGCATGATCTCTGCTTTGGTACAAAACCCCAAACACCACAAGCCAGGTTCAGAATAGCAGTTTCACAATGTTGAAGGCTTTTTAATCCCTGTTTAGACAGTTCCCTCCACAGCCACTTTTTCTTTCACCAAAATTTACCTCCCCTTTTGCCATCTTCCTTTCTAAAAACCAAAAGCAGGGGGGAAAAAAGAAGGTACTTTAACCTGGGTTATGTCATTCACCCAGAACATCACACTCACTTGCGAACAGTTTTGTTGGCACAACCAAGAGGTCAGTGACCTGCAGTGCAAAGGCAGGAGAAGGGAGAAGGGAATTTCTTAAGCTGACACTGCTGCCAAAACCAAATTATTGTGAAACTGCACTGATACATTCCATAAACACTTCCAAACCTTGTAAGACTCTAGCAAATGGTGAAAGTCGGTGGAGATGGTCCCTTCAGACAAGGATGAATGCTTTTGAAAGCCTGAGGGTAGCTGCGAAGACTTGTGATAGCCACTCAGAAGCCTAAGACATAGGTAGTCATTCAGTGCTGTATTAAAACAAAATGAATTCTGAACCCTTCAGAGCAAAGCCATGGCTCACATAAACCAGTTCAATTCCTACAAAACTGAAAAGAGCGAATTATATTCTTAAATACACACACGACCACCCAAGTGAGGTCATCTCACTGGTTGAAACTGTGCAAATGAGGCCAACATCTGACAACAAGGGCATAAGACCTGCCAGCATATCCAATTAGCAGGATAAAAGTAACTGCCCTCCTGGCTCACTAATTATTTTCAGTACACACGGTGTGATGAAAACCCTTCCAAAAATCAAATCTGTCTTACAGCAGTTTGACTTACAGGTGGTGCAGAATGGAACGTTACTAAGTGCATTGCAATTAATTATGCTTTCAAATGCACCGACTAAATTTGGCAGTGCAATTAGATAAATAATAACCGAAGGGAAAGGTTATACTTTGGAATTACACATTAGAATAGATGAATAAGCCTTTGCCTTAGCTGCTTGTTCCTGTGTCATGGCAGGCATCTTGTTATGAAGCCCTGTCTGTTGCAGATAAAATGCTCGTACAAATGCAGCTTCCACATCCATTTAAATGTACAAGTGCCATTTTCATGCACTCAGCATAAGCTCTTCCTTTAATTTATCTGCATATCTGCCTGGAATATCAAAGAGGATGACATTTCAACAAAGCAACGACCAAACGGTAACATCAAAGAACCTGGCTTGGCAGCCTCCACTCTTTTCAGGGAATATTGACTCAAGTAGTGGATGTCACTGATTTCAGTCCAGGTGTGCCGAAGTGACCCCTGCATGCTCAGCAAGTGGGTAAGGGTGACTGACACATTCACAAAACATTGCCTTTTCTTTTTCTTGTCTTTGTATTACCCTTCCATTTAGTCTGCAATTCCTGAACATAGCCAACATTAAAAAATGGCCCACCGGTATTCAACAAATGACTTTGATAATGTAATATGAAATTATTAGTTTAGCTCACATGGGTTAAAGAACTCAGAGTAGGAGGGTATCTTTGGGTAAAGGGAAAACTGCAGTGATGGGAAATTATGTCCCTATCACTAGATCTTTTGCTGGTGGATTTCCGCAATTCCTTTTTTTTACCTCTTTTTAATGTTCATACGGTGAGCAACTCTGTTAACTTTAATCCAAGTGCTAGCAGCAGGCGATTGACTCAAGTGCATTTACTGTCACCCTGGTAACTTTGTGTCTTGGAAGGGCTCAACCACAAGTGAAGACCAGTTGGCTGAAGGTGAATTTGAGCAAGGCAAGAGTATTAGTGAGCAGAGGGAGTGCATTTCATAGCCTTGGTAGAGGTTTGGCTGGATGAAAGGGCATGTTGGGAACTGATCAGATCTGCCTGTAGATCTGCTTGAATGTGCTTGAATTCCTACCTACACAAACCAGCATCAGTGACTAACTGGTGAAATGCTAGAACAGGTTGCCCAGAGAGGTGGTAGATGCCCCATACTGGAAACATTCAAGGTCAGGTTGGACAAGGCTCTGAGCAACCTGATCTAGTTAAAGATGCTCCTACTCATTGCAGGGGATTGGACTAGATGACTTTTAAAGGTCTCTTCCAACCTGAACTATTCTATTAATAATACTTCTCATGGGCTTGAACTTGCTCAGAGCCCACATCCCACCCTTGTCAATAATAAACTCACTTCAGTTATCCATGCTTTCACCATGTCTTGGATGGACTGTGGTAATTCAGGTGGTCTGGGAGTGAAGCCCTCTGCACCTAGCCCTTTGCAGAACAGAGCAGTGGATCTCTGCAGCAGCACAGGCTTTGCAGAGCACCTCAAACCTGCTCCCCATCTTCTCCACTGGCTTTGCACAGATCATCACTTCAAACTCAAAATCTCCCGCTGAGGCCCAGAAAGGCAGTGAGACCCCTGATGCCTACAGAGTGCCTAATTCCCACTGCCTCCAAGCATGGGATTCATTGTTCCTCCCTTTAGCTGCCAAACAGCTCGGCATCTTGTGTAAGCCAATTCTCTGTAGTCAGTGGGTAGAGGAAGAGCCATCTCCTCCCTTTGTTCCTGAGAGAAGCCTGTCTCTCTCTAAGACCAGCTGGGAAAGCTTTGACTCTGAGCTCAGATGAGGTACCAAGCTTTTAGACGGATCAAGTGAGGAGAGAGGGCTGAATTCCAACAGAATTCAGTGTGAATGAGGTGCCTAAACTTGCCATTTCTGGATATGCTTGAAAGCTGTTTGAATTGCTGGAGTTCCCAAGTGATCACCATTGTCACAAATTTCACAGATTTGGAATAATGGAATTCCTGGCCATGGGAACAAGCTTCAGCTTATTATCTGAACATCTGGAATGAAATCCTCCAGGAATTAAGTCAAGTCACAAATCGCATCTCCTTTTGCTCCAACTGTAAGGTCAATTTCTTTGCTAGGTCATTTCTTTGGCCACTTCTATCATAAATGCACAGCAGCATGTCTATTGAAAAATTAAACAGCTCATAAAAATGCCTGTGCAACAGCAATCAATCGATAAGAAGACAGAAACCTCCAAGCTCAACAAACAAAAAATCAGATTACCAGTGTGAGACACTCCACTGCATGTATTTCACCTGCAGAGGGGATGAAAGAAAAACACCTCAGGACTAGTGCTAACGACACTGCTGAAGGATCTGACGGGGAAGGATATATGTGCAAGGGAAGAACCCATAAAAATGGAAGAGGTACTTAAGATGAGAAGAGGCTTGATGTCTTTCCAAGAAGGATGAACTGACCTGGAATGCATTTGAATTTGCACGAGTAGTTGCAGAGACTGGTTTTTACTAGTTGCAGGACTAAGAGCTGTTTCAAGATCTTATACTAACAGCAATGACTTAAATAGAGAACTCTTTTTTTTTTTTTTTTTCCCTGAATATTCCACATTTATTCTGAAGCTTAAAAGAGGTCTATATGATTCCATATCAGTGGAATACATTTCCAGGATGAAAGACCTCAAAAACGCATGAAAAAGCCCTTTCAGGTACAATGGTAGAGTTTGCCATTCTCTACCCAATTGCTAAAAAAGATGAATGTTTCTAATACTATGATGAGCAGAAAGCTCTGACTGTTTAACTGCCGCTGAGCACTTCGCTTTAAAAATGCACAGATTTGGACCATTTCCCAGATGTCGCATTGTCACTTCTGAATGACACATTGGAAGAGGAAGTCAAATGAGGAAGCGGGTTCAGGAGTGGTGAGTGTGTAGTGGGTCCCTCTCGCCTGCAGGCACCAGCCAGGAATGAAGCAGCTGGCTGGGGGTGGGAGCGTGTGTGGGGGAGTGCAGTCAGCGTGTTGATTTCAGGTGCCTAACTTAGATGCCTACTTCTCTCCGTTGCCTGTATAAGGAAGAGAGTCTGGCAGCCACCGAAGCGTGGGGAGCCCGAATTGCCCATCACTGTCTTACTAGTTGTCATGGCAACGAAGGCAGGCACCTAGAGGAGATGGTCTGAACGTGGTCCCGACCGACTTGCGAGTACATGCCACAGCTTGTGTGCAAGCGAGACAGCTGTATGGTGCGTATCCCGTCTCGGGGTTCACATTCCTGCACGCCAACGGCTGGAAGGAGCTTGGGTTTGAAGCTTCCCTTTGAGAGCCTCAAACAGCAAGTCCTTGTCTCTCCATCTGGTTTTGCTCTCTGTGTTTTGGGTGAAGTTGGGCTTGGAGGACACATGGTGCTGCAGGAGGCAGACTCTCCCTCCGCACTCCTCTGAGGCTGCATCATGGATGGGAGGGAAATGAAACTGCTCTATTCGTGGGACACACTCTTACGTGGGGAGATACCCTTGTGAAGCCAGCACTGCATCCCACGCCTCCTTTTGTAAATTACAAGATACACTTTAAGCTCTTTATGGAATTGATCAGTTAATTAATCAGTTTATCTGCCTCTGCCCTACATTTAAATTAAAATCTTTGTGACAATTCCATTCAAATCTCTTAAGCTCTACTCAGAGAATCAGCAAGTGGAAGAACCAGTAGCCTGTAAATTACTTCTCCCGTAAATAAGGTCCATTTCAGTTATTGAACCATTTGTGTTATTTGGAGATGCTCTTGCACCTGCAGAGGCTAAGTCCACTCTTGATTATTGGAACAATTGTGCAAGTGAAGGAATTGGGTAATCTCATAGTGATGCAAACTATGTAGTTTTCTATGAAGACATTAGCAAAGACTTGCAGGCATTCAGAATTAATTTCAATAATGAGCTGGGATTTCAAATCTAAATACTCGGTTTCTAGCTGCATTGCAAATTCTTCCCCAGCACCCACTCTGTATTACTCACCACCTTTTGCAGTCTTCAACAATAGTAATAGATTTTTTAATACACTCAGAAAAAAAAGCAACAGAATTGGATTTCAAGCACAGCTAGCAATGTGCTTGAGCTCAGCCAGGATCCTAACATATGGAAGCTGCTAAAATCCAAGATTTTTGTTTTGTGCAGTTTTATATTCATGGAACAGGTCTGAAACTCAGAGTGGAGGCTCAGGTGAAGGCACGATTGCTGGGGTAGGTGTTGAGCTCTGGTCTGTGCTTGTGGCTGGTGAGGAGCCTGCATGTTTCTAGTAGATGCTGTAGACTTTGCCTTGCTACTTGCTTTCTACCTGACTGCCTTTTCACCTTGATTTAAGGCTGTGCTAGACCCACATTCATCTGAAACAAAAATCTAGTCTCTGATTACAAAGTCTGAGATGCAATGGGTCAGTCTTTCAAGACTAGCTTTTCAGCTATTAATGTGCAGATCACTGCTTCAAGACCTACAACACCACGCGTGGATCAGGTGGAGGTATTACTGTTGAACGAGAAGCAGTCGTTTGACAGTATGTGCAACAAATGGTGTCTCTCAATTCAGGAAATAGGGAATAAAATTGTTCAGGCTAGTACATGTAGAACTTTGTAAGCCTGTGAAAGATTTTTGTCTCTTTCTAGAGTATAGATACCAGGTTTGATGTTAGCAATTTGGCTCATTAATAACTGATTTACATTTCCCAGACAGCAAATTGCTATCTGACACAAATTTATAAAAGAGCTTTATATTGTGAAATTCTCCAGCACAGTGAATCCTTTGTGATTTTAACATAAGGAGTTTGTGATTAAAATTTTAATATAATCATTGCAGTCTCCTGGGATGTTCAAGAAAAAGAAAATGTTATTTCCTGCATCTTAGAGTTCATCGTGGTGGATGCATTTAAATGCCATCAACAGGATTCTATCTGCTCTGAAAACTAAACAAAGTAGAAAGTCCCTCAAAGCAAGTAGAAAAGCTGAAGGACTCTTGATCTCTGCTGAAGCATGAAGACTAACGTTTCAGTTTAGCTCTGTTGTCAGAGCAGACTCTGCAGTTCACTGCAGAAGCCAAAGATAGGAGGGGTAGGAAAAAGGCAGGTGTAAAGCTCTGTTCCGCTCCCTAAAAAAGCAAGGTTTGCTGGATATCGTCCAGCTCGCCTGAATAAATCTGAGCAGTTGGTTTGCTGCTAACATCTCCAGCAGCTGCTATCTCAGAGCAGGGCATATGCCAGTCTCTGGGGCTAATGGGTGCCCCTGCTGCACTGCCTTCCCCCCAGCCCTGCTCTCTGCAGGTGGGTTAAGAGCAATTGGTATGGGACCTGTCACTGGAGGTGATCCTTCCCGAGGGAAATTCTCCAGCAGGCAGATCTGAAGATCTAGCCATGCCTTTGCATTGCTGAACCTGTTCTAGTGCATCAAGGAATTGGGACTAAAGGCCAATCAAAGAAACTGAGTGCTATTATTTAATCTATGATGCCTTGACTTTACTCATTTATAGCTCTGTATGAGTCCTGTTCTGACTGGCTCAAATTTGTCCTTACTTGGAAACTGTAGGAGGTTTCCCTGTCCACAACTTATTCTCTGTAAGTACATAACGTTTAAAAGCTCAAATGACATGGCTTGCCTTAAGCCATGTTGTCCTGCCTGTTAGGGAAATGGTTGAAAATAACTATTCAAATATTTTTTCCAGTGCACGCTCAGTGTTCTTATTAGCTATGGCAGCACCTACAGGTGTTGGCCAGGATTGTCGCTTGCAGAGTCGGTGTTGCATATATACGTGTCTATATGTACATCCAAACTGACCAGAATCATGTTGCCCTGTGTGGCCAGGTCTGTGCCACTAAACCAAACAGGGAGAAGGCACAGGCTTTAGCATGGTCTCGTCCATGCTGTTGGATTACTGGCATGTTCCCTATCAGAGGTTTGCCTGGCTCTTACTAGTGGGGTCCCCGCCAATGCCTGGGCATGGACATTGGAGACTGCTACAGGTGAAGCCCTTGGGGAAGGGTGTTTAGCTTGATGAAAGCAAGCTCTGCCCTGTCATTTGCTTTTAGACACACAGACAAATCCTGGGCCTTTTTCTTTACTAGTAGAGTTGTGGTCTTTGAGTCCAGGTCCTTCAGGGTAGTTTTAAAGCTGTATTTGGACAACTGTGGCCACTGCTGAGTCCCTGCTCCTGTGCAACAGTTATAACCAACTCAAACCTTTTGATAAAACTGGTCTTGTAGGAAATGCATTGTTCTTTCTTTCCCTTTTGCCAAGTGAAAAATACCTGTCATGTTTCAGTGGAAAATACCTCTCCCTGAAGTTTGAAATCCCTTCTGTCCACTCTTTTTTCCCCTCTCCTTTCTGCAAAGGATAAGGGGAGGTGTATCCACAAAGGTTTTTTGGGTTCCACCTCTTGGTGAAAGCAGCATGACCACACGGCGGTTCTCTAAGATTTTTGACTAGTTCTCCAAATAACGATTACTATAGAACTGTCTTGCAAAGCTGTAAAGTCATCTTGAGGAAGGCCAGGAGAAGTGCAGTTCGGGCATAGAAGTAACTCACATGGATGGAGAAGGGTCTACCCTGCCCCGCTCTCTCATGACATGAACTGTGGCAGGGTGGTGCACAGGATAGCACCAAGCTTCTCTGATTGCTGATCAGCTAAGCATCAAATAATTAAAGTGACATTTCCCAAGGCTTGTGGACTTCCTACCATAAAGATGAACTAAAAAAATTTTTTTATTCTTGAAAAAGCGTTTGGAGGGAAGATGAAATATTTTCATGTGGCTGCTTACACATGCAAAATGTTGGTGTTTTCATCAGAGGGGGATTTTAATAGAGTTGTTCAGACATCCTAATGAACTAAAACGGAAAAAAAAAGTAATCTTCAGTTTGGAAGCTGGTGGCATCTACATTGCAAAATGGTACCTCATTTTATCGATTGATCACATTTGAAGACCCTGGACATGGTTCTAGTTAAGTTTCAAGTATGCTGAAAACGAGCCAAGAACATAATTTTCAAGTTGCATTATCGTGGTCATGTCACTTTCCAAAGTATCACTAAATTATTCCTTTAGTTTTTCCTTTGCCAAAGAGGTAGGAGACTGTTTTGCTGTCTGGAAAAATGCCTGCCTAGAAGTAGAGGTCCAGATCTTTAACAAGGGTAAATTGGCAAAACCCCACTGATTGTAATGGAGCAATGCCGATTTTTGTCAGTTCGGTATCTGGCCCATCAGATTTTCAACTGTTATCACCACAGGCAGAATTCAAATTGACACAGCGTGGGCTAACATGATTGAATGCAGAGCAGGCTGCCTGGTTTCCTAAATTATTTTAATAACAGAAAGAATGTAGCTGGAATGCCAGGCTAAGATCTCTACCTGGATAAGGGCCCAGATTTTATTTAATCTCTAAAAGTTTTTTTTCCTTTTTTTTTTTTTTTTTTTTTTTTTTTAAATAAACCCATTCCAAAATCATTACTTTTCCATTAAGGAGTTTGTCATGACATGGTCCCCAGGAACAAAAGTCTCAGATTCCCTTCAGAGCTGCAAAATCCTGCAGCTTCAGGTGGAAAGTATGCCCTGAATAGGTCTTATAGGCTAAGTGAATTATGGAAACAGAGAACCAATATGACATGAACTGCTAATAGACATATCTGCCCCAGGTACTATTGCATTTCCAGGGACTTTGGTTGGTCACCGCTGCTGTGAATTGCCTGAAGCCACTTGGCATCCTGGAGTCCACTGACTCCCAAGGATCGCGTTGGTCTCAGGCTGCAACACGTCTGTGTGGGCATGTTTTGAAGCATTTGCTGTGCAGCCACAGTTGCCTGCCGGTGCCTGGGAGAGCCAGGAATACGCAGCTCTGCCCGCAGGAACTGAGCCACGGTGCTGCTGAAAACCTGCTGTAGCAGCCCCAGTGCAGTGAGAAACGGATGGCACAAGGAAGGTGGGACCTCCTCAAGACATCGGTGTGACCTCAGATAGTGTTGCCCTGGTAGGACAGGAGTAAGTGTCATCTCCTCTGAGCTTCAGCGACTGGCAGAGACGCTATGGCAGACTGACTAAGAGCTGGGTCCCCATACTCTAGAGTGGACTTCGGACAGCATGGGCTGAAATATCTGTAGGAACAATGATAAGCTGCACAGAAATAAATTTGCCCATCGAAGGAGCCAAATTAAAAACAAAACCATAACAATTTGATTTCTCCCCTTAGGAAAAAGAGTTGTGTTTTTCCTTACTTGAAAGAATTCAGACATTTTACTTTCATCTGCCCTTGTTGTGTCTGAACAAAGCTAGCCGATTACTCGATATCTTACTTCTGATTTGGGGTGTATTTTTATTCCTCTTAGAGATTCAGAGGGTGGTAAAAAGCCTCATTGTAATTCAGTAATTATTATGTCTCCTTCTTCTCTTGACCAGGAATGCAAGGGTATCCTTTTCTGTGAATGTCATTTTCTCTCAGGCTCTTGTACTTTAATTTCCTAGATGTGAAAACAGGAACAGAAGATGAATTAGGTAGTGAAATGAGAGGATATGAACATGACTCTCTTCTCCTACAGAACTTCTTCATTCAAAGAGAAAAAAAACTTTTGTAGTTAAACAAAACAGAATAAAGCGTTTTCTAAATCAATTGTGATGAATAAATGTTTTTATCCTTCAAGAACTTTATTAAGGAGAACAAACTTAGTTTAAAGAAAATTCGAAGCTTTAGTGCACTAACTGTTCCTGTGTATTTTCTCTTCTCCCACCTACCATCCCAGCAATCTGGCATTACTTCTCGAGCTATTAATCTAGGTTTTGTGGTTTTGGTGGGTAAAGAATTATTTTATTCTGCCTAACACAGCAGTGCCTTGATGCTTAGTATGTTACTGATACACAAATATTAAGCTACAAAGGCAGTGTTTGGTATCTGGATGAAGGGGTCTGAGGTGAGATGAGCTTGTCTACCTCTGCTTTCAAATACAGGGATTAGTTTGAAAAAAAATGAAATCTCTCTTCTTGATGAAGGAGGGGACTCATACATTGCTAACATTTGTTCTATTGGATAGATTTTTTTTTTCTTTTCAAGGCATATTTAGACTCTGTGTTGCCTGATAGTGCAGGTGGTTCTGTCTCATCCGATCTTTGTTAGATTGTTTTTCTACCTCCTGCCCAATGATGGTTGAGCTGTTCCAAGGTTAATAAAATACTGCTGGTAGTGTGGGCAAGGGACACATATCTCCCTCAGCCCAACTCACCTGTCCTCTGCCCCTTCCACTGACCTCTTACACTACGGCACAGATGGGAGGACTTCAAGGGTTGGTGTTGGGATTTCTAAAGGATCACATCATTTCTAAGGAATTCTTCACTTCCCTGAGTCATGATGAGTCCTTTCTGGGGATGATAGTGTTGCCTGTTGTGGCAAAGATCATCTTTGTGAAAGAGTTGGGCTATTCCCAGGGGTACCTCAAAGAATGTGGAGTTCAGCCTAGAATGAACGCAAACCTTGTTCCTTTCCAGCACATACAAATGATAAGTCTTTACCCTCCCACCCTCCAGGAGTGCAGAGGTTTATGTTTTTGTTTCCTGGGGACTGGGCTGGGACCTGATAGGCGTTCAATAGTTTTTCCCTTTGGAAGGTGTTCATATATGGCAAGAAGACCTGAACAGGTAACGGGAAAAGGTATGATCACCACTTTCCTTGGCTGCAAGTCACTTGGACACATCTGTGAACGCTGGATGTCTGGATGCCAAGAGCTGTGCTACTCATCCCAAGTCCAGTGTTTGTCCCGCTCATCCAAGGGCTTCCTGTGACGTCTTCCTTGGTAGTCAGAGGAGGGAGTATTCACAGCAATGCTGCTCAGTAAACACTCATTTCATGGAAAAAAACTGAGAGACTTTTTCTTTTGTTGGAAATTTTTCATGAATTATTTTTATTTAGGAAAATATGATATCATTCTGATGGTAAGAAAACAAACTGGCAGGCCAGCTTTCTGTTACTCCTAAAATATCACCTCTTATTTTTCATTTCAGAATATAAAAGAAGAAAGTGGAGAAATAAAATAGCCAAGACCAAACCCGGCGTCTGCTTCTTAGCTTTTGCTTCCTTTTCTGCCTTTGGCCAGTGCTTGGGAAAAAAAACCCAACCCTAACAAAAAAAGAGAACGAGGGTGTGCAAAAGAGCGTATTTTCCCTTTGCTACATAAAAACTTAGAAATTGAAAAGGGATAGAATTTTTTTTCTGATTTTAAAATCACTTTTTTTGTGGGGGAAATTTCTTTTAAATCAACCCCCATTTTTCAGGGAAGACATTCAAACCAGTTTGGCTTACCACGTTTCATGGCTCAGCCTTCTCAGACCACAAATTATAGATGTCATAACAGATGTCAAAAATACAGCAGAACATAATAAATTATATATGCACGGACACAAGCGCAGTCAGTCATGTATACACACACATTCACGTGTATATATATAGCCATCTGTGTGTGTTTGAATATGTGTGTATAGATATATCTGCATGTGTGTCTATAGGTGCGTGTGTACACAGATGTAAAATAGACCTCTCCATGCTTGCAAGCTAAGGATGTCCCTGAGAGGTTCTGCTTCAGGAAGGTCTCCTTTGTCTATTAGGAAGATCCCTTTCCTTGCAATTTTTACCTGTGATGTCCTGGGTTTTTACTGGTCCTATCACATGCTCTAACCAGAATAAAATCTACCCAGCAGCACCGTGAGGCTGTGTTTCAAACCAGCTGTTGGACAGATTTGTTACCTGTGCACAGAAAGCTCGAAACCTCTGCCTGTATCACACGAGAGTGGCAATACGGCCCAGAAATCATACGTGGGGTATGATACAAAAACTCAGACCTTAGAAAAGACCCTTTCAGGCAAGAGTGGGAACACTTTACACCTGCAGTGCATTTGATCAGGCCACGTGGCAACTGTAGGAAAGAGGGAGGATAGGTAGAAAGCAAGTCCCTGCCCTCGGGAAATGCCACAAAAGTTGGGGTAGCGTCTTGTGCCATGTTGCACAGCGGTCAAGCAGAGACAGTAAAGAGGAACTGTTTATTTAGTAGGAAAACAAATTTAAGTGAGTTGAATTGTCCAGATTTATGCTTTGGCTGTGTTAGTAGAGGTTACTAGCACCCATGGAAAAACTCATGACAAAAGATCTAAGTTTAAGTTTGCATACAAAATAGTCCCTCACACTGCTCCCAAAACCAGAGCAGTGGTTCAGCATTAACTCAGACATCTTTCTCACTTTACTTGGGGCTGGGGAAGAGCTTGTATGGTGGTCCCCGCCCTTCCCACCAGCTTCTCTTCGTGCAGCACACACCTCAGCTCCTCACCTCCCAGCCGTGCTCTGGATGCTGTCACACGCTGGTATATAAGCTCTGCGTTCTGTAAAAATGTCTCTGTGGGGTTTGTTGCAGGCGAGCAATGCCTTGTCAAATGGGCAGGGGGTTTTCTTCAGCCTGCAGCCCCCATGCACAAGAGGTGTCCTGAGGAGACAAGTCTCTCTGCACCTCTGCCTGACAGCTGTGCTGACTGCAAGTGCAAATCCTCTTCATCCTCCTCTTTTTCCTACCTCCTCCAGGGGACGGCCAAGCAGAGTGTGATGTAGAAATCTTTGGCTGAACACCGAGTGACCCAGTGTGTCCTCCCAGCGTGACTCTAGGCTAACGGGTCTCTTGGCAGGGCTCTTTGTCTCTGGTGCAACTTTGAACTGACGTGTTTATACTCCTCCAATTTCAGTGCTGCCTCGACGGCAGTTAGTCCTGGGAAGACAGCTCTGCATTGCACTGTGTCTTCAAGCCTATTCTGTTTCTCTGCAATCACTGTTTAAACTCAGGCTAATTTTAATCCCAAAGCACTGCTGAAAAGACAGCTCTTAAGACAGCTGCTTCACCTCCTTTTATCACTGCAGGGATGTCTTACTCATAAGGCAATGCCTTCCTACATGGGTTTCAAAGAGGCAGCTCAAGGATCAAGAGATGACATGATGAGGTACTGGCAGAGTCTGCCCTCAAACGGTATGGTTTCAGTCTTCATTGCTACTCCAAACTTTGCAGCAGGGTCCTCTGGTTTTCAGCACAGGGCTGTGATAGAAGACCCACTTCCCACTCTGCTGTCATCTTTGGCTCACTCAAGTGCTGCAGATAACAGCAGGTCAAGAGTGTCAGTCTCCCAGCCAACAGCCTTTACACCGCGACCCTCCCTTAGCACCCAGCAAAAGGGGAGATGGCTTTTGCAGCACTACCTGAAGGTAAATGTGTCTGGCCTCTGGTGGCTCAAAGGGAAGGAGAGGGATGAATGTAGCCCTAGAATGAATGGGCTGTATGCACAGCCTGGTTTGTGGCCTCCATGCACAGCTTGTTAAGGTCCAGAATGTTCCTGTGCCAAAAAAAGACTCCCTTGGTTAATGATATTTCTGCATGACGTTTATTTGTATTTTGTTATGCAACCTTCCATTGACAGATGTGCTTACAGCATTTAGGGTCCCCACACTAAGAGGAGAGCAAGCCCAATACTTTTTATCCCTGTTAAATATCAAAGAGGGATGTGAAATGTTATCTGTTTTTAAAAGACATAAGTAGAAATCTATATATGTTGCTGCTAAAAATATGTATTTGTTGTGTGGCTAGGAAAGAACTTCTTGGTCTAGCTGAGCAGCTGCTCCAACTGATCTGTAAATGTGCTCTCAGCCTCAGGTACAAAGCAGTGTCCCATGGTGTTTGGTTTGACCATGCAGAAGTCAGTAGTGAAACTGCTCTTGGCAAGTCTGGTGTACAGTCTGGGATGGCTTTTTCCATCCCAATGAGTTCTTTTAGCCACTGAAAAGGAGTTCCTGTGCCAGGCAGATGCTATAGTCACCAGTCTGCCCCGCTATGTGTGAGATAGTTACAAACCCACTGGAATAAATCAGGCTGGCCTAGAAGAAGCAAGGCAGGTTCATCCCAGTCTCAGGACTGAGGCAGCTGTGTGGGTCAGGAAAACAGAAGTTCATGCCTTCAGGAAAAAAAGAAAAAAATACTATCCTCATCTGACATGCAAAGTAACTCCCCCTGCAGAAATGCAGAGAAGCCAAGTTTCCAGGAGAGTCTCTACAGGGATGACATCCTCATGAAGCAGCTGGGGAGGGCTCTCCCTGATGCACAGCACATGGTGCAGCTCATAGTTCTCTAGGGAATGGGGAATCTGACTATTTCTACCTTTCTGACTTTTATTTTTGGGAGCTGGTGTCTACCCTGGCTTTTGTTTGTCCCCCACATTTCACAGAGCAGGTACATCTGCAGAGGCATGAGTACACACAGTCACCTTTGACAGCCCCATGCTTTGGAGGGACTCTCACAGGGATCTGCAGTTTTCCTTGTTTCCCAAATATACTTGAGGAGTACTCAGCCCAGGCAGGTAATATACAGGTCTTATGAGAGCACTTTTCATCCCCTGCTTTAATATATGAAACCCCCAGAGAACAGATGGTCAGATACTGGCAAAGAGGCAATGTTGGTACTTACCCTCAATCATATATGACTTGCTCATCTTGTTAGGTCAATAGGGAGAATTTTCGTTTGATCTAAAGGTACTTTATTAATATTACTGGCTGGCAGACCATTTATTTTAGTTTTTGTAGTGGAATAATTGGATTTTAGATTCTCAGTAGCAAAAATACTTAAAACACTGAGGACCAGTTTGGGGCTTGACGTATATGCCGGGTTTCCTTGTTTTATCGCAGGTAAGTTGCTGGATGTGCAGGATTTGCAAAGTCAGTTGGAATGGGTGGTGCTTTTAACTAACTTAATGATATACTTCTGTCTGACACAAAAGGTAGCTTTACTCAATTGAAAGTGGTCCTGAGTAGCTTAGGTTGTAGCTATTTGTTTGCTGAATAATCTCTAAGCAGTTCCTTCTTCCCCTTGTATTGCTTTCAGGTCAGGCAGGAAGCGTTGCTTGTGGTGCTGAAAATTAATTTTTAAGATTTCTCATAAGTCCTCTAATACTTATATTTTTAGAGCTTTAAAACAGATTGTTATTTTCAGCTTTGCATTCTGAAGGGGATGAGTCTGCATGGGAACGTCACTTGTGCTGTGATGTGGCTGGACCATGAACCTTATAACACATAGTTTGCTCCACATTTCACTGACAGCTCTGATGCAATAGAAAAGTCAGAGGGCAAGACACACATTGTATGCAAACAGGAAAATCGTTTCTGCTGGGATCTGTTAATAAATGGTAAATGGTTTCACACCTTTGCTGTAGCCTGTTGTCAGAGACAACAGGGTGCTATAACAAGAACTGTACACAGAGAAAGATTCTTGAATAAATGAAGTCTTTGTGAGTAGGAGAGACCCAGGACTCTACCTGGCTGCTCAAAGACAGAAGCCTAGTGAAGAGGAAAACTGGAAAATGAAGAGTGTGCATAAGAAACTCATGCTGCCTAAGTTTAAGCAGTGGTGTGATGAGCCTGATCAAAGGGATTTTGAAGGGATAATGAAGAACAAAAGCTATTTAGGTTTATATCTGTTTATAAATTGAACTAGTTGCAAACTATTTTCCTGAGAGAAGGAAAAGTAACCCAAAACCTGGCTTGAGAAAATCTCAGTGCTTCAGCATCATGTTCTTATGTTTGAATTTTGGGAAGATTTTTATTATTGACAGTGTTGTCTTTGCTTCTGGAAAGTCCTGCTTAGTGGCATTTAAGGTGGTACACAATCCCTGAGGGTGTTCCTGCATCCCTAAACAGAAGGCGGCCAGGGAACAAACTGAACATCAGTCCTGACCGCCCACACTGCAAGGAACAAGCTGGGGACAACCTCACCTTAGGATTGCTCCCAGCCAGCCTCAAAGATGAACCAGCACCAGGTGAGGTTTCTTCCAGCCCTCCCATACCATCCCAGCTGACATCATGCCTTCAGCGTCTGCAGTGTCTGCCCCAAATCAGGGCATGCAACACCCCCTGTACCCCAGGACTGTGCTACAGAAACACCACTCCAGTGGGATTTAGGACAGTACTTTGGTTATTATGCAGAATTAATATTTGTATCTTAGGGCCAGCAGGGGCACCAGCTAGGGCCCAGGAGAAACCCATGGCCAAGCACCTGGTGGGGTGGTCACAGGCAGGCTGTTGAGGGGGCTGTGGCTGTTAACAGCCTGTATGTGAGCCAAGCTGTGCCCCTTGGCCTTGCGGGAGGCAGAGAGGTCCCTTATGATTTTTAACTTATTGTTATAGATATAGCCTGTCTGCTCAGTGATGACTCTCTCCTGTCATTTTTGTGTCTCATTTAAGCTCCTTGGTACAGCTTCTCTCCTATAAGATGAAGTTATCTGTCATCTGCTGCACAGGTAAGAAGGGCAAACCCAGCTTCGTTCCGTGCATCAGAGGGTTGAATCAGAAAGGAAAGGACTGAAGTTGCTCAAGCAAAGGTAAATCTGGCTTTTCTTCATTTTGCAAGTGAAACACTGTTCTTCTGGTGTAAGCATTATCGTTACAAGTACTTTGCTGTGCAAGCGCTGAGTGTGAGACCAGATCCTACCATACAGCTTGACCAGGCAACGCTTTGCCTTTGATGAGCAAGTGCTGTTGCTTGAGTCATTCTGAAACAGATAAAAGAGGCAGGAGAGAAATCACAAGTGAGGATGCAAATAAAGAGCATGGGTCACTGTTGGGTTCCCACAGACCCTGTGCCACTGGGGAGGTATTTTTTGGTGCCTGTATCTAGAAATGTACCTTTGATGCCTGCTGCAATATACCTGGGGATTTGGGGCCCAAATAACACCAAAGTGACCCCTCTTTTCCATTTAGTTTGTGAATGCAGAAGGGAGAAGAAGTGGGGAGAAGACTGCAGTCTCACTCCACTATAGGGTTAGGATGCAGCTAGGGTATAGGCTTGAATCTAGGTATTGGGGAGAGAAAAGTCTGGTGTGATGGGGGAAGCAGGAAGAATAGCAAGCTGTTGTTTTTGCTGAGTGCCTAGCTTTATAGTACAGCAAAGCCCAGCCTTCCTTAGACAAGTTCAGTGTCAGTGCTGGTCATGAACTTGGGAAAATTAGCTTTAGTATAAAACAACACTAATGGCAGTCTGTCCCTTCCACTTCCTTCCTTTGCTGCTGTGTTAAAAGGTCAAGGACAAACGTTAAAGCACTGAAGGATTTTCAGCAAGTGTTTCCTTCTCTCAGTTTCATCCCTTCAGTGTGTTTAGATCTCTTTGTGTTAACCTGATTGACTTGTCAGAAGATGCTGCAGTTTCTGTGAGTAACAGGAGAGATGTTTAGAATTGGTTTGTGCAGAAGATTTTAGTGTTTGATTGAAACTGACTAAACAAATAGAAGTAACACAAATTAGTGTGGGGTTTTTCTGAGTTTTGGTAAAAATAAAAGAAAAATTTTCAGCATTTTTTAGCTAGAGAAATTCTGGGTTTGGACCAGGAACTGTTTGTGTTTGGCAGTTTTGGGATTGCAGTTTTTCAGTTCTTGAAAACTTCAGTTTTTCTTTGGAAAGTAGATGACTTCTGTGCAAGTTTTTGTTAGGCTGAAAAATGCTCTTTCCTGGGGTGGCAATTTCTTGAATCATCCTTCCCAGAGTGGATATTCTGGGACATGCTCTGACATGGGGCAGGCATGTGGGAAACCCTGAAGGAAATGCTTGTGTCTCAGATGCCAGCAAATGACAAAACCCTAAAATGTCACAGAATCATAGAATCACAGAATAGTTTGGCTTGGAAGGGACCTTTAAAGATCATCTAGTCCAAGCCCTGCCTGCAATGAGTAGGGATATCTTCAACTAGATAAGGTTGTTCACAGCCCCATCCAACCTGATCTTGAATGTTTCCAGGGATGGGGCATCTACCACCTCTCTGGGCAACCTGTTCCAGTGTTTCACCACCCTCATTGTAAAGAATTTTGGCCTCATATCTAGTCTAAATCTAACCTTTTTTAGGTTAAAACCATTACCCTTTGTCCTACAATTTGTCCCCATCTTTCTTATAAGCCTTTTTAGTATTGAAAGGATGTCCATTGCTTCCATCTTTTTATCTGACATAGAGTCCATTATTCTGTTCCCAGCTCTTCAGCTGATCTGCCAAGGCATGTACGTAAATACAACCTAACAATTTATTTAAGGCTACAGTCTGCTTTCAGGCTTTCTAGGCAAGATGTACTTGAAACCATTCTTGAAAAATTCTGATACTTTCGAGGTTGTCCTCCAAATAGATCCAGAAATAGTACTGGTCCCTGCTAGCAGTTGATTTCTTTCCTTCATTCTTAGCTCACCCTGGCCACCAAATGGTAGCATTTTTCTGGATGTTGCCTGCCACCCATCTGCACTGGGAAAGTAATCGTGACATGAGAACAGGTATGCAACTTGTTCAGCTGCAATGACACATGTGGATCCTCTGTTCTCTGCTTTTATTCCCTGTTACTCACATAAAGTGCAGATATTCAACCTATGAAGTAAGTTATTGTGATGGTGGACAGGCTAGCCAGGGATTCAGTAGTATAATGTGCCAATCCTCCTAGGTGCTCAAAGCAAGTATGACATTGAGACGGTACAGAAATTGAGCCAGGGATCATTAAAAGATGTAGAACTTGAACTACTGGCATCCCATGTGGATCTGTATTGTAGTCATCAGAAGGATGATCTCACAGCCAACACCTTTCTCCTCTCTGCATACCCTTTCCTTTGTAAGGAACTCCACTGACAGACTATGTCATCCCTTGAGTGTTGTCCTTGGTCATGTTTGATTTTTAAAGCAAGTTTGCTAGGTTAGCAGAAATCAGAGTGGTGGAAGTTCATTATGACCAACTCGCCTCTTGTCATGGGCCCATAATGTCATAACTTGTCAGAAATCTTGTGCTAATGGACTTTGTTGGAGATGGAAAGGTCTGTCATTAGATGTTGACATGGCTTTCGCTTGAGTTAGGAACTGATGAGGGTAATGACCTGGAGACAATCTAATGGGGAGTCATCAGAAAGAAAAAAGAAGTCTTCTAGCTTGTTAACTCTACTCAGAACTGGTCAAAGGGCGGAGGACTATATCAGGCACTCCAATTTGTTTGCTAAGATTGCCTCACTTTTCTGTGATCATTTCAGCTATTCAACATAACCCTTTGTAATGAGGGTGATCTGTCTTTTGCCTCTTTTTATGCCCTCTGCCCTATCTCTGTTTTGTCCCTGTGTTTTCAGTCTGGGGCTTGTTGTCCCACATGGCCAGGGTGTGGAACAAGAGAGTCATAAAGATGATCTGGAAGGCCTTGACCACTGTGAGAGATGATCCCAGACTGAGCATGACTAAAATATGCTGGGAAATTTAAAGACAGAGGCAGGGCTGAAAACCATGCCAGTAGCTGAAGAGCAATTCCAGTGAAGACAAATAACTGGTCATTTTGTGGGTAAGGTCTACATGGATTTCCACTTTTTTCTCCTACTTTTTTCAGCTCATGGTATTAATCTGGATGGAGCTACAACCTAACATTCAGATCCCAGTTCTATCTTCCTGCGCTCCCCCAGAGTCACCACTGCCTGTGTGGGTGCTCCTTTTCTGCCAACAGAAGGCTGTTGCTGGTGTGATTTTGGGTTGGCTTTAGTGGTCGAGAAACCAATGATCTCTCTGGTTTTGTTTAGATGCCTTCTGTTGCTTCTTTGGTCCTGACCTCAGAGATAATCATGACATATGGCTCAGATAGCAGGGTCAGTACCCTCTTGTTCAAGTGGTTTGGGGAATAAAGAGGTGGCAGATTTAGAGAAAGAACTGATAATGATTTTTATCACCACTACACTTTTTTATACTTTCTCTCCCTTGCTTATTTTTTAGTAATTTCCAACTCTTCCCCCCCCTCCCCGCCCCGGTGATGTCTGTTCTTGCAGTTACTGTAAAGCCAAGCAGCCACTTGCTGACAGACAGTTGCATCCTCTGGATGTCTCTTATCAACCAGCACAAACAGACAGCAGTGCAAATCCACAAGCCCTGAGGGAGGACTCTCCGCACCTGGATGATCACAAGTGCAAAGGGGCATTCTCAGCCTATACACATCCCTTCTCAGGAGGACTGGGGAACGTGAGATGTTATCTTGTACCTTGTACATCATGCCAGCTGAGCCATCACACATTGTGTTCCCAAGTGCAGCTTGTTGCTTTGTCAGCCTGTGGAAACATGCTGTCTTTAAGTAGATTCAGGACACTGGTGGTTAATTCCAGGTCCTGACTACCATCTGAGCTCCTTGATATCTTTGGGAGCAATTAATTGCCTGGATTTTTCTTCTGTCTGCTGGATGGCAATCAACTGATATTGTTGGATGATATTTGGTGATACTGGATATGATTGGTTTGATGATATATAGATATTGGATGAGATTTTTCCCACTTGACTTGGAACGTAATTACAGACATAGGTTTCATCTATGGCTGGTGCAGCATCGGCACTTCCGATTTGTCTGATTTTGAGATGAGAAAGACACACGTCTCCTTTGACTAAGGAGGGGTCTAGGCTTGAATCTTTGCCTTACCGTGCAGATAACCCAGTGAACAATAGCAGACAAATTCACGAAAGAAAGTGTAGGGTAGGGAGGAGGATGAGGGCAGCAGGTCGAAGTCCTTAGTGATCCATCCTGAGGCAAAACTGAGCCCGAATTCCATGTGCAAGGCAAACAGTGTAGACCTATGCCGTGCTCTTGAGGCTCACATAACCGGCTCCTGCCTTCTGTACCTCAATATGAAGCTCATGTGTTTGCAGCACAGCCTCTCCATCATCACTTCACGCTGAAGAAGCTGTTGTCTTGGCTCATCATCTGTCATTCTAGGCCAATTGACAGTCCATCTAGGATATGTTTTACAGGGACTGTGGTACCAGTCTGCAGGGGAGGAGAAGTAGCCCAGCTGCTGGTCCTTACCAGCTGTTTTCTGCCACTTAGCCCTGTTGCATGATCTGAAGCACAGAGAATGCATCCACTGTCC
Organism: Tringa tobata; assembly: GCA_033628505.1. Taxonomy (NCBI): domain Eukaryota; kingdom Metazoa; phylum Chordata; class Aves; order Charadriiformes; family Scolopacidae; genus Tringa; species Tringa tobata. Next base: position 400,098 of record JAHREE010000294.1, read on the forward strand.
TCTGTGGAGTACCTGGTACATGGGTCTCAGACACTGCAAAATTTGGGAGGTCTAGAGAATGAAGCAGACTGTAGGGAGCCTTCTCCATCTTCCCACTGAGACCTTTTGCTCTGCTTGGTTGCTACTCCAGCACCCCTGCCTGGAAAAGAGTGAGTTTGATCCAACCAAAACATCTTCCTCAACACCCTTCGCAGTGCAACCCTTGTGTCTGCCAATAGGGTGTAGTAAATGAGGAGAGAGAGGAATTACTTAGGGGAATTTATTTTTTTTCAGAAAAAAGCAATTGAACTATAATAAAAAGAGAAGACAATGCAGGCTGAATATCACAGGGAGAAAAAATCCTGGCTGTGAGACTTCTCTAATCTTCCAAGGGAAGTGGTGGAAACCTTATCACTTAGGACATTAAAATAGGAAACACAGAGCACTAGAAAAAATGCTGTTGTGAAATACCCTTAATTGGCAAGTAGGTGGACCGATACGGCTTCATGTATCTTTTATGTTTTATCAATCCTTCTCAGAGCTATCCTCTGCATCCTAAAGAAATATCCTTTGGCTGTGAGCACTTTGTCTCACAAGCAATTAAGTAGAAATGAGTATATCACTAAGTACATTTCAATATGTGTCCTCAACTGGCTGGAACTCAACCCAGGGATTCAGGATCTGCTTGTAATTAACATTCCATAGTAAGACTCCACACCCTCTATTTGTCTCTTCCTAATTATGTGTTGGAAATGCACATTTCTCCTACCATTAGAGATTTCAGCAGAGGAGTTTTAGCTGGGCTTTAAATTGCCTACTACCTCAATTTACATATTCCCTGTTATTTTAGGTTTGTAGACATTACACAAGTAAACCTTTTCTCAAGTCGTCATAGGGAAACAAGCCACTGACTCAAAAAAACCCAAACTGCTGAGCTGCCTCCTAGGGTTGACAACATCACAGATTTAGGCTGTGATCTGTTAGCTCTTGTGGATTTCAATACTGGCAGTTAAAGGTGTCACTCCTAATTAGCACAGGAGCCTGTGGATGCGAGGGGCAATAGTGAGTGAATGGCGCTGCTCAGGGATCTTTTTTTCCTGCCAGTTCATTAGAACAACGTTTTCATAGCAATGCATCTGCTGGGGGTGCTTTTCATTGGGAAGGTTTGATTGCATTAGGAGATGGAGAAACAAAATACTTCAGCTTAGGACAAATGGGGGCTTTAACAGGGGTCTGTGGGCAAGGGGCTGAATGGCTGTGGTGCCAGGTGTGCTAACAAAGTCGTGCCCGTTGTGGACAAGCCTTTAACAAATTCATCAGTACTTGTATCATGCTGCTTGCCTCTTTGTCTTTCCTTCAGCCTATCCAAAGGCACGTGTCCCCTGAGCCTGCTATGCCCAAGGTACGTGCTGAGGGGACATGTGGTTGGGTCACAGGTGGCACATCTGGCTAGGGACTGACAGCAACCGCAGACAGCCTGAACTTAGAAAAAAGCCTGAATGAGCAGCCCTGGATCTTCAGGGAAATACATCACCCCTTGTGTGGATCCTAGGAGAGTGCCCAGGGATATGGGAGGAAGCAGAAACATCAGTCCCCCCTTTGGTAGGAAATGGATGAAGCCCCCCCAGTGGAGCTCCTCCGGCTGGGTACCGCTACCGCGCCGCTTCCAGGGCTGTGCTTGGATAATGCGTGTCTGAGGGCAACCAAAACAGTTTTTTCCCAGACTCCACACAGCCTTCAGTGCCCTTGACTGTAATAGTAATTAAAAGCAAACAAATCCGGATGGGTCTTGTGAGGCTGCCAGATCCCCACAGAGACACCTCAGCTTTCCTTTATGTTTTATATGGTAATGGGAGGCCTGGTGGTGAACTCTTTGCTGCTACTAGTAAATGGTGACATATGAGATGTCGCTCTGGAGCCAGTGGATGAAACTCTGGCTCTGCTGAAGCGGGTGGCAAACCTCCCATTGACTTCAGTAGAGCCAGAGCATTTTGTGCAGTTATTTTCCATATATAATTCACTCAGGGAGACGTCCGCCCCCCCAACACTTCTCTTTTTCTCTAATGATTAATAAGTTAACAATAAGAAAAAGACTTCTTTTTTTTTTTTTTTTCTGGAATGGTTCCTATTTGGGAAATCCAATTCTGACCTACTAAGCCTGCTCTGACTGTTTTAGCCGTGAGGCAAATTTGCAAACTGGCCTAGGGAAGCTGGTACTTGTTATTGTTGCTTCAAAGACAGTCTATGTGGGAGAGGGAATGAGATGCGTTGGGATTAAAATACCCTAGCCGTAAAAAGCAGTAATAATTACCGTCTACATGTGGGCAAGTCAAAAGGGGTTATTACCAAAAGAAATTTAAACTCTTTCTGTTTGCAGAGAAAACTGCCTGAAATCCAGCATTATTCATCTGTGCAGCATGGATTGTTTTTAAACGCAGTTTTCTCCAAACACCACTTTTACAAGGCTGATTCCAAACAGATCGAGACACCGTTAAGAGGTTTGGCCTCAGGTAAGTGAGGGTATAATGGGAATTACAGAGGGCAGGTCTGCTCCCAGGACCCCGGGGAGGCGTTGTGCCAGCGGAGCTGCCTCCCCTGAGAGTGAACAGCACAACCCCCAGAGTCAGGCTGCGTCCTACCAACCTGCTCGAGGTCCTGGGCCCTGACAGGGTCAGTGTGCACACTGAGCAGCCGATCTTTTAATACAATATTGTGCTGTCCTCTCCTGAATCTGAGTCAGGCAATTAATGGATTCACAGGTTTGGAAAGGACTATCAGATCATCTGGTGTGACCTCATACAGATACTGTGCGCTTCCACGTATCTCCACCTGCATTCCAGTAACTTGTGATTGACTAGTTCATGTTTTCCCAAAACACAACCGTCCTTCATGTGAGAATACCGCTGTTCAGTATATTACATAATTTCATGCTAATTATTTTGCACTCAATCTCATCTCATTGACTTTAATGAAAACCCTCTTCAGACTTATTCATAGAAATGGGCGGAGAATCAGACCCTGGTCCTCCCTGATGTCTGGGAGGGGTATCTTCTGATGGAGAGCACTTAGCACCAGCGCTCTCTGGTCTTCTGTGTAGGCTTTGGCAGAGAGACATAGCAGAGATCTGCAATTTCTGCGGGGTTTGGGCTACTCTGTTTTTTTATAAAGTCACCAGGCCATTCCCAAACATGAAGACTGTCCTGTGTGGTTGAAAATACTAATTGAAAATTTTCAGAGTATGAAAAGAAGTGATCCTCCATCAGCCATAATTAATAGGACAGTTTCCTAACCTACAGTTCCTTGTGTGAGAAAATTCCTTATGTCTGAAAAATCTTGGCTAACGATGCTACATGCCATTCCTCCAGCCTCCAGTTTTGTGTTAGAAGTTGAAAGAGTGTGTGTGTGTGTAATACCAGTGCTTCATTATAACTTCTACTCACAAAGCGCCATGCCACAATTCTGTCAGCTCCAAGATTAAGGTATTTAATAGCGTCATTTGGGTTGTGTCTTATAGCGAGATTCAATCAGTTCTTTGTTGCATACATTGTTGGCTATCATTTGATTGGGCAATCCCTGGATGTACATTTGGTTTGGAAAAGCTGTTGCACAATGCTGTATTCCCTGTTGCTTCATGGAAACTTGGACTTCCTCTTAGCTTCACTTTCTGTGAGTTATACGCTGCTGGGGAGCTGTCTTTGAACGAGAAACCAGTCATGATGAGAGCATCTGTTTTATTTGTGTTTATTTATTTTTTCTATTCCAGGGCCACAAACTCAATCCAGTGACACATGGCTTTCATTTATATGGTTATCAAAGCCTATTTCTTCATTTGCTTCCTGGCTGTATGCAGGCCAGAAGCAAGAACATTTTCCTTCCTTAAGGCCCTTGTGTATAAGTTTGGCAAATATCTGCCTTCTATTTTACTGCTAGATATTTCTTTTTCTTACCATCTGTTGAAAAGGTTTAGCTTATATAACAACTGTTTTCACCATTTATATCACCACAAAGTACAAATCGCCTATAGACACAGAGATTTTTATGCACTCGCTATCTATTTCACACCCACCTGTTTATGAAGTGGTTTGAGTATGTATATCCTCAGCAGCTCACGGATCCAAAAATATCCAGCTGCTTTACATCTAGTGAGACCTGTACTTGTTGACATGAAGAAGTACTGCCCATGAATTTTGCTATATTTTCCTGAGTTCTGCTGATTCACACTGGGGTAAATCAAAAGGTTTCTGAGAGTGGCTGCCTTCCTTGCCCTCTCACTCTGGCACCAGGGGATGGATGGGCAGTGCTCCCACTCTTCCATCCCCATGAGTACCGCTGTCTTCTGTGCTACTGTCCATGGAGAGGAACCACCTCTTGGGTACAATTTATCACATCCTCGTGCAGATGTCCAAAGCAGCCTAGATAGCTTGCATGCAAAAAAATTATGTTTCTCTACCAGTGATTATAAAGGGATGACAGACCACAGCCTCATATATAGGTGTCTTTGGCTTGTTAAACAGAATGAGACAAATCCTACCCAAGCATCCCAGCTGAGTGGGCAGCTCTGTAACCTCCTGCAAGTGCCGGTTTATTCTTTACTGCTAGTGAACTCTTTGGTGCCCCTGGTCCTGCGGGACCACAGAGCCTATGGTGTCCACAGTCTAACCCACGGTAACTGATGCACAACAAGGGTTGGACTGGGAGGCCAGGAGCATGCGAAGAAGGTAATTTCACTTGTTAACTGAGGCAGCCCTCATGCAGTGTTGCATCCAAACCACCTGATGGAGATTTTGCTGAAAGCAAACTAGACAGCTGTCATTCTGAGCTTCTGCTGACCAGGTTTTTTCTCTAAGGTATCTCTGTTTCACATGGAGTCCTGTTCTGAATGTCCTTGTACTTCCACCCCATTCCTCTCCCAGGGGCCAATTGGCCAGTTGTGGCAGTACTGTTGGTCTGTAAAATAATTCAGTCACAGGTTTAGCTCTGGATGTAAGCTGTAGGTACCAGTTCTCCCATATAGCCTTGGTCTTCTGAGGTTTTTCTTCCCTCTCGTGAGTGCCAGAGTGCATGTGAACATGGTGAACTGGCATTTTGGTTGCTCCAACACCCCTGTTCTGGGTCTATCGCTTTTGCCATCTGACTGTACTCTGCAAAGACTTTCCTCTGGTTGTCACTTGCAACGTCTCTTGTTCCAGTAAGTGATTCCTTACAATACAGAAAAGCTGCCAGTAGGTCCCCAAGGCAATTGATATGTTTATGTCATTATCTGAAAATTGCTTAAATGGCCCAAATATCAACACTTGCTGCCAGCTGGTCACTTTGAAGTCAGTGGGGCCTTAGAACCAACAAGCGTCTACTGCCTCTTGAGTTTTCCCCATGCCATGAACTGAGGAGCAGCATTTTGTTTTTTTCCTGGTTTCTTCCCCAGCTTTCCCTTGCCCCCTTCCAGTTGTCAAGGCACTTGCACTACACCTATATAAGCTTTTTCATTGTCACAGTGTGGCATCTCTCCTGGATATTGATGGCTGAGCTGCAATAGTTGACAGGTCAGAGAGTACCTGCTGCTGTAGGCAGAAGGCAGTTCTGAATGTAAGACATAAGTGGGGTATTTGTAGGTGTCCCCCGCCCTGTGGTATTACTAAGTTCTTGAACTAGAGAGAAATCTGCTGGGAATGGGTGATATATACAAGATCCTGTTCTGGGGTAAGGGTGATGAACCAGATGATCTTTCTCTAACTCCTTATACACTCTGTTTTAGTACTATGTTGATGAAAGTACTATATGTGATCTGGATTTACTGAGGGTCTACTGAATGTTAACCTTTGAGCAGAGATGGAAAAAAACAGCCATTACTTTAATACTGAGTACTCCTAACTTGAATCCTTTGGCTGATGAAAACAAAAGCATATGCTGCAGCTCTTGCTCTGCACATTCTGCAGAGTCAGGGTATCCCTGGCATAGATTGCTGAAGGCCAGGATATTTTAGTTAAAAATAAACCCAGAGCAATCATGACAGGCTTGTAAATTAATGTGGTGCGTTCTCTGAGCACCAGCTCCCATCAGGGTTACTCTGGTGATCTGTCAGTGTCGTCCATCACCAGGGCCCTATCGCTCTAATGATGCATTTCATATTAAAGTGGCTCCAGTTGCTGGGAAGAGATTCTACACGCTCAAATTGTAAAAAGTATTACTGTTGTTAACCTCAAGTGTTCTCCTTTTACCTACGGTGCCCCGGAGAATAAGGCAAATAGCTTCCACAGACAAAAGTCCGATTTCATTCTTTGGCTGCATTCAAAGCAAAATGCTTTCCTTCGCTGCAGCCTTTTAACTCTGTCAAGAACTTCTGATGATGTTCAGACGATGAACTGCTTTATAAAGCTGGCATTGTCATCCAGATTAACCTTCATTAAAAGGCTTCTAGGCTGGACTGAAATAATGCAATCTGCTTTTGAGGCGGGGGTAACCGTGTGATTGCCCCAGCCAGCAGCACCACACGGGAAATGAGCTGTGACTCAGAGTCTTGCTCTGGTGGCTGGTTCCCCTTTGGTCCAAGGGGAATTCCTACACTGGAGCTCCTTCCCAGCCGCAGGTAATGTCCCTCCTTGCACTGGGTCAGCTATGCCCCCTCGCCGAGTTTGATGTATTTTCCCCCACTTCCCCCTCTTTACTCCTCTGCCCCAGCGCAGGAGGCTTTGCATGAGCGTAAGCTGTTTCCACTCCTTTAGACAAAAACGTCTCCTCTGTACATGCAGAAGCAGGAAGTCAGACGTCTGAACAGTCTTCCCACAAATTTCAAGAATTACTCACGTTCATTGTCATCCTCCCTGGGCTGCGCTGCCCGGGGCGGCCTCGGGCGCTGAGGAGAGCAGGGGGCACACCCATCGACTGGAGGGAGAGCTGGAACCTCTTTGTGCCAGGGCAGACACCAACTAGCCACCAGTCCTTCGCAGGCCCCAGGTTTCCTCCTGCCCCTGATGCCCCACGAGGCACACCACATCAGGGCGCCGGGGGGCTGAGCTTCCTCCCAGCCCACCTTTCACACCTCTCCACCGCTCTGCGTGGCGAAGAGCCGGCCTCAGGGCAGGCGTAGACGTGTTTAAACCGATTGGCCTCCTGTTGTCTGCCTGCATTGCTTGCCTTGGATGGGCCGCAGCTTGTCTGCCTTCATGGCTTGGCTGTGTAGTGTTCACCTTCATACTGGGAAAGACACACTCTGCCTTGTTGCCGAGGTCACGAAGCTCTTCTCAAAATGGTCTCTTGGGGTACGATCTTCCCGCACGGCCTGGGTTGGATCACTGAAGGCTGACTGAATGGGAGAGCGTGGATTCACGTATCGAGTGGTCATGCTCTGGCTCCTCATCTCTCGGGAGCTGTTAACAGCATGAGTGGTGTGCTGGTTTGGTGCTCAGAGCAGGCTTTGACCAGAACCTGTGGTTTTCCTGGTACCACTCATCAGTATGGGCTTTACTGCAAACATTTGCCTGTTCTGCTCAGTTCAGATCATGCCTGCCCTCTTACCTCTGAATCCTGTGCGCCAGCAACTCCAATCACCCCCTTCTGAATGAACCCATGAGGCTTCAGGAGCAGTAAATGCCTCAAACAGTTATTGCAGAGCTTCCAGGTGCCCTCACTGTCTCCCTGCTAGTTGGGATAGGTCCTGACTTGAAGAAATGTGAAGTGGATGTAGCCTTTGTTTCCACTGTGGTCTGTAACACAAGTAACAATCACTCGAAGTTTCTGAACCTACGGATGAGAACCACATGCAGTATTCGCTATACAACTGTTTTGGTTTGAGAGGTTCAGTTAAATACTGACTCAGTGGTTAGGATATGTAGGTTGGGATTACGGTGATAAACAGTTCACCATTACATCAGTTAGTCATAAGCAGCAATGAAAAAGGGCTCACACTATTTCTAATGCTTCCCTGATGTCATTTAATTGGAAGGAACCGGTTTGCCAAAATGCACGTTGAGATGGTCCATGCATAATCTCTGGCAAGCGGGTGGCAAATTTCTACTTTCCTCCCGTTGTTTTTGCCACAAGTAATGTTACAAGTGACTCCCTTTTTCTTGCCTATCAGTTATGTTTTGTATAATTAAGACTAATTACTAGGTATGAATAAATCTGATTCTGGTGGGAGTAAATTGTACTTACCATATTTATTCTCTCCATGACTGACCTTTTCTGTGAAAGGCTTTTTAAATCCACACTTCTGAGAAGTGGGGAAAAGTGTGCTTGCCCCTGTGCTGAATGGTTTGCAGTGCAGTCCAACGCTATTTGTATAGTCCAACACAACATGTACAGCCTTAGCACCTCCAAATCTCAGTCATGAGAGTGTAGAAAGCTCCTGTTGACTTCAGTCCTTAAAGGAGAAGAGAGCTAACCTTTAAAGGTTGCCCATCACCTCACTGCTTGTTATAGAAGGGCTCTTAGATGTAAGCCTAGGAAGCAAAGCTGGTCTGCTGAAGACATTCTGTTTGTTCATAAGTCTGCTTTCCCTTTCCAACTACTAAACAACATGAAAAGATAGCTGCCAACAGTGCAAATATTTCCCTTGTTTAGTGTTGCCTGTGATCCGGGGCTGCTGGCGTCACAGGGAGGTTATCCCTTTACTGGGGAAACTGTGGATGGAAGAAGCCGGGGTGAGGGAAGAGCAGAGAAGAAGCATGTCCATGGGAACTGTCTTTTTAATAAGACACTTTGACACCTAATGGCTGTGAAAAAAATGGATACATGTGGGCTTCTTGTCACCAGTGCATGGCTGCCTCAGTCTGCATGTGGTCTGGGACAGTAGCATTTGCCTCTCAATGAGATGAATCTGCTGGCTATGGCTATTCTAGTGAACAGCCCAGACCCACTCTGACTCTGAGGGTAATTGATACCTCATGGCTTACATATGGCTATCTATATGGCTAAACTTCACCACCAGAAACTAGGTGGTCTCATCCATGTTCCCTATGAGGAAGGATCCCTAGTGAGTGCCTGAATCATGCCCAGGCACTGCCTGGGAGAATGCTAGTTGGCTAGTAGACAAACTGCTAGGGAGCATTAAACTGTTTTAATGATTTAATGCTTATGTTTGAGCTATGCCTTGGTCTGGGATATCTTCCCAACACAGACGTAGCCTCTGAGACCCAGAATGGTCTCTTACACAACACCACCCTGCAGAATATTGCAAGGCGATTGAAGGAGAGGGTGTTGGGTCTGCTCCACCAGTCTGTCAGACCTAAACTTACTGGGGCAAGTTTTGGAGGGGGACACCTTTCTGGGCTGAAGGTACTTGTAATGCCTGACCTATTCCTGCCTGGCCACCAAGGGATGAAGTCTTGCAGTATCCCATTAATGATGAGGGGGGTGTGTGAAGAAGGAGAACGAAGGGCCATATGGTTAAGGCTTCTTGGCTTCTCTGCACATACATATTTTTACAGACTTTCATCACAGAATATCCCCAAAATGTCTTGAAATAGAGAGTCTGGAGTGAGACAGAAATTTCTGTAGCTTCATTGCTTAGTTTTTGGCATTTTTTCTGTACTCGACACTTCCATTTCCTAGTGCTTTCTGAACATGGTAAACAACCCTCAGGTGGAAGTGACAGCTGTGCCCAGGAAAGACAGAAATTCTGGTTGGGCAAATAAACTCCCAGTCCTTTCACCCACTCAGTTCACACTGTCTTCGAGGTGGTCTTTTCCCCTCCACCCATCTACTCCCACACACATGGGTTCTCCATGCACTCGAGGACGAGACCCATGCTGACTTTTCCTCTCTCCTGATTTAAATTGAGATGCTGTGGGATGCAACTCTACATTTTCTTAGCCATTGGAGATGAAAATGTGACATACCCAATCTACCCAACAGCCCAGTGGGTGCAGACTCATCCCAGGAGGCAGAGGCAGTGTTAGGGCTAGTGGGTGAAATCTTGACCTGTCTCAGTGCTGGAACTCCCCGTGTATTTAAAGACGTGCTCTTGGAAGGTTGTTTCCTTGCAGCCCCCTGCAAGGAGCCTGCAGATAGGAGGTGTCTTTGGAGCCATGGCTACAGTTGACCATGCAGCTCTGCTGGCCTCAGAGTGAGCCCAAGGACCCCTGGGCTGTGCCCTGGGGCTGAGCATGCTTGTGAAAGTCCTGAGCAGGCAGATCAATGCTCCTCCAGTCTGTTTCATTTACCATAACGAAGGTCGCTCCGTAGGAAGAGAAGAAAGCCTCTTGCCTATTCAGGAGTTTCACAAGCGTGGTGCTCTCATGTTTCTGGTGGTGGGAAAGCCCCAGACCGTGGGTTGGGCTGAGGGGACTGAGCAGGTGATTTTACAGAAGTCCCGCCTAAGTCATGAGTAAACTTCAGCTGCACGAAAATCTCATTTCACTTGAAGGCTTGTACCTGCAGTATTCAGACGTGCAGTGACTACGAGGAGTGGCTCAGGTGTTTCTCCTTAAAGCGCTACCCCACCTGCTACCTGGAAAATGGTCTGAACTGGGAGGAGATTCTGGGTACCGTTTCCTGAGAAACATGGCAAAACCGGGCAGGAAATGGGGGTGGTCAGGGCTGGGTTGCAGACCCTTCCCCTTCCTCCTGTGCCTCTGACACAAGGCTCACACTGACCATGCTACTCTAGTGAGGGCCAACAGGACAGCCTGGGGAGAGGCAGGAGCTGGAGAAATAAAGATTGCATTGGAATACTTAGAAGCTGCATTGCACTGGGCCATGTAGCAATGTGACATGTGATGCACAGTCTGGCACTCACCTGCCCAAAGGAAACTGGCATAACGCAGAATCACGCACAGCAGATATTCCTGCTGGTGTGATGGTAACTGGCCACCCCCAGCACAGCCCACTGTGGGCTGGATCTGGGGCCTGAGGTACTCCTAAGGGCTAATGTAGAGGATGCAAGTAAGTATCTGAGGCTAATATTCCTAAAGAGTATATTTGATCCAGGGATGTTCTCGCTTGCATCCTGCTTTAAGCAGTCTCAGGAGAAGGTTGACTTAGCAGGAGGTGTGTAGAGCTATTAGGTGCTATGAAATTCCTGCCAAAGCTGCCTCTCACCCTCCATTGACTACAAAGGAAACCTGTGGAGACTAGCCTTCTCAGGCTAATGTTAGTCTTTGTGATTATTGCCCTAGGCTTCCTCTGTAGTCATTGAGGAAAGACAGTAACCCACCCATGAATTACTCCCGCTTGACCTTTGGAGGCTTCCTGTCTTTTGCTTGAGTATAGAGGGGAATGCTTAGTGAAGGCATCTAAATAGGATCCTCCAAGTTGGTAGTGTGAACCCTCCCTCAGATCTGTTGTGGTTCCTTTGGATGTTTGTTTCTGCAGGTCATTCTCTGGCCCAATTAGAATGACTTACAGGGCTTTTTGTCTAAGTGGACCTTTTGGTGGTTTCAGGCTGTTAGCACAATGCAGGTACCACCAAGAGGAAGAGTAGTCAGAGAAATAAAACTTTATTTGGACATGTTCCTATTTTAGCTTTCAGTGCAGAAACAATTTTTGGGTCATATCTTCCAGAATAAAAATTGGAGATGTTTGAGTGTCTCTAATCTGTCATCCTGACAAGCACAGCTCAGTTGCTTCATCAATCAGATCACTTTTTAGCTACTGAGGAACAATTTCAGGCTCCAAAGTGTGGAACAGATTGTGCTGGCTGTGTGCGTAGGGCAAAGTTACTCTCGCCCTTGGGGATAGTCCTGGAAGACCTCTGAAGGGTTCCCAGGAGGAAACAAGACACTGAGTGTCTCTGTCTTGATCCAGCTCACAGGCCGAGTCTGAAGGATGTGGTGGCTGCTGTTACATCAGTGTGCTTTTCTCCCAGTTTTGGCAGACTGGTGCTGTTGCAAGCTGTGGGGACAGCAGTATTCCCGTGCCCTGGAGGTCAGCAGGGCCTGGTGAAGGGCGAGGAAGCTTTCCTGGGATGACCCTTCACGCCTTCCATATATTAAGTCTGAGTTCACAACATAGTTTGCTCCATAAATCTTGTGTTTATTTTCTGGTACAGCTCATCCCCAGCAGCCCACGTGCTTGACAACATACTGCTGCAGAGGGCAGCTCAGAGACAACGGAGGAAATATCTCTTAGGCACGTCTTTCCTATCTCATTCCCATCCCAAAACTTTTCTCTAGTTTTGATTCCTGTGGTCTAGAATCCTTAAGAGTCTCTAGACAACCTCACCCTCTGGTGCCTCCCGACTTCTCTCCCAGGACTCCAGGGGTTAATATCCTTGGAGCATCACATTGGGAAGCAGTACAAGTCTGTTCATGCAGTTGACAGTGCCCTTTTATTATTGCTTCTATCTCTACTATCAGATGTCTCACTCTGAACAGGGTTGTTATTAAGATAATTAGTTAATGTGGGTTATTTTATTATTGTAGTCTTATTTGGTTTGATTGCACGCTCAGCTGACACATGTCATAAAAGCAACAAAAGCATTAAGAAGTTGCATAACTGGCAAAACTGAACTGTCAGTGTTGTGGAGTTCAGAGAATTGCAGAGGGGAGAAATGTACAGACTCCATAGAGACACGGGTCCTTCCGTGAACCTTGGATTTCTCCTCCTAGCATTTATTAGTCAGGAAAATGATTGGCATTTCCTTTTCTGTGTTTTAATTTTCTCCGCTTGTGCTGTATTTTCTGATCTTTGCTTTAGCCTGCAGAGGAAGGCAGCTCAGCCTTGTTTATCTTTGCCAGAGATTCCTTCGTTTTGGGAACCGCATCGGAAATAACTTTGGATGAAGGCAGACAAGCGGCTTTAAAAAGCATCTATCAAGTAATCAACTGGGTCCATGTGTCATATTTCCTGACCATCTATTGCCTTGGTATCTGCCATTGGCACAAGTCCCAGTGCTGTCAGAGTAGTACAGTCCTATTTTTATTTACATCCAGCGTTCCTCTATTCAAATACTTTATCCAGCTTCGTCAGTGCAAAATCCTGGCAATTTTCATCTTCTTAACATTGTCAGTTTTCCTTGTGCACCCTCCTGACACATAAGCTGGGGAAAATATGTTACTTTCTTCAGCTATGGTCTGAGAAGCTGCATTTCAGCCCACCCCAGCAAGGCTCTGTTCTGAGGCCTGACCAGTGCAACCATGTCTTTGTTTGTGTTGGTCTGCTCCGGGCTCAGATGGAAGCTGAGAGTGGAACACTCCCCAGGCTGCTAAACTCTGACCAATTTGCAGCCATGTCGACCTGCAAATATTTCCTCCAGAGTTTGAGATTTTTGGCATCCCAGGTTTCCTGGATGTGCTTACATCATCCCTGTGCGGAGGAGGACTTGGCTGTATGGGCTTAGAATGTGCTCTGTGTAATTGAACAAGTTCCCTCAAAAATACCCCAGCAATTTTACCAGTTCTTGTCCAGGGTTATGAGGCATGTGATGTAGCCCTGTGGGCAGGAGAGGAAAAAGTCCTCCCAAGAGGCATTTCCGGAGCTAATTTGATAACTTTGGGGTTTGAAATAGTGGGGAAAGAAAAATCTCAAGCAAGTGACATGCACAGACATTTAAAAAATGATACATCTTGATTTTTTAGTGCGCGGCCAGAGGAAATTGATCCCTAATGCAGTAAACAAAATCCAGAGGGTTACGAGCAGTCTATATCCAGAGTAACTCGGTTCCAGCCACGGACACTGATGGAGTGAGGAATTAGCCTTTGAAATCTCCTTTTGAAGTTGCTGCTCTGAAAGAGGAATTTTAGAGACAAGCCTCACTGCATGCAAGGGAAGCCTGAAAGTCCCTTCGCACGCACTGCCCTTTCAAGGTGTGCTGCTAAGGCACAGAGCACCGAAGAGGAAGGCTCCCGGCAGCCTTCCAAGGCTCTGAACTTTGGGCATTATGTTTTTGGGGTCACTGCTTAAAAGCCAAGAGCAGCAAGAAGGGCAGACAAAGGCGTATTAGCTGGAGCTCCTCTCAGTCTCCTGGGAGGGACAATGGGTGCAGTTCACAAGCAGAGGCGCACAGCTGCGGTTTGCTGGTTGGGAGGCTGCACATAGAGTAGAGATCAGAACGCAGAACAATTAAGCAAGTCGCCTGATTGTTACCGACAGATTAAGAAAAACCCTCTGCCAGCTTTACACATTCGCGGCCTCTTGTCTTTGTGAGTCAGGAGGCAGTTCCCGTCGTGAGACACACACACACACACACACACACACACTCGCTCTGTAGTACAGGATGATTTTTGGCAAAATCCGGATGATTGCGAGCCAGACGGGGCGGGGACAACATTCCAGTTTTATAACACAATTCCATAATAGGAGACAGCATTCTTTTCATATTGATGTTCATACAATAGGAATTTAAAACTCCAGCTTTTGGGTTATGTGGGAAAAAAAAGTATCTTTTAAATGCCATAACAACGTTATTCTATAATTCAATGGACAGGGCTGCTGGTGTACCAACCACTTGGAGTGCAGTGGGTGTTTTGCAGGATGCTTTCATCTGAAGAAACGGCAAACTGGAAAACACTGATGTAATTATATGCTTGCTGGTGCCACCATGACCTCCTCTTGGAAGGGTTATAGGTGTTCAATCCACTTGATCTGGCCCCGGGGGAAATCTATTTCACCATGCTCTGCACACTCCTCGTGAGCACTGTGAAGTACCTATTATTGCTTATCCAGAACTACTAGGCCACAAGATGTGTGGGTATTTCCATGTCTTCTGGTAGTGAGGGTTTTGCAGAAGGCAATGTGTGGTTACTTCAGGGCCAATCTTGCTGTACACGCCACCAGGGATCACAGAATCTTCATGGTTGGAAAAGACCTGTGATATCACTGAGTCCAACCGTACACACACAAAAGACCCCCACAACCTCAGCCATTAGAGTATGCCCTGAAGTGCCACAGATACTTTCTACCTTACCTATTCTGGTGGCTCAGAGAGGAAATTGAGGCTTTCAAGATGTTACTCATACCCTTACAGCTTATATCTCACTGTGCCTTGCTTGTAAGGCAGAAGGTTTAAGAGTAAACTTCTCCTGTTAGGGCTTGATCGGTCTTTGAATTTCATTCCAAAAATAATCCTGTGCTTTCAAGAGCTCTTGCTACTCTGAACTCAAGGTTGCAGTTTGGCCTCTCACTGTAGCTCAGATAGATACCTCGCTGCTGGCATCAGTGTTAAAGGGTAAGGAGCGTGAAGACACTCTCCGCGTTTTTATCTCTTGGACTGTGTAGTAGGAGAGAACATGTTAAGGCTTACAGAAATACTTTGGACTTTCTACTGATCTCATGATCATAAGGGAAAGTTTATGAAAAACTGGTTTTGGCCAGCAGGCTGACACCCCTTAAACTAGCATTTGCCAGGGTGCCTGTTTTCCAGCAATACAGAGATATGGATTGTATGAAGTATGTTCTCTCACTTATGGCATCTATAAGTGAGACTTCAAGCAGTACTTAAGTGAACCAGGTTGTCCAGGGAAGCTACCGCCACTGCTAGTCACTAGAAGCTCATATCATCCTAACCAAAGCTATTAAATTCCACTCTGTTTTAGATGAGCATAGGTATGTGATCTGAAAAGGACACAAGTATCACTACTATTTAGAGACACATTGGCACACCTGAAAGAACAGAAGAGGGCTTGGCCTCCTGAGAGGTTGTTCTGCCCCTTGCCTGAGCAGTGATGGGGCTGTGGGTATCAGCGTGTGTTGGGGATGAAGTGACTCCGGGTTCTAAGTGAGGTCTGACCTTTGCAAGAGTGGTGGAAGGGCATTTGGGAACAGGAGAGGGAAAGCCTCATTAAGAACATGCAGGCAAATTTTCTAAGTGCCAAGAGCGAGTGCTCTGACGTGTTTCCGTGCACGATGCTCATTTAAAGGGGAGTGTTAAGTAGGGACCATTTTATAATGCTGTTATATTTGGACAGGGCCAAGTGGCAGAGAAAATAGAAGTCCTCAGGATGTATGTTTATGTAGGGAAGTGCATCAGTGGAGCCTGGCAGGTGCAGTTTCTGGTTTTGAGGCTAGATGCCACAGTGTGCACCACTGTGGTGTAATTGCAAGTATTGCCTTGTGTAGCTGTGATTTTCAAGTGTGGTAGTAGCGAGGCTGGTCTGCGTGCACTTACCTTAGTGAGTTCATGTGGAATTTCTGCTCAGCGAATAGTTTGAAGAGCATGGGCTATGTAAGAATATTTCTTCCTGACAGCTTGGCTGGTGTCCTTCAGAGCAGGCTGTGGTGGTGCTGGGCCTCATTGAAGGCACTGCATTCTCTGAGCCGACGGTGGTAGCCCCATCCTTGGCTGAGCTGGGGATGGCCAGCTGGGGAAAGAGATGGCTCGGGAGACTGACGTGAGCACGACCCAACCTTTAACAAAAAGAGACTTCCTGCCTTGGTAGAAGTGTTGAAACGTCTCGGTGTGTTTCCCTGCCTTCAAACAAGAGCCCTGTGTGCCTGACGTCACTTCCCCAGGCTGCCGGGCCGATAACAGGATGAACCTGCTCTGCCTCTGAACCAGACGTTCCACTGTGTCACTGGTTATTGTGCTCTACGGCGGAGCAGGAGACTGTGTTACCAACATTGTTTTTGTAGTTTATGCTCCACACACACTTTTTTCCCCCTGGTCCTCCCCAGCAGTTTGAAAGGAAACGGCATAGGAACTTGTGCGATGTGCTTACAGGCACACACAAGAGATGTGACTCATCAATAGACCAGGCTTTGGGAGCTGGTGCCTGTTACAGCGTGAAGCCAGCCTGCTTCTTCGCAGAGCTCCGAAAGGCAGCTGGCTATGTCAAAAGGGCAGAGAATAAAGACTGTAGTGTAAAATGGAGACACAATTAAGCAAAGACAGAAAAAAAAAAACCTATAAAATTTTTCATCTCCTTACTGAAAGTTCCCTCGGGTGGCGTCTGCTGAAACAAATAGTTCTGCAGCTTGTTGCTGTAAATAACAGTACAGAGATTTTGCAATAGTGCTAGTTTATTTTCTAACATCTGAATGAGCAGTCATACAACATCTACCTTGGCATGCACCAAGTTCATCACAGAATATATCTTCATCACTTGGTAGCACTGAGGAAATGGCTTTTGAATGGTATCTCTATCAACCTGTTCCCTCTCAAATCTTCAAATGTTTCAACCTCATCTCAGATCTTGTACTAGGCACTAGCCAGTGTGGAGGGAATGGATAATTTATTGCAATTCATTAATACAGTCTCAGGAGCCTTTATATAGTTTTTTATATTTCAGAGCGTTTTAGAGGGAACCTGGTTAAGCACTGTTTTCATTTTGGAACTGGGAAAAATGAGGCATTTTCACTGGAAAGCAAATTTTGGATGCCTCCATTGGGTTTCAGATATACAACCTGAGAGAAGATTCTAGCTAAGCTTGGGCATTGACACCATTGATTCTGCTTATCTAACAGGCCAAACTAGAAATCCACACTGTTTCCACTCAACAATGGAACTTGGAAGAAATGGAGAAAAATATATGCTAAACATTTGAAAACAAATATGATCCTCTAATTTGATATTACTTTAAACATTAAGATTAGTCTGAAATGACCACAAAATATGTAAATTCTGACATATCCAATTTCACAGTAGTCAGGTTTTGTATTATCTGATTACTTTTCTCGAGAAGTAAAATTTTTACATGTACTAAGAAGGCAAATTCATAAAAGCAGCTGCCTTTACTATGTTTCTAGATACCACCTGTGCTGACCTAGTTACCACAGCTGTATTCACATGTCATAGGATGGCAAGGTCAACTATTAAATATGTCTTATAGTGATGTCCAAGGTTATCACTGTTTGGTTATCACTCAAGGTCATTGTCTGTTTGTCATTCATCAAATAGTAACACCAAGCAAAATAGGCTCTCTAAGCATAAATAAGAATAACATTAATACTAATAATTCACCACACTGCAGAACTAATCACACATTTTTCCACATTTTCAAATATCCATTAAAGAATAAAAAAGATAAGCTGCTTTCTGTTCACATGAAAGGATGAGTGTCATGCCGTGACATCCTGGACAGTTTGTCAGCCCATTGCCTTAATGTGGCTAGTGATCCTGTGCATTTGGTACTGGGACTCACTAGAGAAAACACTTCATGGTATCCAGAAATATCCAGAAATGTGAGCTGTGCTGAGGCTTGGCGCTACCACATAATAAAAAGAATAAGTCAACTGCTAGGAGAAAATATTGCTCATGAATAGTTAGTTACCTGATATGACAAATGACAAGGTTTGAGACAGATTAGTCAACCCGTTCCAGTCATCACCTTGGTTTCTCCTTCTGATAATTTTCAGAGTGTTTGTGTGGTGATCTAAAATTATATTTTGTCCATGAGCAATATTTGGCTGAGGCTTGTATCCTCAAGATTTTTTTTTCTCCTTTTCTTCCCCAGAGTGTAGTTAATTTTCAGTCAGCATTCACTGCGGAGGACATACCCTTTGAATAACCCTGTCTATCTTTTGTGTACTTCAGAGCTTTTCCTTCAGTTTTTTCTTCCTGGACGGATACCTTTTTTCAATATCTTCTTGTCGCTGGAACCAAAGAAAATTTACATTGACAAGAGCTGTAAAATTCCACTGGTAAGCAACTTAAATCTAGATACTCTCCCTGGAGAGAGTGAAATGATGTGATTATACTGTATATTTGTGTACCCTTGTAATTTATCTCCTTTTATAGTCTCCTGAAATTCCCTCTTGTTCCCTTGAGATAACTTAATGTTACCCACAAAGAAGCATGTCCCAGGCACATCTGCATGTGGAGCGTGGCAGTGATGCACTGCCGAGTGCTGAGTTCAGTCAGTTGGGGCCCAAGGAATCACTGTAACCCTCACCCTGTTGGTATTTATTCCAGATTAATCTGTGCTAGTCCTACGTTGGTTAGTTGCCTTCACAATGGAGGATAAAGAGGGGAGACATTCCCAAGCTGTGAATTTTCTGAGGATGTTCACAATGGTCTGACAAAAGAAATGAAGACCTCTTTTACAAGAATGAAGTCCTCAAAACATTTGAAAGGACAGGTGCAGGAAGTTTTCCTTGGGCAGGTATTTTCCTTTTAATTATCGTGTAATTCATTGAGGCAATTTATTAAGGATGTGTTGGAAGGCGAGTCAGAAGTGGGATTATTTTCCTAGTTTAAAAACAGCTTGTTTAACATTTATTCATGCTGGGCTGGGTCTCCAGATGGTATAAATTGGCATAGCTCCATTTAATTTCAGTGGAACTGTGCCAATTTCCAGCAGCTGAGAATCTTTTGGTCCCACAACTTTGGTTCAGTGCTAGTAATATCTAAAGAATCAGCCCCTCGGGTGACGACCAAAAATTCTTAACTTTACCAAAATGAACCATTCCTTTTCAATTATCATCACAGAGCTGAGTAAGCACATGCATAATCTACTTTGAACAGACACAACGCCTTTTTCTCCCATCTACCTTTCATTACTGGTGGCATTATGCCTAAATGTGTGTCTCTCTCCAGCAAGATCCAAATGAGGTCAAAGTGATTAGTTTTATTATAATAGCAGAGTTTCATATAGTGATCTTGAGAGTACAGAACTTGTAAACTGTGTTCCCACTGGTACATAAATGGGAAGGTACCAGTGGAGTTATGCCATTTAGTCCATAAGTGAATCTGGCCCATATAATGCATCTGCTTTAGGAACTCATCCAGCCATCACAGTAATATTTGATCATATCAGCTATAAATGTATCTTTAGATACTGTATGTGTGTTAGAGGTCTATTATCAAGACAATGCCATTCAGACCACAAATGTCAGACTTTATGATAAAAGCAGGACTCAGTACAACACTTTGATAGCTGAAATGAAACTTTGGAAAAGCAGAAGAGACAAAAGATTCAACTGCTACAGAGTAATCAATAAGATCACATCTAGACTTTTGAATCAATGTGTTCCCTCATTAAAGCTTACTGCTGCTGAGTGTGTGGTGAATGACCCTGGCTGGCAGCTGAGCACCCATCCAGCTGCTCCCTCACTCCCCAACCAAGTGGGATGGGGGAAGAAAACAGGAAGAAGAGGAGCAAGAAAACTCATGGGTCTAAATAAAGACACCAATTCAGGTATTGTGAAACAAAGATGACAAACATTCAGACACTTAGGGAAAGCACCTTTCCTCTCCCCCTCCTAGGCTCCCGCCCTTGTTATCACCACAGGTTACACTCAGTCCCTTTGGCAAAGGGTTAGGGTCAGGGTGTAGTGGTTTCTTTCTGCCACTCCTTGTTTCTTACTCTTTTCCTCCACTCTGGCATGGGTTCCTCACCTGCTCAGGGTGTACCTGCTCTGGCATGGGTTCTTCAGGGGCTGCAGTACCTTTGGGGGACTGTTATGGAGTCAGCCAGAGCTGGCTGTGACTGACACAGGGCAGCCCCTGGCCTCCTCCCATAGAGGTAACCAGTGCAGCACTGCCTCCTTCCTCCCCCCTGCTACCAAAATCTTGCTAAAGGCACCCAATACAGTCTTCACGCTTTCTTCTTAGCTGAGCAGAACACCTGAGACATAGGTCATCATGTGGCAGGAATACCATGACACACTTTGTTTATGGACTTCATTAAAGGTCTGTTTGGTATCTTAAGGGAGAGGATATTTGGCCACTTATATCCTTGGTCTGACTCCGCACATTATGTTATTTTACTTAATGTCATGTTACCCTACCTCATTTCAGCCTTCCGCTGAAGATTAGGGGGAGTCCAGAGGTTTTATAGCATTGAACAGAAGGACACATGGCTGTCTTTGGAAGGGAGTGGCAGTAACTTGTCTGAGACCACAGAGGTGGCAGTGTTCAAACTGAGCAGCTCCAGGCTAAAGCCACATCAACACATAATTTTCATTCTTTAACATGAATGCTGGAATGAAAAAAAAAAAAAAATCCTAAACTTTTGCCATCTTCATCCCCATGATCAAAAATTGCCACCATTTCAATAACATTAATCTGCTCAGATATTAAGCCGTTGAATGAGTAGTTTTGATTTAATGAATTTCTCTCATCTCAGCTTATTTTCTACTCTTCTTCTAGCTTTAATAGCTAGCTGCTTAATATGAGAGCTGTTCCATTTCATTACCTTTCTCCTGTTTTTTTCTTGAGGTGGAACTAATGCAATGCAAATTGTGATGCCTGTCTCTGATTTTTCTATTAGGCAACTTAGGATTCCATACAGCCTCTGTTATTGAGAGCAGAGCTAGAAATATATTTGAATTTATGATGAAATCCTGGAGTTTGCAGTATCTCAAGTTTGGGGATTTTTTTTTTTTTCAAACAAGTAATGATATTCAATAATATTCAAGTTTTTGATGGAGGCCTCTTCTGCAAAGTATGTTGCACAAACGTGGCAGTTCTGCTCTTTCCGCCTGATGCAATTCCATAGCAGCTGCCATATAAACTTTCTGACATACAGCTAAGCATAGCATGAGCTCAGTGAGGCACTAAAGCTGCAACGGTGCAATGTGAACAAGTTCACAGACACTGTTAAACTGCTGGTTGGGCTTGGCAAAACCAAATGTAGGAAATGGTTGAATGAGTTGTATCATGCCAGAAGGACTGGGAAAGTATCTATTAACACACATTGGTGCCTGGAGAGCTAGAGCTACCTTAGCAATCAGAGCAATTTCTTCTTTGAGTAAAGAGGAAATAATTTTTGGATTAAGCTCTGCAACATGTGTGTATGCTCTTCTGAGCATGTAGTCTGTGCAGGAGATGCTGCAAATTGCTGCTTTTGAAAACAGAGGATTTGGCGTGCATCTCAACTGACACTTCTGCTTTATTTGTTCCTCACTTTTGCTTTTATTTCACAGCATAAAACTTGAAGGAATTTGCAGGGCTGTTGTACTCAATGCCCTGGCCAGTCATACTGAAGAGAACCCCTTTCACCTCTGTCTTAAAACCGGTGAGATGCCCCAGTATTTTGAAAGAAGGGATGTTATGCAGCTTTATTTTTCTGATGGTTTGAGACTTTATTGCCAAGCAACATTTTCAATGTGTGCATAGCCAGCCTCTCTCCATTTATAAATCAGTTGTTCTTTCCCTGCAATAAAGATAAGATGTTTTCCCTTGAGAAGTTTGCTTCACTTTTGGTAGAAAGCAGCATTACCCCTTGCCTTCTTTTGCTTTAATGGTAAGTGAGCCAAACTGTTTTCTTTCTCCAATCTACGACAGTGATGGCCCTCCTGATAGTAATGGGAGATAGAACTACTTCCTGATTGCTGTAGTTCTATGGTCACATCTGGATTACCTTCAACACCTCTGTATCCTCCCAAATGAAAAGGTGCCTTATGTTTTTTGCAGTACGCTTTAATTTCCTTTCCTGTCCTAGATCAGCTCAAAACTTGGCAATTCCTACCCTTTCCCTGCCTTCTCTGTCTGCTAACATACAGCTTGCTTTGCTGATTGATCCTTTTTCTTCCATTCCCTGTAGCCTCCTCCTTATATATTGCAGAGGAAAGTATTCAACACTTTAGGTGCCTCTCAAAGGCTTATTTCTTTTATTGGAATATGTGTATCTTTGCCTGTATTAAGCCTTAAACCTTCTTTACTAGAAAGTTCCCCTCATCCCTACATAGAGGTGCTTGTGACAAAATGCCCAACTCACTGAAATGGATAGCAGATACCGTTTTATTGGTCAGGAAAGGGAAACTCTGAGGAGGTTTGGAAATGCAGAAGAAACAAAACATGTGTAGAACACAGGAATTTGCAACACAACAAAAAGTGTTATTCCGGTTACTGTTTCCGGGAAGTAAATTTTTGGCTTAGCCGCAAGGCCAGTAGGAAATCCTATAGAAGTGTTAGCCCATGAACATATTTGGTAACTATGCCTGAAAGGAAACCCTCAAGGCAAACTTGGCTTGTGAATACCCTATGAAATCGGAGAGAACCTCAAATAACCCTCATGATTCAGGAAATATCAGAGGATACAGATGTTGCATAAATGAATTGGTCGAGTGCCTGGAAGGAGGATGAGTCTGATTCTTGAATGGAACAACCCACTTCATTAGAAGAGGAATAATGATGAGGAAAACTTTTAAGAAAACATTTGTTCTCACGCAGAGGCCAGGAAATATTTTTATTTTTTTAAAATATATACATCTCTATCTTGATTTAAAGGATCCCACTCTCATATGTCAATGATATAAGCAGGTTCCAGAGAACCTGTCAGAAATTCCGTAAGAAGAACTGAGATCGTCAAACTCATAATCTTAAAACAGTATCATAGTGTGATTCTTTTCACAGAAGAACACATGGAGGTCGATTTGTTAGGGTAAATGAATGGATAGTTTGGGAGAGCTGAATTTGTTTCATCTGGAGTTGTGATAGAGATCATTGTGTGTTTTCTTGTTGTGAGAATGAAAAGAATGTGCAACATACATAATATGCATGTGCAATATGCAATGTGCAACATATGCAAAGATGTATAAGCAGGTAAAGAGGGAGAGGAAAGGTATCAGTAGACTATTTTCCTATTTGCATTATCTATTTCTCCAGTCCTATTTCAATGCTGAAGAGACAAGCCAGATGCAACCTTTGGCTCAGAAAGTTCATATACTGACTGGTGTGGAAAGGATTTCTATTCTGAAGCTGTTTGTTTACTCTTTCTCTTAGTATCCACTGATGACAATTCTCAGAAGATATTTGCCAAATCAACTCTTTGTCTGGCCAAGTACAGCTGTTCTGATAGTGCCTTCTATAAAGTATGTGAGGATACATGTCTGCAGACTCAGTCTTTGTGATAAGCTATGACGTCTCTTAGAAAGAACATCTTCAGTATCTGCAGAAAGTGCTCCAGCTGAGCCATGAAGTGGGGTGTTTATGGGTCCCAAACATCAGGATTATGTTTTGGGAGTGTAGCTTGCAAAGTGGGAACATGGAAGCCTTTCTACAGAATCCAAGCCCAAGATTCAGACAGTCTTTAAGGAACATTGGGTAAAATACTAGCAAACCAAACAAGGGAGAGATGGAGAAATGTCTGTGACATCTTCCAAGCTATAGAGGAGCACACAGTACTTTGTGATCCAGATTTTTCAGTTGAAGTTACAGGCCAAGTTGGTGGTTTGTCCTGAGAGCATTTTTAATGAAAGAGTTTTAAAGCAATAAAATATACTGTGGCAATGGGTGTAGGAAGATATGCCTGAGAGAGCACTTTTGCGCAGGAGTGATTAGTTTGACAAGCTCTGACTCATGCTGAAACCATTGGGAATACTTGGAGAAGTAACAGGTTGCTAACATGAGCAAAGACTTTGAAATTTGCACCTACTTCCCCGAAACTTGGTACTTACCTGGGATCATTTTTATGAGTCATTGGTAGTTTTACAACTCATGGATAATGTAACCTCCTCAAACTCATGGTGAGAAATTCTTGCCACTTGATTTTTTGTATCAATAATTTGTAATTCACATATCACATAGTTATATATTTGATCTTATTTAACATGTGTTTAGGACGTCTGTTTAAAATAAATGATTACTGATGCACCCTGAGCTACAAATAGTAAGCTAGCATTTTTGTTGACATTTCCACATATTCCACAATGCTTTTTGAAAATCTGTCCAGGATTTCTGATCTGTATTGATTGAAAAACATCCTAGCAAGCTACAGACAGATGTTTTCTGTCTGGACTTCTGTAAAGCCTTTGGCATGGTCTCCACAACACCCTTCTTTCTAAATTGGAAAGATATGGATTTGATGGGTGGAGTGTTTGGTGGATGAGGACTTGGTTGGATAGTCACATCCAAAGGGCAGTGGTCAACATCTCAGTGTCCAGATGGAGATCAGTGACAAGTGGTGTCCCTCAGAGTACACTTGAGGGTCCCTATATTTGGACCAGTACTTTTCAATATCTTCATCAGTGTCATAGACAGTGGGATTGACTGCACCCTCAGTAAATTTGAAGATGACACCAAGCTGAATGGTGCAGTTTACACGCCTGAAGGACGGGATGCCATCCAGAGGGACCTGGACCGGCTCAAGAAGTGGACCCATGTGAAGCTCATGAGGTTCAACAAGGCCAAGTGCAAGGTCCTGCACCTGGGTCACAGCAACCCCTGGTATCAATACAGGCTGGGGGCTGAATGGATTTAGAGCAGTCCTGCCGAGAAGGACTTGGGGACATTGGTGGATGAAAAGCTGCACAAGCCACATGTGCACTTGCAGCCCAGAAGGCCAACTGTATCCTAAGCCGCATCAAAATAAGCATGGCCAGCAGGTGGAGGGAGGTAATTCTGCCCCTCTATTCTGCTGTGATGAGACCTCACCTGGAGTACTGTGTCCAGCTCTGAAGCCCTCAGCACAGAAAGACATGGGCCTGTTGGAGTGGGTCCAGAGGAGGGTCACAAAAGTGATCAAAGGATGGAGCACCTCTCCTATGAAGACAGGCTGAGACATTTGGGGTTGTTCAGCCTGGAGAAGAGAAGGCTCTGGGGAGACCTTATTGCAGCCTTTCAGTACTTAAAGGGGGCTTATAATAAAGGTGGGGACAAACTTTTTAGCAGGGCTTGTTGTGACAGGACAAGGGGTAATGTTTTTAAATTGAAAGATTTAGACTAGATGTAAGGAAGAAATTTTTTACTGTGAGGGTGGTGAAACACTGGAACCGGTTGCCCAAGAAGATGGTAGATGCACTATCCCTGGAAACATTCAAGGTCAGGTTGGATTGGTCTCTGAGCAACCTGATCTAGTTGAAAATGTCCCTACTTACTGCAGGGGGGATTGAATTAGATGATCTTTAGAGGTTCCTTCCAACCCAAACTATTCTGTGATTTTATGACTCTATGATTTTGTTTCTATGAAGTAGGTCAAAAAGCCCTGCCGAAATTTTATCAAGGCAAACCACAGAACTCATCTTCAATTCTAATAAACTTCATGAGGTATTTGGAACCAGATTCTGAAATATATTTTTTTTTTCCATCTGAACCACAGCTGTGTCAGAGATGGTGCATATGTGACATGAAAGTCAGACACTAGACACCTAACACCACCAGTTTGTGTCTGCACTGGAACCTCCATTCCAAGTATCTCAGTGATGTTTCCATTGAGTTTGGAATAAAGCTGGTTTTCAAAATTTGGCACTGGTATGAAAACGTTCCTATCTGATGCTTGGTGTTGAAAGAATATAATCATGCTTGCCAATTTGTACTCCAGTGAAAAAATAGAGATTATTTGGGGTTCAGAACAGTGGAGATAAAACTATGGTTCATATGTTGATGTTTCCATGACTTTTGACCCGAACACCCAGTGACACCTTGCAAGAAATGCCAGGGGAAAATTACAGCCCTAATTAAATACTGCTGTTTTACTTTCAGAGAAAACTTTTCCTTTTTTTTTTTTTAACTTACAAAAGCAGAGAAAAGGGAGGAAATCGCTAGAGGCAGGTTATGATTTTAATCATGTAGTGCACATATATTTGTACCAAGCTATGACAAAATGACCTCAGTAACATATGAAGGATGTTATAGGATAGTCTACTCACTGGAGATGCTGCAACAGTATTACAGTGCTGTTTCCTTAGTAAGTGTATGAAGAGGTGGTATGCTGCTGTACAGAGAGATTTCAAACCCAAGTGTTTAAAGCTATAGAGACACTTGTCTCCCATTAAAATAATCCTTAGCTTCACAGTGCATTAAGTCGCCTGAATACCTCTGAGAATTTGGACCCAAGTGATCTATCCATCTTTGACAAGTCAGTTGTTTGATGGGAACAATCAGCTCTAAACAAGACCAGAAATAAGCAAAAAAGCAGAGCATAAGGGTACATGTAAATTAATCTGCAAGGTGAGGAATCTTATCCATAAATCATGGTCCATTACAGTTTATCCATCAACTTTATTTTGAACTTTCACTGTTATCACACAGAAGGACATCCAGGAAAGAGAGAAGCAACCACTGCTTTTGCTAGTTGTTATTTTTTCACCTCTACTTTTCCTGTTGAAAAAGAAAGAACAACAGAAGGTGAGTTGTGTCTCATGGGTGCAACCTGCCTGGTTTCAGTTTGCATTGGTTCTCATTCTGCCTTTCTCTGCTTAAGAGTTCTTCTCTATCTGGTATTGTCTTCTTGTGAATGTACCTACATACCAATCAAATTCCCTCTCAGTCTTCTTTTCGAGAAGCTAAACAGATTGATCTTGTTAAGACTCACGCTGTAAGGCACTTTCTCCAGTCCTTGAATAATTTCTGTAGCTCTTTTCTATTCCAGGGATTACTTTCCTGAGGACCACCCTTCACCTCCTTACTTCTAATTATTGTACAATCCTCTTCTGCCCTTCCTTCTAGGTTTTCTAGCTGCTCCTCTGGTCACAAAATCATAAAGGCAGTTTCTGCAGCAGTGCTTGCAGACTTTGACTTTGAGGTCCTTCCCAACCTTACTGCTGTCCATGTTATGGTCCCCAATTTTGCTAGTCCAGCCTGCAATCATCATTGCTATATGTATAAATTAGTTCTTGACTGTACTAGTGTTGTAAAAAAAAAAAGCCAGATAGATTCTCCTGACGGTTCTGTCTGCGTCATTATCTCCCCTTTTTCCCACCAGTACAATCTCCAAATTTTGCCAGCAGTAGTTCTGTATTAGATCTTAGGTCATTCTCAAAATGTTGAAGAACAATTTGCCTGTCATCCACCTCTGTAGGAACCTTTCAATGATCAGCGTTCATCTCCATTCATGACTTCCTGAGGTATTCCCTCCACTAATCATTTGCCCATTTATCATCACTCTGTTCATATTACCATAGAAGAATTTAGCTTGGAAGAGGTTTCTTAAGCTCATCTGATCTAACCCCTACTTAAAACAAGGCCAGCTTTAATGCTAGAGCCAGCTATTGTGTAGTGCTGCTCCTTAATGAACATGTTGTGCTAAGTCAAACACATCATGGTCTATCCTATGTACTGAACTACCTTCACCAACCAAACAATGCTTCAGTGAGGATATGAACCCTTAAGTTACTTCCCTACCTATTTTCTGTGTTTCTAATGACCTGAAAGGTGTTTCACAAAACCTATTTTCCATCATCTGGTGGACTGACATTTATTGTATTTCCCATTAACTGAATCTCATAGCAACAAGTAAACAGGAAAATATTTGGTGGGAAAATTTACACTCATTTACAAACAAAGGAGTTTCTGCCCTGCATCACCCTTTGTCTGTTTCTCTCCTTTCCCCCTGACATTTGTGATTTTCCTATTCTTTTCTCAGCATTTCCTTCCCCTGCTAACTCTTAATTTTTTTACCCTTTGAATTTCATCCGTGCTCTCTTTGGAGACATCAGGAGTGAGCTGACATGAGCCAAGTTCTGTTTACAACGTATAGTCTATAATATGCATTAGTTTTACAGCTGTGGCTCTTTTACCTATCTCCATATAACACATACTTCACTTCCCACTTTTGAGAAGTGCCAGTTAGTTTAGGGGGGAAGCTCATGCACAATCATTTTCATGATCAGAGTCTGAAGAAAGTCATGAAGTAAGAAGTGATGAAGAAAAGTTTTGCTCCTTTATACCTGGATGTATTAATTTTGTTTTCAGACTTGAAGTTTTTTTTAAATATGAATAAACTGAACTTGTGCTTAATAGACCAGAAGACAACTACTATTGTGACTGACAGTGAGAGAGCATCCAGAAGGCCAGAAATACATAGGGGCCCTGCAGGGTTACCCCAGCATAACAACTCAAGACATCATCTAGAAACAGACTGTACTATCTGTCTAACTTAGAATAAGCTACAAGTGAGGTACCCCAAAATAGAAGAGAAAGCATCAGAGAGGGAAGAGAGACCCATAATTCCACAGGGCAACTCGTCTGAAATCTTTGACTATACCTGTGCTAGTAAACTACACAGGACTAGGGTAGTCCTTGCCTGTCCAGCCAGAGCAAGTGTCACAGCACGACTCGCCACTCCTCAGCTCCCTTCTTTCTAGCTGGGACCAGGTTGGTCTTTTCCATACTGCCTGCTGGTCACAGCACCAGTCCTCTAGTCCTACAAGTATGTGTTATTAAACTATTAGTTAACCACCATTATTTTTCCCCTCAATGATTGGCCCAGACACTAGGTTACCCTCATCCTTATGGTCCTTACCCTCAGCTTTTGATTCTAGAAATGTCACCTGGTAGCCCTCCTTTCAGTCCCATGTCAGTTTGTGACAGATTTGCCATCCAGCTAAGGTGTGAACTTCTTTGGCTATCTGGTTCTTTGGAAATCTTCTCTCTGTTTATAAAGGACACATTACTACCCATTATTACATTATTACCATGGGTATTAATGGTATTATGTGGATTAATTTATACAAGAACACATAGAACACATCCTATACGAGGTGTATTTTTCCCTTTCCAGTTCTGTTTCTAGTCTGCAATAAAGCACACACAGACAAGAAAATAGAACTGTGTGGTTTGAATGAATCCTTTCCACGCACCCTTTTCTAAAAGGCCTCTTCCTTTGCTGCCTTCCCAATCTTCTTTCATTCCAGATGATCAGTGAGGAAAAAAAAGCCAATAATTGTCTAACTGTCATTAGGCAATTGTAAATATCATTCTCTTCAGCAATCTTCAATTATGCTGAAAGAACTTAAAGAGAAGGATGGAAGTAGATGAATTTGGAGCAGAGAGGGCAAGAAGACGACATTCTGGAGTTGTTCTTTGATTAAAGTTGATAGTGACCATCACATTTCCAACTTTCTTTCCAATCATGGTTACAAATTTTGTTATTTTTAAGTACCAGGTCTGTACTGTGCTATTTCCTTGATTCAGAGAATATGGAAAAGTTTGAGTAGATTCTCATCAGCTGTCTCTTTTGCAATCGAGGCAATTTGGTTAACATCCCATAGCTATGCAGCAGTGCTGGTACAGAGTATTCTGGCTCCAGCTTGTGTCTTTAACTTTGTAACAGGATCCAAGATGTTCTTGTAGCCTTTTGAATATCTGTGGTAAGGACAAAAGCTTGAAAGTAGCTGGTAGCTTCTGTGCCTGGTAACGATCAGAAAAGAGAATAATTAGGCAGCTAAAGGGAAAAAACACTTTTTGCTCAGAAGTGGTAGACTTTCTCCTTGTGGTTGTATAGCAGAATTCCTGCTAGCACATCAGGGTGCATTTATTACCTCCGAAAGCAAGAGCAGGCAAGTTTAGACTTGAATTTCTTTCATTTTACATAGGCCAGAGGCACAATATTACTGGAAGCTTTTCTGATGCTAGGTGTGTCACAAGGATGGGAGGCATGAGAAAGGGTGTGTTTTGGAAGACTGTGACTGAGTTGGGTAAAGGCCACTGGCCAGCTTCCTTTTCACACCAAAAGTGCAGCTGGCTTGTCATACAGACCTTTGGCAGCTCCAGATTGAAGCTGCTAATAATATGTTATTTTTTTCCTTCAGGGCCCTTTACAGCTTTAATTAAATTGTACTCGCACTCGCAAAGTTTCGCTTCCTGGCATGTGCAGTTTTGTCTGTTCAAATTCTTTTATGCAAGTAGAAAAATTACAGGCCTGCCATACTACACTTGTTAAGGCATGGGCCCAAAGCTCATCTCAGGCAAGTATTGGGAGTTCATGCAACCACAGAAGTCTTCAAACCAGAGATGGGTTTACCAACAGAGAAAGACAGGGAGGAAGAAAGAGTGGGAAAAGGGGACTAAGGTGACAATAGTTTCTCTGTCAGCACTGGGTCACAAGAGAAAGGAGTAATGGGCCATAAGAGGAAGGATAAAAGGTAACAGGCACAAACTTGAACATAAGAAGTTCCATCTAAACATGAGGAGGAACTTCTTTCTGGTGAGGGTGGCAGAGCACTGGAACAGGCTGCCCAGAGAGGTGGTGGAGTCTCTATCTCTGGAGACATTAAAAAAACACCTGGATATGTTCCTGTGCAACCTGCTCTAGGTGGACCTGCTCTGGCAGGGGTGTTGGATTAGATGATTTCCAGAGGTCCCTTCCAAGCCCATATCATTCTGTGATTCTGTGATTCTGTGGATTAATGGACCACCTACTACAATTCCCTTCAATCGCATTCTACCCTACAGAGCTACTGAAAACTTCACCTCTGACAAAGTACCTCTATCACTTATAGGAGTGATGCTGAGTTTCCATTAACATGACCAGTCAAACCCTGGTCACCCTGATAAAGCCTACAAGAATTAATTGAAGCAGAGTAAGGTGACCAAATTATTTACCTTTTTATGTACGCAGAGAATCATTAGATTGTAATGAATTTCAGGAACAGGTAACCAGAGTGTATTTGAGGTGAGTGACCTAGAAACAAACTCTGTATCTCATTACTGTGAGCCGTCCAGTATGATTTACTTAGTGGGAAAATTTGTGGCCCATCCTGCTTTCCGAAACTGCAAAAATCTAATATTTTTGACACTGACCTGTGAAGTGTGTAACTGATACTTTAAATGAGGAACATGACAAAAATAGCAGAGAAAGCTTTTAATTATATGAGATTATTCTTAAAGTGTACTAAATTTTCCATAACCTCAGACTTAGGACTCAGCATTTCTGATTTCAGTAATTTGCAGTCAGATAATACTACGTCTGTGGGCAGGAGGGATAAATTTAGATCTGAAATGAATGACATACATTGTAATGAGGTGCACGCAAGGTAAGGGATCATCAGCAATGAGTTATTTAGGTGGAGATGAACTGGAGGGCAATCCAGGAAAGCTGAGGCAAAATGCTGTATTTGAGGACAGATATTCCAGTCACTTTAGGAAATGACGAATAGGCGTTCTCTTCCAGGTAATGTGAAAAATGGCTGGGAAGCCATTTTCAAAAGATAATTACGTAAGTAGCAAGGAAAAGGCCGAACTAAACATGTGGGATTAAGGAACCTGGCAACTCCATGTTGAAGGAAGAGAGTGGCAAAGTAAGATCTTTACTTTGTAGATCTGCAAGAACAGTTTAATAGAAGGATTATACAAGTATGCTTCCAGATGGGATGAATTATTTAAAAGTTTTCTTAGGTTTTCTCTGCAACCAGTAACAGAAAGGACTATTATGAACCAAATCACTGGCACCCCTAAGAAAAGGACAAATCAGTTTGGTTCATGAAATACCTGTGATGTTTTTGAATGCTGCAGAAAATGACCAATCCATTGCAGGAGTCAGTGAAGAGGAAATTGTAGATTTTAGTAATTTTTAGAAATAGATTTCAGATTAACTTATTTTTCCTACCTGTGTCTTGTGTAATACTTAATTGTCACAATACTCAATACCCCTAATTTTCTGTTCTTTAAGTGGCAGGAGCATATTACATGTATCATTGCTAATCTGGTCAAGAATCTATAAGGGACAGCCCTACCAGGTGAATTTTCATAGAGGCAATCATTATTAAAAAACCTAAGCTAAAAGGTCATGTCAAAAATGTTATTCTTTAGAGAAGTAATAATTTGACAACTTCTGGATCTGTAATGACTGTCGTTTCTGTTGAGTAACAAACCTGAAAACAGAGCAGCCACCCTCTCCCTTCATTCTGCGCTGTGTATTGTCATTAGCTGACTTTCAGTATTGACACAGAAAGTGAAGAACCACCTATCAATTATCAGAAGGTTTCCCTTCTGAGTACTCATGCAAGAAGCACTCCAGGTGACTTTTAGGTGATTCACCAGTTATCACTACTTGAGTCATGCATCCCACTGAGTGGGTGAGACTATGAACTTCTTTGTCTTCTGATATGCTGATTTGCTATGACAAAAAATTTCCTTGTGGCATCCAGATTTTTCACAAATCTGTGTGAGGAAAGAACGTGGCAGAAGGTCCGAGAAACAAAGTACTTCAGGGATGGTGGCAAGAACTGTGATAGGAAAAGTAAGTTCTGATTGGGCATTCCAAGTCAACATCTCTTGTGGCAGTTGGGTTTCAGCCAGTGTTACAGACCACCAGTGATAAAATAAAACAGGTCCTCACATAGATACTTCCATAAAGGGACAGCTATAATGGCACTCACCCTTGGGTAACTCTTCTCTAATGGAGATATAGGCATATCTGTAGCTGTTGTAATCTCCAAAATCTAAGTCAAGAAAGCAGCCTGGAAGGGTGGGACTACAGGAATGGACAGGATGGTTTTTGCACTAGAGACTTTTTCCAAGCCCTTTCTATCCTCCTGACTAAAAATCCAAATGAGTACATTTCTGCAAAATGAGGAAATTTAGTTAATGTTTTTTCTACTAAGAATAGGAGCTTTTAATCCTAAGAGTTGGCAATGAGGTTTTTCATTGACTGATTTATTTGTAACTTACTTGAAATATGAAAAGCCACAACAACTGGCATTCATCAGAGCAGCACAAAAGTCACATTAATAGATAAAAATAAAAAATGCTCCCTTCCTCAGTAGTAGGCACTGCTGGACTACCTTGGCAGGTATTGATTTCATCCTGGGATGCTGCAGTGCTGGTTGTTTATAGATAGAAACCTGGAGGAGAATTTGGCCTTTGTTGGGGTTGACTTGCCATTCACCTGCAATGCTCAGTGCCTCTGCACACGTGTGGCTGTGGTGGTGGCAGTGAGGAGGCTGGTACAGGAGTGAGTCTAAGAACACATAATGTAGAACTTCTTACAGCTAAGCATAACCAAGTCAAGTTTTAGTCTCAGAACTCTGCTTATGCTGGGTGTGCGGGGGTCTTTGGGATAGAAAGTGTGGGCCACAGGAGGACTTCAGAGACATAAAAGTAATGTAGGGACAACAGGCATTAGCCCAACGGCAGAGGCAGTGAAGCAGTTATGATGAAAACTAGCCTACACTGCTCAGATTCTTGCCCTGTGCCATTAGATATATATCAGAGCAAAGGAAAGCTTGCTGAATAGCCTGTGGAGTCCAAGAAATACACAGGACAGTGCAACAGTCAGGGAGGTGGGGCAGACATGTTAAGTCTGTGTTAGAAATACTGGAAGAATAGCAGGCTTCACTATGTAGGCTGTCCTCCTGCTCACTTTTGGGCTGACCCCACAAAAACTGCCACCCGTCAACTGTTAAGAACCCCTTTCTGGAGTAGGAAATGTTCCTCCTATAAATGTCAGCAAAAGCAACACATTGCTCCACACATGAACTCCATCTACAAGATGTGCTGCAGTGGATCCAGAGCTGGAAACTTTCTCTTTACATCAATTTACACTGTATTCACTGACTAAAATTGTGGAAAAAACACAAATTGCAGTGAATATCGTGGGCAATGCGTGAAGAGCATCCTTCACCTGGTGGTGGTTGGTGGGAGAGGAAGAGAGATTTTCCATGAAGATGTGGCCAGTTTCTTTTTTGTTGCAGTTTTGTTTCTGGGGTTTTTGGTTTGTTTGTTTTTGTGCTTTTGGTTTGGTTTTTTGGTGGTTTGCTGGTGTTTTTGGTTTTGTTTATGTTGGGGGGGGTGGAGGGGGAAGTGCTGTTTGGCTGTTTTGCTAAAACAGACATTTATAATCTATCTCATACTTACCAGCCATAGTTTGTGGCTCCACAGAGATTCCCACGGCTACAGAATATGGCATCTTTCAACTCAACTAAGCCTCCTACCACTGAGATTCCAGCTTTCTCTAAACTCTGAGAAAGCAACAAGATGTGTAGGTTTGTTTTTGTCTGTTTGTAAGTATTCTGATGGTTTCTAAATGGTAATAATTTGAAACATTATTGCTTTTCTTTATGTAATTTACCTATAATATAACAGCCGAATATATTCTTCCTTGCCAATGTACAGGGAAGGTTGTTGCTGCAAAACTTATCCGGTCGTGGAAGAGTTCTGGGATGATTTTCGTGCCTCACAGAGCATTTTGCATGCAGCCTATGTTTCATCATTTTTTGAGAGGCCAGGTGTGTAGGGAGAGGTAATAGCTTGTACTGGCTGATTGATGTGCTAGGGAAAATTACACATTTCTAGGCACACACATCCTTGACTTTCAATGTGACTAATGTGTACTAAGCTCAATACCAAAAGAAGTGAGTGACCAACCACTGAAAGTTGGAAGCAAGAAATTTTAAACTTCATCTTTTTTTTTTGGTCTTCATTCTGGAAATTTACTGTAATTACCTGGTTGGGGGGATACTGCACGCATAGAGCCAAAAGTTGATTAATGTTCATTTTAGAGCAAACAGAGACAGGAAAGGCCAATGTGCTCCACAGCTAAAAATACACTTTCATTGAGGGACATGACATCTGTGGATTTACAAACCAAAAATTATTTGTGAATAATGATTAGCAACCCTCATATAATTACTTGCTTCAGCAGTGCCTGGTTATCCTTAAAGACAACAATTGGTGTTGACTTTCAGACCAGTAAAGTTAATCTAAAAACACGTGTAAACGCAGGCATGCTTGCTTTCCTCATTGTGAGCAGCTTCTCTAGGACATTGAACTAGAACTGTGTAGTAAAGCAAGGTTCTTTAAAAAAAAAACTTTGCAAAGCTGCGAACACTTATCTTTGTGTCAGGGAAACCCCTCAAAATAAGTTTTATTAGAGCTGTATGGGTTTTTCTCTGAAAAAGCATCCAGTAGTTTATTTGATGCTTTGGCTATATCCATTGGTCTGAGGAGTATCATCTTATAAGCAGAATAACACTGTTCATAGATACTAGACAGAGCTAAAACCTAGAATGGAGTACTTTGGTCATCTGGTCTGACCTCTGTAATCTGGTCCATGTGGTTTCACTGATGTATCCTGCACCACCTTCAAATTTTGCTCTTGAGTTAGGGCACATCTCTTAATCTAGGGTTTTCACATGAGGGAGAATCCACCGAGCCCTTCATTAAGATTCTTCTGAACCCTCATATCTCCTCAAGGTGATACGTATAATCAAATCAATTGAAGACTCCTTTCGGTTAGATTAAATGCATGGGAGGAAAATGTAGTCACTTGGGATGAGATGTATCTTCTGCTACCTAAACATGAGAAGCACCTAGTCTAAGGTAGTTTTCTACAGTCCTCCTGTAGTCAATGAGGAAAAATGATTCATTCAGAATATTAGTCATCCAACTTGTTTTAGACACATCTCTTAGAATGAGATGAAT
This sequence comes from Tringa tobata, assembly GCA_033628505.1. NCBI lineage: Eukaryota > Metazoa > Chordata > Aves > Charadriiformes > Scolopacidae > Tringa > Tringa tobata. Next base: position 435,970 of record JAHREE010000294.1, read on the forward strand.
CATTCTCTGGAGATACCTATCTGCCTCCATGGATTACATTTCTATTTTGGACTAGGTACCTTGCTTTTTGGTGGCTGAAATTAGGTGAGATGACTCTCATCGTCACTGTTATCCAGAGCATTAGCTCTTGATTGTTCCTTTCTCTAGTTTCATGACCCTTTTTGAAATATGTGTACCAAAACTGAATTGAACTTGCATTTTTCTCTCTAGCACTAGAAAAACTCCTAGTATTGCTTCTCTACATCTGTATAACCTTCCCCATCCTATACACACAAAGATAAAAGTACATCCTTTAGGCACCACTAAAAGCTCATGTTCAGTTAAATATTGGCCAAGATTTTTGGGTCCATGTTCCAGTCATTAGTCTCACAAAACTTTGATGTGTTTTATATTCTCCATTTGTATTGAGGCTGTAGCATGCAAAAATAAAAAAGGCTGCATTTTTGAAGGAGAAAGAGGGAGAGAGAAGGAAGCAGAGTGTGCTCTTTAAATAAAAAGAATATAATTTACCTTTACCTTGCATATCATGCATTTTATCACTTTCTCTGTCTAATCCAAAACATGACACACTCGACCACAGGTTAGAATATGCTTTAGAAATACATCTGTTGTAACAATTCCTAGCACTCTTTGAATCAAGGAATATGTGAGGAACAGAACTTTTCTTGTTCCCACTTTCAGGGATGAAATGACTGGTCTAGTGACTTGCACCAGCATCAGATTTGGAGCTCATCCACAGTAGTTTTTTAACATGTTATCTTTGCTGCTGAGGAAAACTTGAGATTTTTTTGTCCCAGTTGTAGTACAGTCAACCAGTACAAGATGGCGGAGGTATGAATCCCCGAGCAGATTCAACAGGAGCAAGAGTGAAATGTGGTAGGGAATTCAAGAAAAGAGTAAGAAAAAGTAGATATCCTTTGGTTTGACTAAGAGAAGGCTATTAGAAGTTCATTAAAAACTATTGGATCTGAACAAATTTAGTATCTGGCTTTTCATGTTCTTCTGCCATCTATGTCACTTGAAATCATTTCTTGTTACTGGTTGGGTAAGATTTATAGCATGAGAATGAATACTGAATAGTAATTTCTCTAATCTGGAGGCTAATTCCCTTGCTTATTGTAAATACTGATATTCAGCTGGTCCCAAAAGACGTATGTGACACTAAAACCTGATTTCAGTTGTAATTTGAAAGCAAATCTAACTATTCTTTGCAGTAACTTATGAAATCTGTGACTCTGGCACTTCCATTTTTATCTTGAAGCCAATGTTGTCTAAAACATTGTCTCACTTAGAGACGAAGAGCACTCATTGTGGCCTGTTATTCTGGCTCATTCATAAATGTTTTATTACGGAGAAATGATTCCAGTTGTCAAGCCCTAATCACCAGTCATAGAAAATCAAAAAATCTGTAGCATTTATTGCAAGTGCCTGAGCTGATAAGATGGATTAGGAAAGATATGGCTACTTGCCTTCATGAAGTAAAAATTTTAGCTCAATCTCTTTCCTCTGTTCCTCAAAAGAAGGAGTTTGCATGTTTGCAGCCACTTGGTTCACTGTCAGCCTTGTAGCCCTTCAGTACATTCAGACACTTATGGTGTCAGGGAAATTGGTGGATAAAGGAAGCCAGTGGAGCTGGCAACTGAATAACAAGCCTCTGCCTACCAGAACACTTCGAGGTAGACCTCTGCCTAGAACTGAAGTCCTGCTATCTGACCCTTCTGAGCCATGAAATTCGCTTTAGCATGCGTATTTTTGCTTCTGATTTTTTTAACTGCTAGCCCCAGGAAGAACAGAGCCAGTATTTTAGATGGAGAACACTGGGCTCTTTCTTCCACATCTGTTTTTGCTACTGTCAGATGTCAGCCCTTGCAGCTGAAGTCACCTGGTTAATCATTCCTGCCTGGCCAAATGCTCCCAGCTCTGCTTGACCTGTTGGGGTGCAGGACATGTTGCAGAAAAAAACAATTGGTTGAAAAGCCTGTGGTGTATATTAGAGAAGTGATCAAGGCAAAAGCTGCTATTTCTAAAGGCCCATTGCTATGTTTAATCTTTCTATGAGTTGTTTCCCCTAGGTTAGCATTCTCAAGTGCCGTACCCATATCCTGTGGTTTGGTTTCGTGCTGCTGGCGCAGGATAGGCCACTGAGGTTTATGGATCAACATCTACGGCCTGACTCTGAGGTGTTAGCTGGGGCAAAGAGTACCAGCTTTGGTTTTTCAGATGGATGGATAGCTGAGACTATGGATGAAAACCTTCTGCCTTTCACCCCTCTCGCACTCCTCTACCTCCACACAGGGAGGAGACCTGCAGGGGGGTTTGCACCCCCTAGGCTGAAGCAATGTCTTACATGATATTGGTCTGGTCAAGAGAAGTAGGGATTCAGCTGACTGAAAGATTGGGGAGGTTTCCAATTATGAACTCATTCTGCCCAGATAAAATCATATTGCAAAACCGCTTGCAGCTGCTTTCTGAAGCTGGTCATTCTTGGACTGTGTCTGCAAATAGCCTTTTCCTTAGGTTACTCAGACCTAATTAGCAAATTCCTCTTAAGAATGGGCATATGCAATGCTAGCACCGTTGACATTTATGGCCAGGCCTGAACTCCCAGCACGTTTGCTGAGGCATTTTCTCGAGTCCTATCGCAAAGTCAGAGCTGCTCCTTGCTTTCTCCAGCTCCCTCTGATTCCCCTGATCTGCACGGATCCCCACTTCCACCCTTTGCTGCCCGGGTAAGCCACCCGCAGCCACAGGAGGCTGAGTGGGGTATATTGCAGCTCTGTAGCTCACGGGTACGTAATATGGAAATACTGTGGGGTTTTTTATGGTACAGCCGCTTCATTTTTCCTGCAGCTGCTCCTTAAAGTCAAGCCCCAGGCAAGTGATTGAAATCCTCTCCTCAGCCCATGTGTAAAAAAAAAAAACCAAAAAAAACCCCCAAAGTCCAAACAGCACATAGCGTTTGTGTTGGCCACAGTTAGCATTTGGTAAATGTATGGGACCTGTGCATCTGGGTGTCAGGCCCACACAGTGCACTCCTTGTGCAGAAATGGTCTGGCTAGTGCTACTTCCTCTATTTTCTTACCTTCAGAGAAGGTAACGCTGGAAGATAGAAAGTGCCTGGAGCAGTCTGCAGCACAGGGAGTGTGATTTTTTTGGCTTCATATACAAAGTAAGTCAGAATCTGGCATTCACCAGAAACTGTGTGAATTGCCCTCTGTGGAGGGGATGTTAACCCCAATGGCTCCTGCCCCAGCACCCAGCCAAGGAGGACACAGTCCAGCCCCCTTACACAGTGCTACACTGAACTTTCCCTCCTGCCCTGTGACCCCATGCACCCAGCACAGCTGTCTGGGGGACACCTTGATCCACCACCCGCCCTGTGGGGCAAGACCACCCACAGCAAGAACCTGGGAAAGTAGCCAGGGCAATTACTCATGGCCTGTATAATAACCAAGTATGTGGAGGGCCTTGCAACTCTTTTTTCTGCAACAGTGTCATACTCCTCTGCCCAGCACTATCCTGTGCCACGCCAGCATCTTCTTTACCTCCTCCTTCTTGCAATGTCTTGTGGACACCACCTACTCAGAGTTTCCACACAATGAGCTACCTACCATAGAAGAGGAAATCCAGAAGTGGAGGTGCAGAGAGAGGAATGACATAGGGATGGAGAAAAGAGGAACCCTGAGACTCAGAGAAAGGTGTGGGTTAGTTATATTGGATCACAGATCAGTAGACAGGTTCTTGGTCTGTGAGCTCTGAGGTGCCCAACTTGGCTGGCACATTCCCCAGCACCAGCCTTGGGCTGTGATCCTTTCCCAGCCAAATCCCTTCCCATGTGTCAGCCCATCATGCCATGCACACAGGGAAAAGCAACCTGAGCACTCTGAGTGAAATGTCAACACAGAAATTCAGAGCACCAGCCTGCCATTGAGGTTGATCTTACCTTGCCCCGACTTACAGGAAGCCCAAAGTATATTAGGTCATTTTGTCATTCCTCTTGTGAGGGATCACAAATCTCCACTGTGAGAAATATGTTGTTGTAAGACAAAATCTGTCTTGTGCTAATGAATACCACATATTTTTCACCCTATAAGTGCATATTGTCCTTTACTGACTATGAAGAAAACCTATTTTGTTTTAGATATCTACAACTGGACAGGTGAGTTCTACCTTGTTAGGTTACTGATTTCCTCTGCAAATGTTTCTGATGTGTTTGACTGTCTAGGCTATGCTTTGGGAGGGAGCTGAGACACACTGAGGTGAAAATTTTAAGTTCTTACAGAAAACTGTCCAAGGAAGACACAAAAGCCCATTTACATCCAGGAGCTGAACACTTAGCTCAAATCTCCAACTATGGCCTGGTGGTGCTTTAAAAGTTCGCTTTCATTTTCTGAGAATCTGACACCAGCATCTTACAATCACCATACAATTTTTTTTGGCTTCATATACAAAGTCAGAGTCTGGCATTAACCAGAATTTGTGTGAATTGCCCTCCATGGAGGGGATGTTAACCCCAATGGCTTCTGCCCCAGCACCCAGCCAAGAGGGACACAGTCCAGCCCACTTATACAGAGGTGCTCAGAGCAGGGTCTTTAAAAACACTGCCATACTTCCAGACCAAAGGTACATTTTTGGTCTGTGAAAGGAGCTAAGGGCACCTTTCAGAAGCACTTGTAGAGCCTGCAAGACTGTATGGTAGCATTATACAGCTAAGAGATGGTAGTCAACTGGCAATATAAATAGCTCTCTAACTTTAAGCCTAGCTAATGAGTGTGCAAATAATTAACTCCTGGAGGGAGGAGGAATCATGCTGGGGAGTGCTGTTAGTTGGAGGGAACTGAGACTCACAGGTATCTCATTAGACAGAGCAGATGTCAGTGGTCTCTGGAGTGCCAACTGAGATTAACCAAGAAGCAGCTCATGTCCTTCCCATTTACTTTGGCAACCTGGATGGGATGCTATGCATGTGGAGGGAGTTTGGCGTGGATGGAGACTTGACTTTTGTTCCTGGGGAGATGTTGGCAGAGACAGGAGATGGAGCTGAATCCAATAGGGCAGAGGAATTTTGCTGCTAAAGACAGCAAAGAGGGCAGAGCAGAAGACTTAACAGAGAGGGGGGAAAAGCAAGATTCTTTAGCATCATCTCATCACACATCAGTGATCTCCTATATCCAAAAACTCAGGGGAAAAAGAAGTTAATTTTTTAAAAGTTGTCAGGAAAACCAAGAACTGTTTTAGGACAGACCATTATATCTGGAAAGGAGATCATTAAAGATATACAAGGGAGAGATGTACAAGGGAAGAAGATGAAAATGGATGTGTAGCAGGGCACATTTGGGATGGTATACATCCAGACAGCATTCATTGCGTAGAGAAAAGGTTAAGGTTTCAGATGAAGGAAATATTATGCTAGATAACAGCACAACAGAATAATTAAAGACTGGACAGCAGAGAGAAGAGAGAGCAAGAGCTTTGGGGTGTCCAGATAGTTCTGATTGTTGACATTTAACTCTCAAGGAAGATGCAGTCTTGTTCTTACTTGGACACAAGGCTTGCACTGAGATTTTGGAAGCCGTGTGAACTGCAAATGGGATATGCACAACAAATCCATCTGAAAGCATCTTGGTAGTGGATTCTCTGATTTATACTACTCTTGAATAACTGCACATGTAAGATGCCTTTCCTCCAGTCTGTCAAGTCTGCAACATCCAATTAAACGTCTGTATATAATTGCTCTTGGATTTGTTAAGCTGAAGCCAGGCTAAATAGCCTCTTTCCTCAGAAAAGTTACTCACAGTCCTGCTCTTAGGCTGCTTATGACTTGGGTGGTTTGGCATCGCAGGAAACAGGACTTCTCATGTGTCGCATCTGAAGTGTTTGTGGAGTTTCTTGACTGCGACTGAGAGGTTTTGTACGTGAAGAGGGGCATCATCTGGGCACGCACTGTGGGTATGTGTGCAAATGCGTGTGTCTGTGTTCGCAGGCACGTGTCCACAAGATGCCTTATGTAATTCTTCCCAGAACTCCACCGCTCATCTGCTCTACGCAGACATGACTGCACAGAGGCCTTTTATTGTGCTTTATAAATATGCGCCCTTGTTGTCTTATCCCTGTTGGTTCAGTTTCCAAGAACAGGATGGATAACAAACCTTCTATTCTCTCTCTTGCTCTTTTTTTTTTTTCCCTTCTTGGATCTCTTGAGGTTTTTTCCCCCCTTCAGTTTTCCAAAGAATTTAAAGCATTTTTGTGGTTCTCCTGTAATGATACCATGTCTAAAGTAGAGTGCCTGGCAGACCACAAGATATAATATATACACGATGGGTGTATTTACTATAATAATCACAAAAACTTTAATGACATTTAACTAAATTAAAACCATTTTTTCCCAAATTGATGTACTCTGTCAACAACTTCTTCAGCTGAATTATCTTCAATATCTCCAAGCCAAGGACTGTCCCAATGCTACCTGCTACATTGTAACCTACCCATAATTGTCATGTTTCCTGCTGCTTCCCCAACAATTTGATGACCAACCAGTTAATTACTGTTCCAAAAGAAATGTAGAAGATCATCAGTTTAGGCTTTTGATTAGTTTTCCATATAATCAATATTATCTGAGATCTACAAATCCTATGCTTGAAATAAATAACGACATCGGAAGTTTTCATTAAATGGCTGGTTTCTGCTGTTGTTTTATGTCACTTCTCAATTAAATTCAATTAAATATATACACATTTAAATTTTTTTTTTTTTATTTCCTCATAGTGGTAAGAAGTGTGGGAAAATCAATAGATGGCTGCATGGCATCTAGGAGAAAGAGAAAAGTTGACTAAGGGAGCAGTGGCATAAAGCTAAAGAAAGGCAAGGGATAGTTCCTGTCTGACAATTAGTGTCAGAACCAGGGGTAAGCTCAAGGTGGACAAACCACCACCTCAAATGACATTTAGTGGCTTGAGGAAAAGGTCATTAGAGGCGCTGCCTCAGATACCCAGGAGTTGGGTTTGATCACGTAGGAAGTCCTGTTTTTCTTAAATAAATCCACACTTTGCCAAACTGTCTCAGCGATTATAGGGTCCATGAACTTACATCTCTGGTGCCTGTTCATGCTCTGGTACCTGCAGCACTGTGAGGCTCTAGTTTCCAAACAGCCTCTGATTCTTTGGGACAAGAACAGTGAAGGATGGACAACAGAGCCACAAGCTTGTTGCCGGGACACTGTGCAATATATTTGGACCTTGCAAAGGCATGCAACCTAGTTCACAGATCCTCAAAGCTGTGATATTTATTTCTGTTCTCCCTTGGGCTGGTATCTCACAAACCGCTGCAGAAAGCACATGTCTGATGACTCAGAGGAATTTTCTTGCACAGAAGGAACTTAAATCTAGTTCTTGTGTGTCCCAGGGTAGTGCCTTAACAACACCAGCTTAGTTTTCCTTTCTCTTTTTGCTTAACAGGTTGTAACACGCCTTTGGTTTTCCACAAAACTGGTTGTATCTGTGCCTATATAGTCCTTTTCCCCCTGTTTTGCTAGTGTTCTGCTTTGTTAACCAGCCCTGCCTTTACAGGCAAATAAGTGTGTGACATAGAAATCCCCTTGTTAAAAGGGAGGAAGATGTAGAGTCAAAAAAAAAAAAAAAAGAGAAAGCTATGATTGTCTAAGTGTCTCATTTTGTTTTTGATATGATGGTGCATACGTGCAATCATCCAAATTGCAATTTAATCATGCATTACAGTTGAATGATATTAATCAGGAAGTGGCATATTGTTAAGCAGAGCCTAGTAATACAGCTTCATAGACTTTTTTTTCCTTTGTGCTGTTTAAGTGCCCTTGTGTAAAATTTGCAGAGGGGTTCACTTTTCTCTTTTTGTAGTTCGGATAAGCTTAAAGAAAGAGAAAAATAGCTCTCCTTTGTGTTTCACTGGATGAAAATTAACTCAATAGTTCTGGGATATCTAAAAAAAATAATTTCAAACTTTAAAAATAATTCAAACTTTTCAAACTGAAATGTAGGAACATAGATATATGTATATAAATTATAGACAACTTCTTAAATGGGATCTCCTCTGCCTGAACTTTTAAAATACTTGTAGAAGATCCCTCAAAGGTTCTATGGTCTGTACTGGTTTGTGATTAGCCTTTCTATAGGTAGATATCCATCCAGTAATGCATTTTCAGTGAAGTTTATGGGGTACTACTCTATGAGATAACAGAGAAAAAGTAACACTGTTTGGGAGAGTGTCCAGGTAGTTATCAGTCACAAAGAGATGTGGAGAATACTATCATCTGTTGCAAGCATCTTCTTGTGTGACTTCGGACGTTTCAAAGTCAACCTGACTCTCCTGAGGGCAGAGCCCTTGCCTCCTGCAAGAGGTGGTCTAGCCATAGACTGACCAAGTTCTCCCTTTGGTCAGAGGGACATCTCTGGATAAGAGTCCCTGCCCATGTCTGCCCAGGAGTTCTCGCCAAACCCAGTATCAACCTTCTTTTTTTTTTTTTAAGAAAATTTATTTCATCAGTTGGAGTAGTGTATTGAGATCTTTCATTTGGAACTAAAAGAAAGAAGAAGGATGAAGGAAGGAAATCATACACTACTAGTAGCAGAACAAAGCTTTCCACAGGGAATTACAAGCTTTAGCATTAAAGAGAACTAAAGGACTTCTATACCCATATATTTATTGATTTCATTGTTACCAAAAAGGCTTTTTAATTAACATAATTTTACAGAATAGTAAGTACACTGTGGAACAATGAGAACTTTTGAAGACAATTTTTCACTGGGTGCATGAACTGCATATTGTGTATACAGCATGCGGGACTGAAGCCATGGGTAGAGAAGTAACGTACAATCCTTGGAAGCGACTCCTTCCACAACTACAAAAAAATAATAATAAAGCAACCCCTGAGAACACAGGGTTTGTCAACTTGCTCATCAGAAGGATGGCCTTAAGCTGCGGGAAGTTCTTCTTGGCTGGCAGCAAATTAGCAATAGACACAGAGTTGGTATCTACACTGTTACATGTAAGAGGATCAGGGGCTGATCCTGGCCCCAAAGCCAAATGGTACAGGCTGGTCTACATCCACAATAGCCAGGGTCAGTCCTCTCCGTGGCAGATACGTCTTGGGGAGGGCTAGCTGAAACTGTCCAAACCAAAGCCAGGGAAAGAGCTAACACCTGAACAGTATAAGCAATAACTGACCCTTTTAAAAAGTAGTATTATAGATGTATCCAGAAAATAACTGGCCTTTTTTTGTATTTAGTGTTAGAGATGTATCCAGAGGTGGCATCACCAACAGCCTCAGGTAAATCACCTCAAACCTCAGTTAGGCTTGAAATTTTCCAAAGTTATCTGGGAGATCACTTTCCTTACCATCTGGATTCAGACAATCACTGAGGCATTAATGTACCACAAACATGGCAAAATAAACTTCTCTATAGACCAGGTTGTGTTCCTCTCAAGAGAGCAGGCCATCTTTCATCTGTGGATGAAGTCCTTTATGGTGTGTGAACTCTGACAGAGTTCTCCATGCAATTGCATTCCCTGCATGAATTAGGTATTTTACAAGCCTTTACAGAAGGCTGATGCTATAGCTGAATATCCTACCATGATGACATTTGGTAAAGAGTGCTGGCTCCTTCTCTAAAAACCTGTGCCAAAGGACATTTTGATCTTTATATGCCCATTCCCCTATTCAATATACAACAATGTGTTTAAAACATACAGTGTTACAATAGTTAATTAGAGTTTATGGCATTTTCATGAAGAGCAAGAAATGATGATAAATACATGAATAATGACCTGGGAATGGATCAGCTATTTTATCATAAATGAATGTCAATGAAGTTTAATTTTCTGCTTTAGGAGGATTCCTGCACCTGGTAATATCCTTAATAAACATTAATTAAAAGGTTAATCTGTTGTAGAAATTGCTTTTCTCTGAAGCCACCTGAAATCAATTTGAACCCAATTACAAGTAGTTATCTATTGTTTATGTGGTTTAAGATTAGAGAATACATTTCTGCTTGTCAGAAGCCATCAGAGCAGGTTTTGAATGTCATGATCAGAGGTGATTCTGAATATTTGAATGCACTTTAATGAGCATAGAAAAACCATTAGAAAATGTAATCAGTCATATTTGATGACTTGACCTTGGGACTTTGATAACAAGGGGTCTAATCATTTCTTTCTTAAGTGCCAACAGGATTTGCTCTTGAAATCAATTGACCATTGCTTGCTCACTGAGAGGGTAATCTCCCTTGGCAAAGGAGTATAAATCACAAAAATACAGCAAGTTATTTAAGTAGATTCAGAATACTATCTCTCAAAGACTGACGAAATATGAGATGCAGCTGAAAAGTGATCAAAGGATAATACTCTTCAAAGAAGTTTAGAGACAAGCTGCACTTAGTAATTCCAGCAAAGTTCTGTTCTGTTCTGTACGTGCTCATCTGCAATGAACATTGAGCTGCAAACCACTCTGCAGCAGCAAGGGTGTGTATGTTGCCTTATTTTCATGGAAAAGTGTTTGAAGTTGATAAAATGTGGCTCATGCATAATTTGCATCCCATTTGAATCCCATGTTGATTGGAACTTGCTCTCCCTGCTGTACAGGAAGGCCTGCACTTTCATGGGTAACACATTTAGGTACAGGAGCCAGTAGAAGAAATAAAGGAGTAAGGTCTTAATGCCTTTTCCCACAAAGCAGAGGTGCCTTTGTACCTTTCATATAAAAGTTATGTCCATATTTCTCATTGTAGGTTTTGTTCTAGATCAAGCAGATGCTTGACTGTAGCTTCATCCTTATGAGTAATCATGCTGAAGCCAGAATATACACTGGTTTAAGCACAGAACTTACCTCAAGTGTCTTTGGATGTTTGAAAATTTGGGCATCTCTTCCATCATCAGTGAAGAAAGAAAGAAAGAGAGAGAGGGTTGCAACTCCAGACAGCACTTCCCTTATCCAAAGATAGGTATTAAATACAACTGGAAGCAGTTTGCCTCCGGAGGGTTTGGATTTCCTCTACGTTTTGTTAACTACGAAGGGAATCTAGAGGAGAGAGCTTAGGATTTGGCTGGCTAAAAGTAAGGTTTGTGGGACCTCGATTCATACACACAGCAAATTTCAGCCTTTCTGTGTTCACTGATTCTTTAGGATGACAAATTTTGGGAAATCAATAGAGTTAACATATGAACATAAGCAAGAGATGACCTCAGGTACTTCCGGCAGTCTGTCCTATGGGAATGAAAGGGTGTCAAAATAAATGACTGCCCACTCGGAGTGAACAATGATATTTCAGTATGTAATCAGCAACAACATACTCAAACATATAATGGTCTAGTGTACTTAGTGATAAAAGAAGCAGACATGTCATGACTGCTAAAGCACATTTCATCACATTTTTGAGAAGGTGAAAAATATTTTAAATTTAAAATATTTTTTTGAAGTCTTCCTATCCAGTCTTAAATGCCCCTCCCCCAAACCTCTGAACACATAGAAAAGTAGTTCTTTTAAAGGCATCATTTTGTATGTCTTGACTATATCCAGCAGTGAATCCCATGTCATTTGATAACATTTGTAAAATCCAATTAGATTCTTAACTGGAGAAATGACGGCTAATAGCTTCAAACTAAGTGAAATTTTGCAAAATCATATGCAGCTTGTTGATGGTAAAATTTTCCATTCTCTAACCCAAAATGTTGAGTTTCCATTAAATCAGGCTGTAAAAAATTTCCAATTTAGACAGTAGAAAGCTGGACTTGAATGGAATAATTATGAATTATCTGTTTCTTTTTTTTTTTTTTTTTTAACATGGGAATGTTCTTTCAAATGAGCAGTGTGACAGACAACCTCAATGAGTACATCTCAACAACAAAAATAAGTACAGATTGTACTTTGTTCAAGCTGGGGAAGCACCAACAGCACTATACAGGAAGGAAAAAAAATAAGTACCACTCGTTTCTCACACGAGTTTCCAGTTCAAAGTGCCTGAAAGCTTTGCAGTGATTTTGCTGAAAAGTATTGGAATTCATTTCACACAACCCTCTGTAGGTGTAAAATGTTAGCTGCACAGTTCATGGACAATTCACTGTTATGCTTACTGAACACATTGTCTTTCATATATTTGTACGCTGTAACGATGACCACAGTATAAACAGATAGTCAGATGGATTTGATAGCCTCTTGTTCTGTATTCAGCGAATGCCTTAAATAATAGCAGAGAGCTATTGGTCTGTGGTGTTAACTGGGAATGAGAAAAATTGAAGGGAATTTAAAATATAGCCTAAAATTCAGCACATCCAGACTAGTTTTCAGTGTCTTCCTGTCATCCATTAAAAAATCCCAAAGTCAAGACAGACCCTGGAAGGGGAGCCTAAAGGTGTCCGGTACTGGTACCACGAGCACTTTCTCTGGTGACTCTTTTGGGGACAGTTTATTGTATCACAGTGTCATGGAGGGATGGTGTTAGGTGAACTCCTCAGGAGGTTCCTAGGGCCTGTCAGAGAATTGCACTAGCAAATTAGAGGAGAAACTTGCCCTCTGGCACGTGTCTGTTCCTGGGAGCCACAGTGGCGGTACGTCCCTGGCTGGGGTCCAGCACACGGGCTGGGGTGACTGGTCGCTCTGGTTGTTCAGGGTTTTTGGTGAGAAAAGTGTCTCTTTCTGATTAAAACTTCAGCAAATTATGTAAAGAATGAAAATGAAATCTGAGGAGAAGTTACCTGCTCTCCTTGTCAATGTATTAACTAATCCATCCATCAAGCTCCATCACATTTTAGACAGTAGGGCTGATGTACACAATTGCCAGTTTCAGTTCCACCTAATGCTTTTCAGTTTAGTATGAATGAAGCTAGTAATATCTTGAATGTTTGGTACCTTGATATCAGTGCCAAACTACCTTCACATTGCCCATTATAATGTGTGTTTTTATTTGATTTTGTAACGTTGTTGGGCCTTTACAGATTAAGTTGATATTCTCCATGCCGAGTCTCAGTCTGAGACACTGCCAGATTTTTCCAAGCACTTCTGAGAGTTTAAGGGAAAACTCTGTCCCTGTGTAACATCTTGGTGAGCTTTTTATTTCTGAAGTGCTTGCATTCCCCCAAGAGAAGGGGAAAAGGCTTGATATTTGGCAGGAGGTAGCCTCTGAAGTAGGAATATACTGTTTGCTGCATCCAGGAAAATCTGCCCAAATTTGGCCAAGTTATAAGCCTTTGAAAAATGCTTTGTGGTCTGCTGGCAGCAAAGGACTCTAGTCACTCAGAGTGTGTCCCCCCCATGGAAGCAGGGGCTGAAGACATATTTCCCTTCAATCATGGGCACAGAATATGCTGTGAATATCATCATGGGTCTCTCTGAGCATTTCTTACCTTCTTTCAGTGCTCACCGTTCTCCTCTCCATTTGCTGACAGCCATTGAGGAGAGTGATGTGTGGAAGTGAAAGCCAAAGAGATCTCAGGAGGAGAAGGGATAAAGCCAGTAAGTTGGCAGAGGGCTGAGAGAAACCAGCAAGGAGGACAAGACAAGCCTGGGACAGTGACAGGCTGAAGAAGATGGGGAAGAAAAAATGAAGCCTGGGAAGACTCAGGCAGAAGGCTGCTCTGGAGCAGGCTGTTGCTGCACTCTTGAGAAGAGACCCCCAAACTCTTGGTAGTACCATTCTTCTGATATCAGCCACAGTCTGCAAAACACGCTAGACAAACATCATCTCTCCAGCAGCATGATCTTTTGGAGGATGCAAGAGCCTGCTATGGCTTTTTACTAGCCCTCACACCAGGCATCTGGACAGGAGATCAAGATGGCCCACCAGTCCTGGCTGACAGGGACAGAGGGTGCTCTAGGGTGCCGCCTGTCTGTCTGCTTCTTTCCTTTTTAGTTGAGGAATACAGATGCACAAAACTGCCTGAAAGAACATTTATTCAGGCCGTAAAGTCAAGCATTTCAGTGCTAGAAAATGCTGCAAACACGGTTGCTGAGCAACCATAGGCCTGAACCTTAATTAGTGCACACACCTTAGGAGCCAACCATTAATTACATGATCACATGCCATTTTTTCCCCCCACAAGTTACAAAAGATTAATTGGCTGAGCAGTCCTGAGCATGTTTTATACAGATTCCTTGGACCTCAGCCCAGCTGTTACCCAAGAGAGGTGTGCGCAGAGCACTTGGCCATGGGCTTGTTCCAGCAGCCTGATCTGTGCAGATCGCCCAGGCAAGGGTTCATCCCACCACATTCATTTCAGTGCCAATCACCCAGTTTCTGCTAAAAGGCTGTGAGGTATAAGGATTTGTCTTTAGTCATGTTTTCTGAGGAGTCTGTGGGGTTGTAGGTAGATTTGTTGTCCCAACAAGCCTCCCTGAAGGCAGTTGTTGGTTCTCTTGCCACAAGAACATCCTGGAGCTGCAGCTGGGAGCTATCTGGCTGGCGTTCCTTGTTGCTCCTGCTGCCCTAGCAGTGACAGGCAAGGGTTTGGTCAGAAGTGGGGCTGATCCCACGGTATTTCACTAAATCCTCAGCCAAGGTTTTGCCAGCAGCAGCTGGGTGAACTCAGTGTGACCTAAAGAGATGTCTGCGGAGCCAGGGGAGCTGTTACACCCATGGTGCAGTATGTACTGAAGCAGATCAGCGTCACAGCACCCAACTAGGTCAATCCTTCATGTGCTGCAGTATACAGTGTAAGTGCACTTAGAGGTGAGTGAAAGCCTGGAACTGGCAGATAAGAAGCTAAGATTTGATGTGCAGGGGGTAGGATGGGTTCTTCCCCATGGATACTAATCTAGCTTGGGCTCTCCAGTATTTGCATCACTGACCACAATGAGTTAATCCAGGTTTCCCTGAATCGTACGAAGGCCTTTCCTCCTTGTAGCTGTATCTCCTGTAAGAAACCCCAGTCTTTCTTGCTCATGGTTGAGAAGGGCTTGTTATCAGATAGCATCCCAGTGTGTAATGCGAGCATGGTCACCAGCTCCTGAGCAAGGGTATGTGTTGCAAAACTGCCAAACCATCAGCTCTCTGGCTGTGGGTTTTCCATTAGTCAAATGCCCAGGTTTCAAACAGATTAAAATAAATAAATGCATATACTCACTTGCACCTCTCAAACAGTCTCAGACAGGTTTCTATTGCAACCCATCCTCACAACACTCCTGCTCTTATTTTGTGGGAGACAAATCTTGCTCTCCCCTCCCCCCAGTAGATGCTCTACCCATGTGTCCTGCTTCTGACTGCTGCTGTATCATCACCTACGAATCATGTTACCGACACTTATCTTGGCCACAGGCTACGTCCCTTTTCCTTCCCCCCCTTTCAGCCTAACAACCAAAAGCAGGGGAAGGACAGCCAGTGCTGCTCTCCATCCCAGGTCTTAACCTGACCTCCCACGCTCCTTGGCCCTTTTCTTACTCTACTCCTGAGGTAAATGGCGTAGAAGAGATAAGAGTTGTCTTCCCTTTTGTCAAGGAAGCAAGAAAAAATGTTTGCTACAGCTCAGCCTGGGGATGTCTTCTGTTTCACTCCCTCAGTAGTTTCTTCAGTGACTGACTGGTTTCATCCAAGCTTGGCAGTGGGATAGGTGCGAAGACAATTAGCTTCTCACAAAAGTTATCCCTCCCCCATAACCAGGGACAGGATTGACCACACTTCAGATGCCTGCAAGATTTTTTACTCCCCTTTGATGCTTACAGCTCATTTCTTTTTGATTGAATGAAATAACACCTAGTGTGCTGCCAAAACAACTTTATGGGGGAATAGAGAATTTTGAAGATACATGTGGAAGAAACAGAAAGCCTTCATATAATTTTAAGTTGAGTTGAGACACTCAGTGTTGAGACACAAATCCTAAGCAGTGTGTTCTTCATTGTTTAGCTGATGGTATTTCTGGATGGAAAGAGCCTGCACCTTTATTATTAGTGATGAGACAGATCATCTTGAGTTTTTAAAATAAATCTCTCCCTCTCTCTGTCACATTCTTCTGAAATGGTGCATATCCTTGAAGCATTTGTTTCTCTGGGAACATGAGGTACCGCCAGAAAACTACTTAGATCATTTATTACTCCTGAATATTTAGAAATCGTTAACCTTTACACACTCCACCCAAGGAAACACTGGGAGAGGCTGTAGCATTTTTTTAACTCTTTCACTTCTTCTCCTCCTTTTTAACCTCTCATTCTGTTGCATATCTGCTTATGACCAGGCAGTTCTATGTGTATTTTATGATCTGGGTGATTCTGCAGAGGTATAAGGACAAGGAAGACACATTTTTGCTTAGAGGCAGAGAGATTTGTGTTAAAGGCTGCTTCCACTCTTTAAAACATTAACCTTTACAGATGTTGCCAGAAACAGCTAATAGGTCGAGCTACAATGCAGAACAGATGGGATCTTTGCCCCAACCTCTTTTAGGGTCAAAGGCCAAATCTATTCCCTGTTCTGCTTTTTCATATGAAATTAGAAATGGAAATAATAAAGCATCTCAAGCGGCTGTTTTCCTTCTATTTCTAATAGACAAAACCTGAAGACAGATTTAAGCTCAATAAATGCCATATACAGTTAAACTTTCCCACTGGTTGATGAGCAGTGAAAGACAAAAGCGGGCTGGGTGAGTATCTCTTTATTTCCTGGACCTAAGTCTGGAGATCGTTCCCAGGCGCACCCTTTTCCCGGCACGGCACAGCTGGATCCCACTTGCCACATGCCCAGTGTGAAGTGGCACTGCGTGCAGCTCAGCCGCGGGATCCCGGCTGCAGCCTGCGCTGCGTGAGAGGCTGACATTTACTCCTCAGTCCTGCCTTTGGGTCACATAGGGACCAAGCCAAAGGCACCTCCCCTTCTCTCTTTCATCCCCTGCATGAGGTATTACGAAGACAAGAGCCATATACTCTTGGGAAGGATCTGGCTCTGTGAGGGCATTGGTATTAAGATTATTCTTGGCAAAATAGCACGACTATTCCAAATTTTATCAGGCATGCGATTTCAAACAATAGGTAAGGGTGAAATCCTTGGGATGCTGTTTTGTGTTGTGCAAAACTTTTTGTGAATTAAATCCGAAATCTAGCAAACGGTTTCAGCCAAAGACAAAGAAGGCGATTCTGAGAAATTGCAGTCAATGCAGTGTGATGATTTCAAAGTGAAACAGCTCAACTTTTCAGTTCAAAACATTTGTTTTTGTTTTGAGGTTTTCCTGCCTGCAATAAATAAAAAGGGGTGAAAAGTTTAAACACAAAAATGAAGTGTTTTGTTTCAGGTCGAACCAAACGCTTTGCTTGATCCAAAGTGGAATTTTGGGGTTTTATTGTTTTACCAAGAAAATACAGCTTCATTTCCTGTCAACCCAAAACATTTTCTGTAATTATAGGCTTGCTGTGCTGAATTCAAAAGCCAGTTATTCCTACTGCTCTTCAGGAAAAAGTCTCAGGAATTAATTTTTTCCAGGAAGTGTGGTGAAGTTTCACGGAACGGTGTGTGTGTGGGGGGGAAGGTGATGAGAGAGTGGAGCTGAAGATGAAAACTAGCAATTGCTGAAGGTCCAAAGAGTGCTACAAGTATGGGATTATGGCTGAGCAGGTCTTGAAGCCACCCCGGAGAGCTCTTGTTTTACAGCAGGGTAGCAGCTATGGGGCTGGGCTCCTTTGGCACAGCCCAGCTGTGGTCTAGCTGCTCTGCTCAGGCCATGTGTGCCCTAACCCCTTTGGGAAGGATGTCCCCTGTGCGCTGGCAGCTGCTGGTGATTGTGGCCCCGCTGCTCCAACCCACTCCCAACTTCAGCTCTGCACCCGTTGGAGTCTCTTTTCTTACTGAGCACATGGCTTTGGACCCCCAAAAAAGCAGGATGGCTGCATTTGGGGTGCATTAATATCTATTGGGGCAGAAGTCCCAGCAGCCTGCGGCTTCTGCAAGGTGTGGTAAAGTTCGATGTAACAGCGAGTCCATGTGTCGGTGGGCACCAACTGTAGCCGGATCCTCTGGCCAGCTGGGGAAAAATAACATTAAGCAAAAAGCCTGGCTGTGGGACTGTGCTGCAGCCCAAATGTGTCTCAGAGCTCTCTTTCAACTGATGAAGTATTTGGGATTATGCATTACCCTGTAGGGCACAGAGAATGGCATACTTCTCAAGTGAATTCAGCCAGCGGCATTGTAATTAAGCTAATTACACCGTAGCCTTCAGTTAGGGTAACGAGTTGCTGCTATGCTTGCGTGCATTATGCAGTACTGTAATACACGCCACGGTATTTCTGCGTGTGTGTAACCCATCCTTTCCTCTTGCTGTACCCTTACACGATGGTCCAACGGTGGGAATATTACTACCTCCTTCTTATTTATTTTACCCCTGCCAGCCTGTCAGCCAAACCTGGGAAGGAAACAGACAATTTTTTGAGCCCTCCCTCTAGTAACATCGGTCCCTCTGTGCATGTTAAGCTGTGTGTATGAGTGTGTGTGTGCCCCACACAAGAACCTACCCATGGGAGGAGCTGGGGCCATCATGCTCCACGGACAGCATCCCCACCACATCAGCCAAGAAGAACCTTTCCCCCAGCCGAGCACAGTGCTGAGCTTGTCTCAACTGGAAGCCAGACTTTGGCTATCTCACAAATTGCTGTGTTAAAGAAATCTTTACGGAGCGGGATGTTGGTAAACAAGAGCTTGCTGCTCCTATGATTCACTACCTTCTTACGCACTTTAAGAGCAAATTTCTCCACCCTCCTACGGTTGTGGGGAACCGCAGACACGGTGGAACCGGTGCCCTCCTGCGGGCGGCCAGTGTCCCCCCCGAGTGTGGCAGGCTGTGGATGGCATTTTACGTGGCAGCAGAAGTCTGGGGAAAAGCACAACATGTGGCTGTTCCTCAAGGCGGGGAAGGGATCCTCAGAAAGGCCTGAGAAGGGTCCAAAGCACGTTTGGGAGCCATCCTCAGTGGGGCTGTGGTGGAGGGGAGGGGAAGGCAGCCAAGGGCTGCTGGGCAGGCGGTTTTGTGGGCAGGGAAAGGCGAGGCAGGCAGGCTGAGCTGCGAAATGAGCCCGGCCTGGCCTACAGGAAGGCTGAGGAGATTCTGTTTACAAAGACCTGCAGTGACAGGACGAGGGGCAATGGCTTTAAGTTGGAGAAGAGCAGATTTAGATTGTAAATTAGGAAAAAGTTCTTTACTATGAGGGTGGTGGAGCACTGGAACAGGTTGCCCAGGAAGGTGGCTGAGGCCCCTTCCCTGGAGACATTCAAGGTGAGGCTTGACGAGGCTCTGGGCAACCTGGTCTAGTTGGGGGTGTCCCTGCTGACTGCGGGGAGGCCGGACTAGATGACCTTTGGAGATGCCTTCTGGCCTGGACCATTCTATGAGTCTATGATTCTGTGATTCCCTCTCTGAGCTCCAGCAAGCAGTTCACCCACTGTACCCTCCAGTTTACCTCGCTGGCAAAGGGGAAGATCTACTGCTCTTCATTTCACCGTGGGTGTCGTGAGGCTTATCTCATGGAGGTCCCACTGTAAACCACCGCCCCTCACCACCCAAATGAACATTGGCATGTGCAGTTGGCTCTTACAGCTTCAGCCTGAGCACGCTGGGGAGGGAAGCCCTGGAAATGTAGACTCCGTCTGTTCAGCTTCACGTTGGATCTCCGTGCTAAAGTGAGCTGCACATGATACTTGCTGGTTCTTGAAAGCAATATAGTCACATCAGTGTGGCACTGAGCCTAGCTAATTAGCCTTTCTTGGCAGGTCTAATTAGACTGGGCAGGGAGCCACGCTGATAGAGCTATACTTTCGTGGGTTGCAGCTCTCGCTCGGTCCCAGTCAGGGCGGATATCTTCATCGCATCCATGCTGTGCTGCAGACATGGCACCAGTGCTTCCCAGGAGCCCAGGACCCTGGCAGCAAAACCCATGGAGAGGCCAGCTGAGGACTGAGGAGAATAGCTGGAGCTGGCGGGCTGAAAGTCTTCTTTCTCCTAGAAACAAATTTTTGCCAAAAGAAAAAAAAAGGAAAAAGAAAAAAAGGAAATTAATGCGTACTTTTCTTTGCTTTTTTGACTTTCTGGAATGATTTCTGAAAATACCCCACACCCTGGGGTCCCAGATGAGGTCAGACACTTTTGTGCTCTACTCAAACCCTTTGTGAGATGGAGGCAGTGGTTCTGAGGGGAAAAGCCACAGGAGAGCCCCAGTCAGAGTCTCCTAGTGGATGGAAATCCTAGTAATAAAGCGAGCGTGTGAGTTTCCTTCCAATTCCTTAGGGTGGGCTATGCCCCTTTTTGAACTGAGGGCTAGATGGGTCTCAGTTCACTATCACCTGAGGGTTAATCTTGATTTGGCTGTAAATCCCACTGTGGCACAGAGCCTAGATGGCCCCGTGTGCTCTTTGTGGTCAGCTTAACCTGAAGAGGGACAAAAAGCAAGAAATGAAAGCTGGGTCCCCCCCAACCATGGTGAACCCCGCCACAGGGGCAGCCAGAGGCAAATCTGTAGAAATCAGTTGGAGGAGAAGTGAGGAGGTGGAGATCAAACCACGGCTAGGCGGTGGAGGCAGGAATCCAGATGGCCACCCTCCTAGGTCAACATTGGAGACATGAGAATCGAAAGGAGAAACTGTCACAAAAGTAAACAGTGTAAGAGAGAGAGAGAGAGGGCCATAATGCTTGGTCTGGCCGTCGTCCAGGTGCCCACCCTCTTATCACACAAGGTGCTGCGGTGGAACACGAGAGCGAGCCCCAAGCACCTGCGCCCGAAGCACCTAATGAGGGTTTGCAGGACGGGGCGGCGCAGAGGAGAGGAGAAGAGAGGAGAGGAGGCTTTCGAGCACGTGGCAGGCTGCCTGGCCAGCACAGCGTGAGACAGGGGAAGAAAGACATGAAACAAAAGCTTTCCTGCAGGAGCAAAGAGAAAAGACCCACTGCTGACAGAAATGAAACAACACAGCCCGCCGCGGAGGCCACAGCTCCTGGGGCAGGCGAGGCCAATAGTTGTAAAAACAGGGTTTTGAAGTAGGAAATGGAACACGGCTACAAATTGCCTCCCTTCCCCACTCCCATCCCGGGCTCCCACCATGTGTAGGAGGGGGCTGAGTGGCAAGGTGGCGGGTTGGCAGTGTGACAAGACATCGTTCCTCACTGCTCTGGAGAGCTCGCACCCCCATTCCTCTGACCTCTATCCAAAAACCAGGGACGCCCCAAATAGAAATATTCCCAACGCCAGTGTTTGAGGCCCAGCAGATGGCGGTGGGGAAGCTGGGTTTTTATGGAGGCTGTCAGCCAACAACAACAATGATGGAGTGCCATTAATTCCCACTGGGGCTCTACTCACAATGGCAAAACTGGGCAGATAATTTACAACCGATATATCTGTTGTGGAGACAGGACGCAGGCATTTTTACCAACAGGTCATCTAAGCCCCAGAGCAGAGTCAAAACACACAGTGAAAAATTTCCTCCTGTTTCCATCCTGGCTGTGCCACAGCTTTTGGCTGGGCAGCGGGATGGTGGAGGACTGTAGTTTTTACAGTCACGGCTCTGGATATTGCTTAATATTCTTCTTCTGTTTTAGTGTGTCTTTTAACCAAAATATTTGCTGTGAATGCGAAGTTAAAAAAAAGGATGACTGGAAAGGGTTTCATCTGCGCTGTTTACACCCTTTGTACTTTCTTCAGAGCCACAGACATTAGAGATGGAAAAGCCATACTAAGTCATAGAGGGTGAACTTTTCTGAGGCTTTTAAATCACTTGCCGCTCTGACAAATGACCTCCAGAGAAGCTCTGTGTGGCAATTTCAGCAGTTGCAGCCCACCAATGTCTTTCCCATTCCTTGGCTGGAAGTTACCATCCCCAGAGCAGAGTCAGCAGAAGAGGACCTGTGCTTGTGCCTCAGCAGCTCCCTCAAAAAAATCAGGCAATGAGCTGCCACTGCTGAAGTGGAGTCAGCCTCCTGCTGTTGACTGCTCTGTGGAGAAGCAAGCTCCAAGAGAGGGGCATGGAAGAGAAGTAGGAGCAACTTAGGTTGGTCTTCTCCTCTGCATCTATCAGAGCTTGGTGAGCCTTTAATTCCCATGTAAAAAGTGACCTGCGGTGCCACACAGTATCCTCATTTATAAAAGTCCTAACTTATAAAAATGCCCATCAGGCTACTCACTCAACTGTCATTAAAATACAGAGGAGGCAGACGCTGAAAGAGAAGAAGAAATGTAGATTTTATTTTCTACCATAGAATATTTTAGAAGCAGTTTAGCAGATTTTTCTGATTTTCTCCTTCCTCTTAAATTTATCCTTATTCTTCTTCATTCCCTCTTTCCTGGGATTTCCCTTCCCCCAAAGACCATTTCTATTTTTTTCACAGCATATTTTGTTTCAACGTGGAAGTTCACTGCTCATTGAAATAAAACAAAGAGGCCCCAGGGATATTGTTGACCGAATCCCGCCTTGTATTTCTAACATCACCATTTTGGAAAGAAAAACAGCACTGCACGGCTGATGAGATTGCTCTGTATTTGTTGAATCTGTGAACTTTTTAGATGCCATCTCAAATCAAGAAGATCCAGTTAGTCCTCGGCTGGCGTGGTCTTGGGAAAGGCCATCCTGATGGGAACCTTTCAGCTTAAGCGTGAGCTGGTCAGCCAACATGGGATGTGTTTCACCTGACCTTGACAGTCTCTGAGACATTGAGATTAGGCTGAATGTTCTGTTTCGATGGAGTTACCTGTCTCTTTACAGTTAACTCCAGCAGATGATTTGTACCACATATTTTCAACTTCTTTGACTATAAGAACCTCCTTCTTCAGAGGAAGCATCCCTTTCATGTCTGTTCCTCTTCTCTATGCAGCTCTTGCATCTCAAAAGGCATGTGAAGAACAAATGCAGCTAAGGAAGCTGGTTGTCACTGCAGGGAGACCATATAACTATTTTCAAACTGTGCTAGTGTGAGATTTTCCATCCAGTGCCCATATAAGCAACTCACCTGTGGCACAGAGATCTCTTGCAGCGTCCTGTGAAACCTTGGAAGGAGTAAGGCATGGAACTAGCAATATTGTCCAACCACTGGGACAGAAGGACAGATCCATGGGACCTAGAGCTGCCTGAACATAGACTTCACAAGTAAGTAAGGGATGGTGTAATGGGTGCACAACAGTTCAGTGTCCCGTGTTATGAGAGGAAGCGTGGCATCCCTTTTTCTGAGCTTGCTCTTGCTGTAGAGGGCAAAGCCCTGGCCCAGCAGCATTGTCACTGATTGATTCGCAAACATGATTTCCCTCTGCCCCCACTTCAGCTGTGCTGCTTATTGCTTAAGCAATGTGAGAGGTGAGAAACCACTGGCCTTGCTATGTCCTGAGCTACTTTTATGTGGTCAACTTGTTGGCCTGAACCCCCACATGAGAGCCCTGGGGGAAAGCGCTTCTTCTGATTCTCTTTGTTCAGAGGACTCTGGTTTAACAGGCCAGAGAAATTAAGTTGGTGGGATAGAGAGTACTGGAGGAAGAGGGGAAGACAAAGGGTGAGTGGGTACAAATTATTACATTATGAACTTCCCGTGAAATAGCAGGGGTAGAGTAGGGGGTGGGAGGATGTTAATTTACGGCAGAATGTTGTTATTGCAGCCCTTCTTCAACCAGTCATGTTACAGGAAGATAAATAAAGCCCAAGCCAAATCTTCCCCTGCGCTAAGCCTGCCAGTTTGGAGATTTATGTGCAGCTTACATCCAGCCTGATAATTCCACTGTGCGACTGACCAAAGGTCTTCACTTGCTGGGTAGGATGTTGTTAAAGGCATCGATATTAGGAACTGGAGCACAGCAGGATGCTGCCTGATGAGGCTGTTACTAAATTTTGGTGGCCAAAAGCAACTTGTTGCTCTCTGTTGATCTTGCAGCACTGAGTACGGGGCTATCTCGCAGTACAGCAAACAGGAGGCTTTTTTTGTCAGTGACCATGCAGAAAAGCCAGGCTCTGTTTGTTCGGCTAGAAAATGCTTACACTAGCTTATTTTCCCCCCAGAAACTCAACTTTCCTAATTCCGTGTGGGAAGGCTTTTTTTCCAGGCTTTTTAAAGTAATATCAGTATTATGGCTAATGAGGCAGTGGAAAGCAAGCTGGTCCATTCGCTGTAAGCTAATGACTCCATTCCCATGAGTCTAATCAAAGATTTGTACATTTAATTGCTGTCAAGTCAGCTCTAGCCACCTGCCATTTCTGCTACACCTGAGGTCCCTTCTCTGTGGCCTGTGATTCTAAATGAATCCATCTCTTTTTCTAAGGGAAGGAAAACAGAGCTGCCAAGCAACCCTGAAATGGTGCTTTACCCTTAGAGCAAAGATCAAACAGTCTGCGTTGTCACTGAGCGATATGTATGTTAACTGATTGTGGCACAGATTTTTTGAAAATTTATTAGCCTCATATTGGAGATCAGGGAAGTGAGAAATACACCCTTGTCTGGACATGTCCTGGACTTGAGACAGGCTTCTGTCAGAGGCGAAAGTGATTTTTTTTGGCTCACCACTGAACAAAGTTGAACTACATTTATTTTTGGTTTTCTCTGATGGAAAAAACCACTGAAGCCATTATTCCATTCCTGCAGTGGGCTGGTGGGGTATTTTGACCAACCTTTGTCCTCAGCATCACGATTCCTAAACATCCTGCCTTCTCCATAGGGAGTTGATGCAGGAAATGTTGTGGGCCCATGTTCGCTTGAATGTAAGAGATAACTCCTGTTCATTGTTCCAGGAAAAAAAAAAAAAAAAAAAAAAAAAGGAAAAAAGGGAAAAAACCCGGTTGCTGCTAACATACTGTGAAAAGAAATCGTTCTTTGTGATCCTGGGTGGATCAGCTTATCTCTGTCCAGGCAAGTGTGACTTCTAAGAATCAGATATCTAATGCTATGTATTTCTTCAAACATATTTCCAGAAAATTTTTTAAAGTTGTCAGGAAATATGGAGTCTATGAAGTCACACTGAAACATTATTATTTCTAGATAACTGTTCATTTTTTAGCCTGGTTTCATAGTGAAATGAGAATTATGGGATCATGTGGTGTGATCAGTCTGTCTGATCGTTCCTCACTAATCACTTTTCTATTCTTGACCAAGTTGAACCCCAGATAACAAAGGAAGACAAATGTGGGACAGGTTACATTACTGTTTCAAAAACATAAATACACAGGTGGAGGTGCAAAACTCCACAAATACCTCCTGCAAATGCCCCAAGTAGAGAAAGCCTGGCAAGTGAATTCATACATTGCCAGCAAAAGAGGAGAGACCATATGGGTGCCCCAAGCACAGTCATAGCCTTAGCTGGAGACTAACATAAACCACAAACCACAGCTCTGTGGAATATGAGGCAACATTGATATCCATTCTCGCAGAACTACTTGGTTTCCTTTCTCAACCCATCACAGAAAACAAATATACCACTAAGATATGTAAGAACTTTGACTGAATACAATGTGTTTTTTGCAAGTGGCTTGATCCAAATAGAAGCTGAAGGGTTTTTTTGCCCCATTGTGTCAATGTGGAAAGGCTTTATAATAGATTTTAATACAATTTACTTCAATTTTAGGAGCTCTTCCTCTGCCAGAAGAGTTTAATTGGCCATGAAGTCCTGTGAGTTTTTGCACTATGAGTTCACAGATGCATAGATTAATTTAGTAGGAAAACCGAAGAATAAATTAAAGGGTCTGAGAGCAATTAAAGGGTCTGTAGCCATTCATATCGATCTGAGTGCTTAGAGCTAAATTGTAATTCTTACCTTGCTATATGCCTAAATGCTGTTGTACTTTACTGCATTGCAAACAAACCTAAAAAAACCTTCACTTTTTGGCCATGTCTGTGATAATATGCTTGACATTTCTGGTCAGAATATCCTACAATGTCTTCAGAAAAACAAGCTGCAATGTTGGAAGGCACCTCTTTCCTCTGAGCTGTCGGATAACAGAGATTCACATGCACATGGAAGGTAGTCACATGCAAAGTTCGACTGGGGTGCTGCCATGCTAAATTCTGTAATGCCTGATACCTATCTTAGCCACATGAAACTCCTCCCAAAGATATAAACCCCAAGATTTCTATGCTTTTCTTTATTAATGAATCAGGCCAGAAAAGGAAGAGTACACCAACTGTTTCCATCAATGGCTGAAGTATCTTATCAGACATTGGAGAGCCACATTCAAGTGAAGGGAGAGTATTAAATGTGAGGCTGGAGATTCTTGCTCCCTTTCTCAATCATCCATTCCTTCATACACAGCATGTTCAGAACTCTCCTGTAGCTTATTAGTTTAAATCTTTCTTTGAAAAGGAGGAATGGAGAGTTTAATTTATTTTTGCTTGGCCACATTCAGGGTGAGATTTCTAGTCAGTTAACTAAAGCATATAAGAAAGGGATAAGGTTAGTGATGCTTTTCCTTCAGTGATGTTCTGAGCAGCTGCCACTGAATCTTGCATGGACTCTAACTTGGTCACCTTGTGGGGAGGATGCCTCACTGGGTCAGTATCCCTGAGGAACATCTAGCTCTGGGCTGCCACTTGGGTTTAGGCTGAGCAAGGTAGCGAGGTGCTCCAGCTGGAGCTTTTCTTTTGCCTGTGCCTTTCTGGGCTTTGCCTCCAGGTAACCATGTGCTTATCAGGCAGGAGCTGGGCTTTGTTCCCAGCAATGCTACCAAAGGTGGAGCTGAGCCACAAAATGGAACGTTGCAGTTCCTCCTAGTGTGTGCAAGGCCGAAGAGTTTGCAATGCTACGGCAATGTAATAATGACGGCGTTTATGAAGAGGCATAGTTTCACATACTCAGTTGCAGGACAGAGGTCTTTGGCCTTTCACAGGCCTATCTTGCAAAACTTATTGCCACACATCCCAAAAGCCAAGAGCTTTGTGGGATTCATGGAAGGGCTAAACAGGCATCTTGTGTCATTGGGAGCCCTCCAGTCCTCTTCTGGTCTGCTTGTACAGTGCGTAGGTCTGGAATTATTCAGGACTTTGAGATGAGTGTGGTAGTGTTCATAGGAGGAGCTTTCCAAATTATAGAGGGTAGACACAGAGCTAAACCGAGACTGTAAATAGATTCAGGCCCTGTTCCTTTTCCACAAGTCACATCAACTCCAGCCATTAATTAATGTACTAAAGTCAGAACAGAGCTCCACCTTGGCCTCTCTGAGGAGGCCTTAGCACTGGGAAGGTGGTTGTGCCATCAGCCTGTGCCATCAGGTTTGACTGAGGATCTGTTACTTTCTCCAGGATCATCTCTAGCAGATGTGTCCCTAGAGTCTCATTCTTGGTTGCCCTTATCTTTGTAAAAAAAAATCATAAAAGGTAGGAATATGGAATATGTAAATACCCTGAGCTAGCAGTGAAGATGACGTAATCTTCAAACTAATCTGCTAGTTTGGGAAATAACTGTCTCTCCGGATGCAGGTTCCCTTTAATGGTGGATTCCTGGATTGGAGAAGCACAGGCTTGACTCAGAGCTGCCATAAATGTCCTCCCAGATGTGCTCAGCCTATTCAATACTCATGAATAGAGAGACCTCTCAGAAGCTGACTGAGGTCTTCAGGAGAAATGGGGGTGGGCTTCTCTCCGCCTGGGACCTTGGTCAATTGGACACATTCTTCCCTGGTCGTCTAAAGCAGTGTAAGACCAATTGCAGAAGGAGGTACTATGGCTCCAGCAGGGCCTCTGGGCCAGAGGAGTGTCAGCAGCCACTTATGAGGATGGGCAAAGTCAGGAGCTAACACCAATGATAGGATCAACTATGCCTTGTCCTCATTTGGATCCTGCTATGCTGCTCTGCAAATGCTTTTCTCCTGCAACCTGCAGAGCTGGGGATTTTTGTGCTGAACAATTAGTAGCCCTTTAAAAAATGAAACATACTGGCTCAGTTCTTTGTAAGTAGTTTTGTTATTCCTTTTGCTGCTTTGGCTGTGTTTGTCTTCCACTTGACACCATTGTCAGTGCTGAAGACAAATATGCATTTGTTTTGATTTCCTCCTTAGTGTACACATAACTTAAAATGGGGAAGCCTGGAAAGTCTGCAGGATAACCTCCATAGATAGCTATATCCATTCTAAATGGCAATGAAAACACAGTATCCTAGTCAGAAGGGAGAGTGTATTTTCAAATGTAGCCAAAAAATGCTTTCTTGGACAGTAATATAGCACCATGGTTTTTGTTCAGCTCTTGGACAGGGGTTCAGATTTCTCCCTGGGGTCCAGTAGCTGGAAATCACAAGCCACTTGGCATAATTTCATAAAGACCTCAAAGTATAGCTCTGTTCTCTCTTACTACAGGAGCATATCCTCACAGTCAGCTGTTTCTGAAGCACCACCTGAAGCACTGCAGGAAATCGATGAGGGAGCAACAGGACAACCAGCTCTTGGATGGCAAAAACAGGGATCTTCAGTGTGGAGATGATTGGAACTACAGCTTTCCTTAATTGGAGCTGAAAAGACTGTATTATCAAGAGAGAGGATCCTTGGAACATAAAAGCAACATTATTAGCTCTTCTACGGTGGCATTCAAATGGTAATTTAACCTTTGTCTGAGAGAATAGATTAAAGCAAGAACTCAGAGCAGTCTTTTCTTTATTTTCTTCAGTTATTCCTAGCTCATGTACTTGCATTTCTGCCGCTGTCTGCATAAGAAGCAGAGCTGTGGAAACTGAAGCCTCCAGGAAGTTCATTCCTCTCCTCCTCCTCTTTTTCCCCTGTAATCTGCCTGCGTAGTTCTTAAGAGAGCCACAACCTAGGTCTAGGGCTGGCAAATGCTGCCACAGGTAAGAATGAGGATGAAGCCATGGTGGGTAGAAGGAGCAGGGCATGTGGCAGTCCAGGTCTATTTACTTAGCTTTTCAGCCTACTGTCAATATTACAAATAGCTGGTTTTGCTATTGCTCACCTGGAAAACTTCCACTGAAACTGCAGTTTCTACAAAATCTTAACTTTCCATGAGTCTTTTCTTTTTCTGTATGTCTCCTTCAGGAAAATCAACCTCTGCTTCTTTCAGAGCTGTAGCTGGTACCAAGGGAGACCTTGCAGACACATTATAGGAAGTATAGATTGTCTAGGAAGTTCAATCCAGTGAGAAAAAAGAACAGCAAGAGACAGTGGAGTACCAAATCATGTCAAGGCACTGAGAGTAACAAGTTGAATTGACCATCAGTGAAAAGCATTGACATACAGGATGAAATATTTGGATTTAGAAGTAGCCATTGAAACATTTTGGTATTACATTTAAGAAACAATTTTGGGTGAACTTGAGATTCCTCAAATGTTAACACATTAACTTTCATTACAATTAAAGACAAGGTAAATATAGAGTTTTCCATGGGGAAAATAATCTGGGTTTCCCTTAATTCCGTGAGTCATTTGTTTGTCTTTCACTTGTACAAGAACATTTAACACTGACAAAAACTTGTTCAAACTCTCTGATCTCCAAAGCTTCACAGGAAGCTGCACACAAAGTGTGTTATACCGGCCATGGGGAGATATTCCCCATCTTCAGCCTAGGTTTACGTTAACGCCACCTAAGGAAAATCTGCCTGCGGTGAGTAAGAGGGCAGAATTTATGATGTACAGTATCTTTGCCACAGCAATCAGTGGAGTACATTCATTCAGAGCAATTTCATTTCAAACCTAACACAGTATTTCAGGGGAGAAACAGAGTATTTCCCTCTAGGTCACAAAATCATAGAATTATTTAGATTGGCAAAGACCTTTAAGTTCAAGAGACCAAGTTCAACCAGGCAGACACTATGGCCAACTCGTAGTAGATTACTAAGGGTGGAATAACCGTACGGATATACCATAAGAGCTTCTGAGGGGATGGCATTGAAAAGCCTCTGTCTTTCTTTTCCTTGGTCTGATTTGAATCACAAGCTGATTCACTCTCTAAATTCAGTCACTTTGAGGCAGACATGGGATGTTTGTAAATCCAGCTCTAAAGCTGAAATGAATTTATAGTGGGAAAAAAATTTAAAATTATGAGAAAGACTGCACAACCTTAGCAATTATTCCCCCCCTCAGACTCTCCATCACACTTACACATACAAGAATGCAAACACATATCGTAGAGTTGGTGTAGCCAGGACAGTACAAGGATATAAATGAGTGAAGAATTGTGGTGTCCTTTAGTAGAGAACTGTTAGAATGTGAAAAGTGGACAATCTTTATGTATACGCATACTTCTTAAGCACAGTGATAACCTTTCATGATGAGGAGGAAGTGTTTCACCATGGAATTGATTTCAAAACCATTTACTATAAATTTTGTTCTGGCAATAAATCTCTTCATTGTCTTGGTCAATACACTTCTTTTCCTTCCCCCCAAAATGGTCTTGTTTCATCATTTGGTATTATTATTAGTGTTAACTTGAGGAGAGTAAATATATGTCAGCTCCTCAAAAGATGATTTTGCAGTATCAGCTGAGTCCCAGCTATGCCCAACAAAACAACGTAGATACAGCTAGGAACATCTCTCACAGGCTAGGTTTTCTGGGAGCAAACCCAGGGGAGTGTGCAAACCTCTACCTCCACACATATGCTCTCTGGCCATGTCCTCCCATCCTGTCAGAATAAGGCTCAGGTGAGGACATCAGGTACTTCTCCTCTCCAGCACGCCTGGTGCACCAGGGTACTTCTGCAATAGCACCAAGCACAGGTTAAATAGAGCCATCGAGAGCTGGAGGCTCCGCTTGCCATTGCACACAACCAAATTTCCTATTTACTTTCCACACCTCATAAATCTTGAAAACCTGATGCACACAATTAAAACTGGCAGTGGGATTTAGGGTAAAATATAATGAGTATTGTAAACAATTGTTTAGCTCTGGACCTTACCACTGAAAGTTCACCTATCAACACCATCACATTTGTCTTATTTAGCCTAGATACCTCTAAATTTATCTGACACAGATAATACTAGGGTGTGTCTGTGTGTGCCCAAAGGAAAAGAAACCTCAGTTGAAAGTGAATTATTGCCATTTTCTACCAAGTGCAAAGCCTGCTTAGTCTTTGATAAGCCATCATTCAGAGAACTTTTTGACTCAACAATTGTTTGGAATTAAAAACTAATCTAAGTGTGGAAAGGGTATGTAAACACACTGGTGAACAGATAGGACATAAAATTCATATAAATGCCAGGAGAATTTAGAGGAGAAATGTACAGGTATAAATTTGATGTGACACGTGAGCAATACAGAATTACAAGGCAAGCTGGTTGCCCTATAAGTACATTAGCTTACACTGACCTGTTTTGAATGAGCTCTGCTGTTAAATGAAGTGAAGCCTTTGCTACGTAAACTGCTGATGTATAGCAAAAAAATAATGAGCCCAGCCTTGCAGCCAGACTCTGATACCCTTTTTCTAGATGACTAACACTTCTCCGTTTGCATGCCTTGCAATCTGTATAAGGGTGGTATTGTCTGATTATACAAAATAATATAGCCAGGTTTTGTTTCACCAGGTCGGTGATGGTACTTTGCTGAGAAATTTTTACTTTGTCCTGTTTTTCAATGTACCGGCAAAGTACACAATTCCCCTGGGAACATACAGCCAGTACCCCTATGAACCAGGTTTCTGCCGTCTGGGGGGGTTAGGCTTTAAGGTTTGTGGTTAGAACCACAAGAGTATTTAGATGCTGCATGCAAAACTATGACTCTCAAATGCCCAGATGTGCCGCCACTGGACCCTGGTGGCACCTGGCATCCCCAGAGACCTTTGTGCTCAACAGTAAAGTTCCCCAGATGCATCAGGATCTGCTTCTGCACACAGGAGCGCTTCAGGCTTTCAAAATCACTTTGTTCAGCGAGAGGAGCAAGAGGCCTTGGGGAAGGGATGTGAGGGAAGAGACATGAAGTGGAGCTGCAGGAGATGGGTCAGAGCCATCCATGTCTAAACCTGAGATTGTGCAGAGCAAAAGGAGCTGTCTCCTGAAGTGAGGGCTAGTGATATGGTCAAAGGGAAAAGAGCAACAACAAAGAAGTGGGTCACTGTAGCAGCCTGTAACAGGCAGTTTGGATTTTGTCTCTGATTTCAGCCATTATTTCACCAAATGGGAGCAACCTGTCTCCAGTACAGTTCTGCCTGCACATACCCAGAAAGGGCTCTGTCTTGACTGCAGTGGTATCACTCAGGATGTGCCTTGCTGGTCCTCTCCAATCCTGTGTTGTCTGACCTCCAGCCCAGTTTGACAGTGGGATTAGAAGGATTTACTGAAGTGGTGTGGGCTCAGCACAAGTGGTGATGGCAGGTTGGGGAGTGCTGGCTCTCCCCTCCTAGTTAGTGCTGCAGCAGACAGGGCTGGCCTGGGAGGAATGGGCTTAGTTCCCTCCACTGCCTGAGGAAGAGAGGGATTTAGTTATGCTCTAAATGCTGAGCTAATGGACGGGAGGATGATGTGGGTGTGAGCTCTCCCTTCTTTGTCAGAGAGGTTTTAAAGGGCTTAAATGACCAACTCCACGAAAAAGATTTAGAGCTGTGGTTTCTAAGCAGGAGGAAATATCCCTTTTCAGACAAGAATAAAACACTCAAGTCCTTGACAGAGACAGGATTTAAGACCCAGCTTTCTATGTGGCGTGTCCTGTTGGTGAGATAAGGTGGTTCCCCATGCAACTTGCTGGCAATTTCCCTTTTTCCCCATTCACTTCACAGGTACCCTCAGCCTCGAACTCATGATGTGGGACCGATCTACAGCAACAGAGCAGTTGTCTTCAGACAAGTCTCTCCATTACTTTCTGTAGTAATGATCAGGCTCTTGAAGACCAGTCTGTGGTTCCTGGTATTTGTCCTTTTGTTTGCAACATACAAGATTAAGTAAAGCACCTTCTAAATTCCTACTCTGGCTGTGAGAAAAGTGGTGTTTATTATGGAGTAGAAAAGCCCATGTTTACATATATGACTCACGTACATGTCTACAGATAATGAGGATAAAACCAGAGTTACAGCCAAAGAGACCCAAACTGAAAGAGAGAAGGCAGGTTAGGGAAAACAGGAAAGCAAAGAACTTGATGCGGAGAAGGAGCCCTGAGGTTAACTTCCCAGCTTGTTACCTATGCATATTTATAATCCATGCTGCTGAGGAATCACTGGGGTTTTGAAGATACCCAGAACCTACGCATATGGAACACAGTAGCTTCTGGGTGCACTGCAGGGGTCTTGTATCTGATCAGGCCCAACGCAAGCCAAGAAATATAGGAGAAGTTACAGGGTTAAATACCACAGAGTTTCAGACTGCAATGCCAAAGTGAATGGAACAAGACGTTCCAGTCAGAAGCAAAAGGACACCTCTTCTACGTGTCAGAGAGGGGTAGACGTTTCCGAATGCCAGAGTACCTACAGGGTCAGACTGGATTGCCCAGCAGTACTCAGGCGCCTCAAAAGCACCTTTGTACCTTTGTGGTTCTTGCTGCAGTTAATCCCTGGAGCAAGTGCCCTCGGATGAATGGAATTGCAGCAGGGCTGCCCTGCCTGGGTGACGGCCCAGCGGTGCTCCACCCAGCCCTGCGTGCTTAGCCTGTTACTCACGCAGCGCCTGGAGATTCTGGAGGCTTGCAGCCTCCTAACTCTGCTGTCACTTCTCTCTTTTCCACATCTTTTAGATCGTTTCGGAGCTCCAGCCCTAGCGCAGGCCTCTTTGCACCCGCGCTCCCTCATTTGTCTTCTGCCTCTACCACCTCGTTTGCTTGGCCTGTGTGTTATTTCCATGAGCATGAACTGGAATAGCTGCGGCTTCGTGCATGGTTTGCCAGCTTCTGCTCTCTGCCTAAGTGCCTTTGGTGCAATTGCATCCATGTTATCTGCTTGCTTTCTTCCAAAATAACAAAATCTCTATGCTTGGACCCAAAGATTTGTGATCATCCTTCTGCCTCTGTCTTTGCGTCTTCTGATCCTGTGTAATCATTGTATTAAGTGCCATGAGTTTTGCAGGAAGCCTAAAGTTTCAAATTCTCCTCCCCCTAATGACCTGTATTTATTAATTAGGAGAAATCCTTGTTAATTATGAGGAAATACATACAATGGCTCCCAGCTCTGCATGTCTGCACAGAATACTTCACTAAGTATATAACCTTTGGCACCAGAGACCTGCTCTTGGGAGAATTAGATATCAGGACGTATTTGTTTAAGCCTTGAGTCACCAGGATGTCCACCAAGATAAAAGTCACTTTTCAAGGTCATCTCAGACCTCATGACCTTTAGGCCCACTCCAGAATTTCGAAGACTTCCTGGTTAAATAAGGTTTATCATTGTTTGAAAGAATTTGGCCTCTGGCAAGTAAAGGTGAAAAGTCATCTATATTTGAATGTTTTCAGTATACAAGCTTGGCTGCTGCCCATGATTTTAAGGTTGCCCACTGTATTTATAGCCTGAACAAAGCTTTGAAAGCATCGTGGGACTCACTAGCACAATTAGAAAGCCATCAAGTGTGGCGTTAAAGAAAAAACAGAGGGAGAGATTCAGACCCTCTTTATGCCAGGGCCAGTTGGGAATGGCTTCGTTGAAGGCAGTGAAGTTGCTCTGGATCTGGCTCTGTAAATGAAGGTTGGAGATCCTGGAGAGGGGAGCAGACTGTGCCACATTTACACCCCTGCTGACGCAGCTGTACAGCGGCGTAAGTGAAGCTGATATTGGAGGAGAGTCCCGCTCATTTATCCTTCTGTCAGCTCCCGTTGTCAGCGGTGTGTTCAGCGCCTGATCTCTGTTCACGTGTAAACCCAGTGAAGGCTGAAGCTGCAAGAGGTCAGACGCTGCTGCCAGTAATACCAGTGCAACACCTTGAGGTGAGCGGGCCAGGTTTTGATGTTGGTTGCACAATTATCCCACTGAAATCGCACTACTGCCTGCAGAGGTGTGAACCCAGATTCACAGCGGTGTGACTGAAGTCAGCATCTGACACATGAGAGTTTCTCTGACTCATCCAAGGCAACGCTGAGTCTCCAGATTCACATTAGCGCTCTTTCAAATCAAAATTCATTGAAATGGGCTTAAATTGACACAATCCTACATGTAGAGTGGTTCCACCCCTTTAAGGTAAAGGACAACTCATCTCTGTGGCTGACTTTTTTCCTCTGCTTCCCTGGAGGTTTGTGGTATCTGTGTCCCCTGGGTTACCTCCTACTTCTCTAACTACTAGGAGAGGAGGAAGATACCCTGAAGTTTCCAAACCTGTCTGGATCCTCTCTGTGATATAACATACAGATGTCACTAGCATGAGGCAGAGCTCTGTCTGGTCCCTCTGTGCCTGTAAAGAAAAGGGGTAGCACAAGTTGACCCACAGTGTATGTCCTGACAGGCTCCTCAATGCAAGCTGAGTTTCCCAGAAGTGGATTGACATGGGGCCAACAGCCCTCTACTCCTACCCTTCAATGCCAGCATTTCCCATCAACGTGAATGTGCTTCCAGAAGACTCTGGAGCCATGGGAATATTTGAACAGGATAGTGCCTGTCCACTCCTCCTCCTGCTGTTCCTCAGCCCACGAAGGAGCCCCTGTGGCTGTGATGTGGGTGGCAGCCCTTGGGGGCCTTTACCAAGTGCAAAACAGCACACCAGGGAGATGGAGATGTGCTGTACTGAACCAAAGCTTGCTGCAGCCAAGGACTGTCAAGTTCAGTTGTAGGGACAATCTGCAGCTAGTAGATTCATGCGGGGAGAACATGCACTGAAAATGTGTAATTATTGGATTTGGGTTTTATTTGAAGGAAGAAAAAGGGTTTCACCAAGGGATCGTTGTATGAACTGCACAGCAAGGCTGATTTTTCTTTTTTTTTTTTTTTTTTTTTTTTTTTGAGGGAGCTCTTTGTTAAAATCTTGGCAGCCCATCTCTGCCGGGAAGACAGAACTGCTCTGTGCTGAAGCTGGGGTTGGCGCATCTTCTTCGCAGCTTGCAGGGTGTGCAAAGGCGGTGGGGAAGGCTGCCATCTCATGGTGAACCTTGCACGGCTCCAGCACGCTGAGCTAACCTACTTCACAGCCGATTTCCAGACCACGTTACTCCTGAGCTGATGTTTTCCCAACAAGTCATGTGTGCAGCGCCAGAAGAAGCTGAGGTGTTTTACCATGGGTTTTGTGCCTTAACTTTGCAAACCAACTCTGCCGAAGCCTAGAGTTTCTGGTTTCTTGCCTTGTCAACATTTTATGTGAGCGCAAAATGATAGTTATGAAAAACCGTGTGGGCAAGGCAATCACTCATCTGAGAAGAAGCCTATCGTCGAAGTTGGTTTTAGTGGTAACTTGAGACCAATACGCTATTGTCTGTGACAGTAGCTTTGCTGAGTCACAGCCCTGAATGGAAACTCCCTTGGAACTGCTTGTGGGTTGCAACTCATAATTTTGGGATGCTTTGGTATTCATCGCTAACCTTCTGCCGCGGCTTACACGTCCTACGCTCTCGCGCTCACTGTCTGCCCTCTGCTTCCTGAAAACGTACCAGCACTCACCCAACATACATAGGCTGGAGGGTTCCTCTCCACTCCGTAGGACGTGGCAGCTCTGTGGCAGGCTTCGTGGTGTTTCCAGAAAACCCTGGACATGAATTGTTGACTGAGAGGTTCAGCTTTGGCCAGTAAGACCCTCCAGACAGAATGAAAGCCTCCTTGCTGAATGGTGGAGGTCGAGCACAGCAGTGTGGGAGCTGGTGGGTGGTCTGTGCTGTCAGGGAAGTTGGATGGAATAGAAGAGGGGATTTTTAAGGATGGTAAAGGCCGCTTGTTCGGGGAAATTATTAGAAACTTTATCACTGTAGGTGTTTTGCATGCGTTTGTGGTGAGGAGAGGGAGAAACTGCCTTTTAAAACGTTGTCCAAGTCACACCAGCATTAACAGCTGTCTAAAATATGTCCTGAATGTGCACTCCCTGGACACGTGCATGAATATGCACTCTCAAACATTGTTTAATGGCCCCTACCCACCACCTCGACACACCATAACTACGCTCCTGTGTCCCGTAGCTGGGAATCTCTGTAGCAGAGTATGCTTGAAGGAAGAGGATATACTCTTTCAAATGTAGGTTCTGGCTAGAGTATTAAATCTCACTTTTCTCTGGAATATAGGCTACTATGTTTTTAAAAGCTGTTTCTTGGAGCAGTGGAAGTCCAAGGTAGTGCTGTGCATAAGTATGGGAAGTAAAGAAGCTGAAGGGGTCCAGTCTGCTGTGTCTCATGTGTCCCCAGTGGGGCTTTTGAATGGATCTGGAACAAGAGAGAGAAAAAACTAATTACTGGTTGAATTATAGTAACATTTTACAAGGAATACGTGCTCAATCCAAAATCTTCACAACTTTGATTTGAATCAGCAAGTGGAATAAAGAAAGATGTCAAAAGAAGATCCAGTAATGGAAAGAAAATTGTTATAGTTTATGTCAGGATTTTCCTGATTTCTTTTGTGTTTCTGCATGGATATATAAGGCCAGGCCTCTCCAGGTGTCTTTCCAAGTTGTGTCTTAATCATATGTTTCTGTCCTGCCTCACAGTTCTGCCTTCCCAAACCCTTCCCCCCTGCTTCTCAGCTCAGTGCATTTGCTTATAATGATCCGAATCACTTCCTTTCCTTCCGAAAAGGAAAGAAAAGAAAACAACACCCATCCATTTTTAGATAGTAGCCACATGCACAGTTGAATCTGAACACTGGAGAGGCAGCTGGGAAGGACGCAACAGCAAGCAGCTGGGAGTGGGCAGGTGTGGGAAGCTCTTAGTCAGGTTTGTCATGGAAAGTCAAAATGTGCAATTACAGGGCAGGGAACTGGGTAGCGCACACTGCCAGGAGAGTCACGCAGCTGGGCTGGGGTAATGTCGTTACACAGTATATCGACCTCAGTGGTTAAATCCAGCTTGAAATGTTCCTGTGCTCATGTCCCACCAGTCCCATGGCTCACCGCGTCCTCAGTTGTGCCCGAACAAGAACAGGTAGTAAGCTGTGTCTGTGGAAGGACCAGGCTAAAAGATCAATCCACCCACAAAGAGATAGGCACATAAATAGATAGGTAGATAGATGAATACGTAGGAAAATAGATTATTTTTGCTTTGAGTTCAACTGATTTCACAGAGTCACTTCAGATTGCAGCCCCACGATCAGTATTTTTGGGAGGGAAGGGTTGAGGAAAGGACAAGGAATTTTATCCCAAGGAGTGGAAATGAGGACCACTGGAGAAAGTTGTGATGTGACCTCTGGTGTGCACCAGGTCTCAACGAAGCAGAGGCAACCTTTTTGTAGACCTAAAAGCCCTTTCAGGTTGTTTTTAGTGAGGATGGTGGCGGGTGGCTGGAAGAAATGAGGTGTGACTAGCATGGCTCCTAAATTTACACAGGCCCAGAGGATGTACCCAGCACTGAGCACATAAAAACTCAAGTTGGAACTCATAGCATCCGGTCTCCATCATGTGAATATTGACAAGAAGTCCTTCAGAACTACCTTGTGGCCAGGAAAGAGGGGAGAGTTGGTATCCAGGATTCTGTGATGGTAATGTTCCTCTCTCGTCTTTTGCTGGGGAATGGTTTAGGGCTGAGTTCTGTGGTATGACCGAGAGGACAAGATCAGCCCTGCTGTCCCCACCATGATGTGAGGATTCCTCAGAGGTGTTTTAGCAGTATAAATATTACAACGCAGTGCTGATGCAGGCAGGAAAAATATTTGAGTGCAACTACTCAAGCTTTAAACTTGGCACCGATGGGTGAAGAAGGGGAATTTTTTTCTCCATGGGCACTGCTATTCATATACTGCAGTTTAACTTCGTTGGTATGAAGATGAATTCCCCTTGCACATACAATATACAAATCTACTATAATAGCAGCATACTGTGCACTAGTTTTCTATTAAAAGCTTCTTTAGAAGAGAGGGATAGGGAAAAGCAAGAGTGATTAACTAAAAGGAACTTTTCCCCATGGAAACTCTAGTTGGCTTCAGATTATTAGGAGGAGTAATTATTCCCCACACACAGTCACACGTGCTGCTCTCTGTTTGGGACATAAGTCCTTCAGATGTCTTTTCCGGCTCAGCCTTCAGCTTAGAATAAGGTACATGTTGCCACAGGCCGATGCTGATCCACCAGGCTGCAGAGACTTCCCTGAGGTGCTGAGGGCAGGGACCGACTCCCTCTGCAGTGGTGGACGTGGCTTGACCAGCTCCCTGGAGCCACACGCTCTCCCTGTGTGGACTGTTGTGGGAGCTGGTGGGACTTGGTTAGAACGTGAATGCAAGAGCTGGAGCTGGGAGGGGTTAGGAGAGCTGGACTGGGTGATGGTGAGACAGAGGGAAAGAGAGGAAGAGGATTGTGCAGTTGGGAGCCAGGGAGCTGCTGTACTGTCTTGGGCATCTCACCAACCCTCACCCCTGTGCACCCCACAAAGTGCGTGCATTGTGGGGCTAAACATGGGTTACTAATGTTGCTTCTTACATCCCCTGTTTTAAAATAACCTGTAAGTTACCTGTGAACACCTGTTTCTTCTGATGCTTCTGGAGGGCAGGCGGGAAGTCAACATTCATCAAGTGCCAGGAGAGCTGGTAAAATTGGGACAGCTTGGCTTGGGCTGGTGCTGAACAAGAAAGGACAAATCAAAAGAGATGCACCCTCAAGTATGTGGGGGAGAGGAATTAAATGTTGTTTCCCTTCTGTCCTCACATAAGAGCAACAGCAAAGTCAAGGGAATGGAAATGATACTGCAAATGGGGAACCAGCTCTTGTGGACCTGAGCTAGCAGGGCAATTCCAACATACCTTGATGTTTCCTGCAGAAACCAGATCAGAGCTGAAGTGGGTTAAGAAACACTTCAGGTTCCCAGATCACTGAAAGAATCTTCTGGCCATCCAAGCGTGAGCCTTGCAGAGAAACTGGGGCCATACAAGGCCAACAATTTCAGACCAACCTCAAAAAGCTTTACCTTGAAGTTAGCACCAGCTGGGATCCCAAATATTTTATTTTATTTTTTTTCCCACTGTAGAACATGAGACCTATTTGCTGAAATCCTGGGGTGCCAATTGCACCCGGGCATGCTTGAACTGACCTTTCACACTCCGGAGTGCAGAAGAGCGTGGGGTTTTGGAGGTCCTCTTGGGCCTGCCAGCCCTGGAGCTGTTTCACAGCTGCTGGAGGGCTGCCAGCTTGCAGGTCTTTTAATGAGTGGTGTAGTGTCTGGCAAGTAACTTGTCTTCAAGTGAGTGTGACTAATCATGAATCTTTTCAATAACGCTGACAATCCAGTCTCTCTTCTCTCACTCTGCCCGAGCCCGCTGAAATAGGAGTAAATTAGCCTTATTCTGGCAAAAGCAGGAAATGATAAAGAGCCCCTAAAAGGTTGCCAGTACGCCATGCCTAGGTTTTGCAGTGAGTGTAATTATCAGAGTTGTTGTGTGTGTGTTTTGAGAGCAGCTAAATAGCTCCAAAGGTCTGAAAGATCGCACTCTGCCACCATCCCCCGGACCATTTGCCTGAATGCGTAATTTCTGTACTTCACTGGCACAGTGTGCTCCTGCAAAGACAATAAACCAAAGCCTATTAGAGTTCACAACGCCATGTCAATGGTTTATGTTTGTTTTATTGGGTATATCCTTACTGTCTACCTGAGCAGTAGAGACAGAATCCAGCCCTGTAGTTACTGATCTGAGCTAAACTTTGCCCTAGTTTATTTGGTTGGAGAGTGAGATCTTTGTCTCGTTCATTAATGAGTTCCCTTGGATGGCTAAGGAAGCAAAAATGCAATTGGGTCTTGTATCATAAGCAGAAGTATATTGCATTATTTGTTCTCTGAGAAGAACGGTGCTGGCATTGTTCCCCCAAATGAAACCCACTGGAAAGTAAGTACATAATGAAAAGAAAGTAGAGAGCTTGGGAAATTAAACCTGAGGAGGGGAAGAATGGGAAAGGATCAGTAAGTTCCAGGTGACTGCTGCTGGGAAAGGAAAGGAAATTTTGTTGTGAGGGTACAGTTCTCAAAACTGTTTTTAATATTACTGAATGGGACTTGGAGATGAAATGGTGTCACAGGTCTGAGTCATGCTGCTTGGTGTGGCAGGGCGGATGTGATATGCCTAAGTGCTGGAGATCTCATCCTGCTCTTTTTAATTATGTCTGTGTGTATTACCTTCCCAGAAAAACATATAATTTTCAGCAGAGGAAAACTAATCATTCTTGGTGACATGTTGTGACCATTGACCATCACTACAGGTTTCCCTCCTGGTTTTCTTTTTTGTACCTACTATTGTTTACCGCTGTTTGATATTGCTCCATCAGGAGCAATTCCTGATGGAGTATGGGCTTGCCCTTCCCCTCCCTTCCTTCTCTTTCTTTCTAGACCACAGCATTTTGGTAGCTCTTCAGGGACCGAGCTAAGAAGATGTATGGGAAAGTAATTTTGTGATACACACACGAATCCTACCGATCAGAATGAGTTTAGTGGTTTCTGGCAGACTAAAACAGTGGCCAACATTGACAAATCTTTGCAGAAGGCAGCAGTGGGACTTAATTTGCATTATTCATAGTTAGTTATTTACAATATTTACACCATACTGTACATCAGATAGAATTGTACTTTCTCATCACCATTTTGGAAGGAGGTAAGAGGACAAAGGTTAAAGATAAAGCTGCCTAAGGAAGGGTGGATGCTGCTCTTTTTGAAGTTCACTGCCAATCCTTGCACTGGATGAAAGTTTTATGTATGAATGTTTGTTGTAAGGAGGAGATATTAAATGCTAAAATTAAGGATAAACAAATGTATCCAATGAATCCTGTATCCCATACATGGTCAGCTTAATGGAAATTAGACAGTGCAGAAAGGACTATGTTTACTACAGGTCATAAAAAAAGGAGGCTTTGTTTTAAGAGCAACTTAAGAACAGAAGAAAAGGAATAAAAACTTTATGAGACTCAAAAATCCTAACCGTGTGTCTCCATAAAATTTCTATTCTTTTTCATTGCTGACCTGATCTGGTCTTTGAAGTTTGATTACTGCCACTTCAAGACAGAAGAGATTTAGCTGTTGTAGATGGTAAATCTCTACTCAACAAATAAATATGGTAGTTTTTCCCTAGCCTCTATTGGTCAAGATATGTTTGAAATATTTTTGAGATCTTTCTTGCTCAGTCTTGTAAGCAATCACTTGTTTAACTACAGCAATTGAAAAATCCCAGTTTCCCTAATTTGTATTGTTACTACATTCACCAAAATTATCTCTCACAGTATCAAGACTTCAAGCTTGATACAATGCATTTGCTTAATTATCTGCCTGTTTTTGTGCTAATACACAAAAAGTGTCCAGATTTCTGCATTACTGGGTTTCTCTTCTGTGGCAGTTTTGTGAAGTTAAGTGTATATGAAATTAAAGTAATTTCTGACTCTATTGGTGCGACACAAATGCATCTGTCTGCCAAGAATTCCTCCCCGAGACATGCCTGCGTGCTTTGCTTCTCATGGATTTTGGGAACCCACAGCCCATGAGTCTCAGCTCCTATGAGGGGACAGGATTCCATATTCCTCTGCCGCTGGAGTGGGACAGAGGAAGAGAGAGGACAGCAAAGGGTTTGGAATTTAACAATTTACCAGGAAGTCCTGACATTGCAGAAACATCACTAGAAAAGGATTTTATGTTGTGCGTCCGTTCGCCTTTAGTAAATTGCACTGCAGGGAGGATCCCTCCAAAGCCTAATAAAAATGTAGTTAATTAGAGATCAGTGCAGAAGCTCAGATAGACCTACAACAGAGACCTCAGCAACTGTTTCTGCATAATCAAACGACCAGGGAAAGGCATCATGCTGATGGTAACTGAGCTTGTGCTTATGATTCTGGCAAAACCAACCCAAAAACACGTTCAAGTCCTAAAGTATTAGCCCTTCCCATTGCCTGCCATTGCCCTGGGCATCACTTTGTGTCTGCTCATGCTATGCTTACTTGGAATAGATGTTTTATTCTTGCATCTGAATTTTCTGAATGCTTTTTCTCACTTCTAGCTTTTCTTAATGCTTTGTCTTCTCTTTCACTCCCCCTTCAGGGATGTGTTTTATTGTCTGTTGAGGATACAATAGAAACAATATCTGTACAGCAACTGGTCCTTTGATTGTAAGGCCTTGGAAGCAGTCAGTTGATCTAATTCTTCTCATATTGAGGTCAATATGTTTACAGTGATGTGACTGCCTGGAGAGATCTTTGGGAAGGAATATTTTTTCCCCTTTTTTTTTTTTTCCTCCTCTCTCCTGGACTGGAATTTTTCCTGAGATTTTCTTTCTCCTCAAATTGGGTAATGAAGGAATTTTTACAGAATGAGAGATTATTTATGGGGCAGGTTCTCAGCAGGTGAATACTGGTGTTCAGAATATGTGTTCAGAGATATTAGCATTTAGAAGTACTTAAATTAAAAAAAAAAAAATATATATATATAGCCTGGTATGTATGTCCTTTTCTACTTTGCTTGCTTTTCATGGAAGTGCTTCTTCAAAGGGCCAGAAGACATACCAAGGAATATTGGCCTAGTAGCGTAAAATACAGTTCCCAAATGGCATGGCACACATATCGTTAGCAGTATAAGAGCTACATCAAAGTTGTAGATAAATTACTGAAGTAGCCTAACTTGGTTTTTACAGCCATGTGTGCAGCTCTGCACAGAGCTACTGCCTCTGTGCATCGTACTCAAGCAAACTACCTCCAGGAACCCTACATGAAGTTACTTTGAAGTTTGCCCCAAAGTATGGCTGCAAGCATATTTATGCCACTTTTCTTTTTTTTTGCCTTCCAGTTTGATTAGACTTAATTTTTGATAGATAGAGAGAATCTTATCTAGTTTGTGTTTGTTTTCAGAACAGCAGTGTGAAAAACACTGAGGAACAAGTGGGCCTGGGGAAAAAATTCAAAATTAGGGAAATGAAAGAGCACTTTGACCTGAACAGATAAAAAATTTCTGTAGCCTGCCATTTTTGTAAAGCTTAATGTTGAAATACCTGGTTCACTGGTAAGAGGAATATTCCAAATGATCTCCAAAATGTGTGAGAGTAAGAGACTGCATTCAGGGATTCTAGTCACATGAACATGTTTCTCAGTGTTCACTCTCAAGGTTTGAAATATCACAAGGAATCTTACTAAAATGACAACTTCATTTACATGCCATACGTAGTATACATTGCACCTTGTGTAAATTGCTGTAAGGGGGCAAGGTAGTTTTCTAGAATCTGCAAGGCACCACTGAGCTTTGATATCTGCTCTTTGATACTGTCAACTGTGAGAGATCTTCTCA
Organism: Tringa tobata; assembly: GCA_033628505.1. NCBI lineage: Eukaryota > Metazoa > Chordata > Aves > Charadriiformes > Scolopacidae > Tringa > Tringa tobata. The sequence continues at coordinate 480,115 of JAHREE010000294.1, forward strand.
TGTAGGAAAGGCAAAACATCAATGCTGAGTGCTCGCATATACTGATCTGGGAAGAGAGTCTTGCCCGGAGAACATTTAAATGTGCAGAATTTTAACTGTTTCTTTGGATTCTGCCGAGAAGGCTACTGGTTATAAAGCACTGCAAATAGGCAAGGCACATGGGGCAGGAAGTTTTGAATCTGACCTGGTTTACCATGTCTGGGCACGGGTCACAACTGTGCACTGCTGAACAGTTTAGCTCCCAAGAACAGTCCCAGGTCCTCGTGTGCTGATCATCCATGGTACCAAAGTGTTAGTTCTCTCCTAAGTCTCAGTTTTGAAGCGTGTCAACTAGTTCTGGCTGAAATGAAGCCCTGTGCATTTCTGAAGTTACTCCAGATTTTGCGCTCCAAAAAGCACTGTGGATGACACCCCTGGGTTGATTTCTGTTTGCCCCATGGAGCCCTCCAATGGCATCCCCAGGGGTTTTGCGGCGCAGAGGGTATGAACCAAGGCAAATAACTCATACTTTCGGTTTCATGCAGAGATGCACTAACCTACAGCACAGCCCTCCTATTATTTTGGGCTCTTTGAACCAAGCCATCTCCCTGTGGGTTTACACACAATATAGTTTTGATGTCCTGGAACTGCAGGAGCATCACAGGGGAGCCAGAGGAGAGATGTGTTAAATGACGCAGAATGTGGCCAGACTATCTTGACTATGGGGTCAAGTCATGAGCGCTGAGCGTGCAGGGATCACCCTCTGAAAATGAAGAAGTTACCAGTGTAGGTATATCTAGTGTCGGTCACCTTGTCTGGATCACTCCCAATTTACACTTTGAAATTAAAAGTGAAGCAGACTTGCCACTGGCAACCTGAAGTTAGGCTTCTCTGTGGCTGCTGATCCACCCTGCAGAGTCCTACTGAGCTTTGTGGAGCTGGAAAAGGGACAGAGGTTTCCACTGAACACAGACCATTTTAGAGCTGGGCCCAAGATGTGTGCAAAGATGGCTGCAGCAGAGGAGAGTATATTGCAAATAGTCACGAAGCCTTGATCTCGCCTTGATCGTCTTCCATGTTGGTCTGAGTTACGCACAGTCCAGGACATCCTGTTTCTCTGAAATGAGTTCAGCAGTCCAGGAATGGAAGCCAGCCCTTACTGCCTGAGTAGTGTCAGGAGAAAATGAAGAAAAATGCAAGCAAAGCAGTGTGTCAGTAACAACAGCTTAATTTCCCTCCCTACTCCATAGGATTAGCCATTCTGATGCATTTTTGCGAAGAGAGCCCCAAAATATCATCACTTTCACTGTTAGAGAAGTATTTCAAGTGACGTCCCCAGGGAACGTTTTGCAAATAACCAAGACTGATTATTCAAAAAGCAAAGAAATCAGTAATCCACTTTGTTGCCTCTTCTGCTCTATAATTGTCTTTGCTGTAAGTATGTTCATCATGAGCTCTTTTCTGCCTAAATATAAGCTATAATATATTGAATAATTGCAGGAAGGTAGAGAGTTCTATATTTAATTCCTTCACCCGATCTTTTAAAAGTCTCCGTATTTTCTCTCAGTAAAAAGAACCGTTGTTTACGCTGCGGTTTGAAACCGTGATGAAGGCCCGTTCCCCGAAGCCTTAAATACAGCCAGAAGGCTGTAAGAAATCTCTTGGATTTCATCTACTTCTGTTTTCAAAACATCACGAGTGAGAGGAGCTTTGCAAGCAGTGGGCTGGCTGTGCATCTTTTGATCATTGGGAGTGAGTTTTAATTTAAACTGGCACTTGTAGTTGGTAGCATCACGTCGATAAAAAATAAATTGCTTCAGGTATTTTTGTGGTTTCTCATTTTCTGGCTTAGTTAGAAGGAGGCTTAGTATGAACGAAGTAATCTCATTTAACGTGGCTACATGCTAGAGTGCAGTTGACTTTGTGCTATACTATGGAGCGTGTAGCATGGAGCTGCAAACTGGGGGTGCACCTCTGAGGTCTGAGGTCCTGATCTGCAGTGCAAGAGCGAGGCTGAGACCTGGGTGCACATCCTCGCCCCATTGCATCTTTTGGGAGGGGAGGGGGTATAACGTATTTCCATAGGTCTTCTGGCTGGTATGACTGTGGTCATGTGGTACCTTCCAAGATGAACCTCTCCCTAGCAATCTCTCGAGTGTGTTCAGGGATTTAAGGCTATCAAAACTACAAGCAGTTGAAAAACAACAAATCAGGGAGCTTAATAATACCAGCCCAACCAGACCCAGGGATAATCATATCAGTACATCATTAATAACAGAAGATATTGTATGTCCTGCATACATATGCACTCATATCTCACAAATAAATCTGCCTGCGTGTGAAGAAAGATTGTCCATGTCACCAGAGGTTTGTGTTAGTTTATAAGACAAAGAGTAAATTATACAAAAGAGTTGTACTTACTAAGCTGACACTTCATACAATGGTATGAAAGACGATGTGTTATGGGTTATGTTTTCTTACAGTTTTGAATGGCGTTGCTTACACCAGTGTTTAAACTGGCAATGTGCACACAAGTTAAGGTCAGTCAAAGTTGAAGCTGAAATATTTTTTACCATGTCTTCAAGTGGACACTAGAAACTTAAAAAGTTACACCATGTTCATTTTCCCTTTTGGTCTCCTAGTGTTTCAAATTACACCTGGGATAAGCCAACTAAAGTAGGTTAGCAGAAACCGTCCTTTTTATTAACTCTGGGTGTGGGATGCAGTTATTTTGTGTCTCCTGTATTCTCCCCTGTTTTTCTTGGTTACTCATAAAGCAAGAGGAGAAAAAAGTAAATAAATCATGACAGAAATGCAGAAATACTTGGGGAGCACAGAGCCATAGTATATGCCAACTACATTTCAGTGTTGCTCTAAAACACCACCAGCATGTTTTGTTTTGAACTTTATTTTTGAGGCACGGCTTTGTCAGTTTGAGTCTTCTTGGCTCCATTTGAATCAATGGCAAAACAATAATCAGTCTCAGCAAAAAAATATTATTTCCACTGGGAACAAATTCTTCTGACTTGAGACTTAACCTGCACAGTTCCTCCAGCTCTGAGTTCCTCAGCCCTGATGGCTGACTAACAGAGTATAACTTTGGACTCATTTAAAATGCAATTGCAGAACACACCAGAGAAAGTCATTTAGCAGTATATCGACAGAAGGGCAGACTGTAAATCTAATAAGCTTCTTCCATTTCTAATTTCTAGGATCCCGCTATTAACAATATTATATTGCCTTTGGCAATATCTGACACTCACATATGGCAATGTACCAAATGGTCTATTAATATGACAGATGCATTTTAGAAAAGAGTAACTCTCTCATCCCCCTCGGATACATAGATGAATTGAAGAATGCCTTGAACAAAGCTCACTCTTTAGTCTCTTCCTGTTCTCATGCTGCTTATTAAACTGGTATGATGTAAAACCAAGGTATAAGACAGACTGCTACACCAAATGTAATTCAATAGCATCACTTCAAAGATAAGTATATTGTCAATTTACTGTTGGAATTAACCTAGCTGAGGCAACTCTTTGTAGTCACAGAATATTAATGCATAACCTTGTGAACCATCACATGCAGCTGGTGAATGCCAGTGATTTTCACTTCATAATGCAACCACCTCAGACAGTAGAAAGCCAGAACTGAAGAAATGCAGGTATATCCAGGTAAGAAAACATGTCTGATAGTGGACTTGAACTAAGAAAATCTGGCATTTTGAATGCACCTTGGAAAGGAGTCCCTGAGGAATTCACATTCTCTAATGTGAATCCTATCTAAGCCCCTAATGGCACTATCTTGAAATAAATCTTACCTGAAGCAGATGCCTCCTCCAATATACCTATATAAACCTTTTGTTCGAATACACAAAGAACACTTCGAGTTAAATACTTTTCTAGATGGCTCTTACAAGTTGTCAGCATTAAGTTTCATAACAAACAGATGTTCATATTTTATAAGCCTCCTCCATAAAAGACTTCCAGTATTCTCAATTTCAACAGAGGCACAATGGAAAATTATAAGGGTCTAGAAACAGACTCCTGTGAGATCCAGAAATGACTAAGTTCGGCTCTGGCGAAACACATCTACAGCTGTGGCGACATCGATAGTGAACAGTGGGAAGGGGTGGATGGGCAAGATTAGATAACGGCCAACGGTTTGACATCCTGATGCTGGAGGGGTTTCCACTGGTAGTGGAAAGAGGCAGCTGCCCTGCTTCTGCAGAGGCACTGATTTCAAAACTGACATTTGGGAGGGGCAGGTTGGGGCTATTTCCTAATGCCAAGACAGGTAGCAGCTGTGAATCCACTAACACCCACCTGAGTTCAGTGGCAGCATGCCCTCTGGTTGTCATGGGCCCTACTGCTTGAGAGTAGGGGAGGGACAGCCGCCTGGCAGGCTGGGGCAGGGGAGTGGGGACAAGAGGACAGAGCTCTGCCCTGAAGGGCTACAAGGTGGTGCCATGGCCATGGCTGTGCAGAGACCCTGCTGCTACGGCACCAGCTGGGTTTGGGGCTTGCAGCACCCTCAGAGCAGAGGGACACCCCAAGGGACAAGCACGTGGGTGGAGGTGAAGCCCCTGGCACACACCTCAATGTTTTAACAAATGCTCAGAGGACACCTTATCGCTCTCTACAACTACCTGAAAGGAGATTGCAGAGAGGTGGGGGTTGGTCTGCAAGTGACAAGCAAGAGGAAATGGCCTCAGACGAGAGGAAATGGCCTCAAGTTGCACTATGGGAGGTTTAGATTGGATATTAGGAAAAATTTCATCACTGAAAGGGTAACCAAACATTGGAACAGGCTGCCCAGGGAAGTGGTGGAATCGCCACCCTGGAGTTATTTATAAAAGAGGAGTAAATGTGGTGCTCAGGGACATGGTTTAGTGGTGGTTATGGCAGTTTTAGGTTGATGGTTGGACTCAGTGATCTGAAAGGACCTTTCCAACCTAGAAGATTATATGATTCTTTGTTAGCAACACCAGGACGGAGGAGAACATGCCTCCTTGACTCTGAAAAAGGGCTGGAAATCCTCAGTGGTTTTTTGTGCTGCTTTACAACCTGCCACCCTAACCCCCACATCTACCTCTGCAATAGTAACAGTGTCTCTGCTTTTCCTCCTTTTTGAGAAAAAATGCCCAGAAGAGTCAGAGGAGAAGCTAAAGGAGTCTCTTTCCACGCTTCTTGCTCATTATTGCTAAGGGAGTATCTCAGGGGGAGAGGATGTGGCTGGTTTAAAGGCAATTTAAAGGCAATCCCATACCATGCTGTCCCCCCAGACCCTCTGTTCCTGCCACCTCCCCTCTATTGACACCTCTCTTTGTACAGCCAAACTACGAGCCGGATCAAGGGAGCTCATCGCGATGAAACCAATCTTTCTCCAAACAAACTCACAACCCTTTTTTTCTGCTGGGTCAGCCCATTGGTTCAGCTAAACCAAACAACCAGGGTGCCAGGCGTGAGAGAAGGAATGGAGGGGCATAGCCAGGGCTGGCGAAACTTCTCTTTTGGCAGTGACACAGCCCAAAATTTGTCTAAAACTAATCTGGAACAGTAATGGAAAAGGATGATTTTCCTATTCTGTGCTGCTTAAAAGTCCCCAAAATACAAAGGGATTTTCTTGAATTTATTAAGTCAGAATTAATTAGCGCTTAGGCAAAAAGAAGTGGATTCAGTACCTTAGAAGTATGATAAAATCTTGTCACTCTGAAATGTATGGGCATTCTCTTACTGAATTCAGGGCAACTAGGATTTCACCCTTGAAATAAGACCTGGCTTTTTCAATTTGGACGTGTCACTTCAGGTATTCTGTGTTCCTACTTCTCCTTGACAGCAGGAATAAGCCTAATACTTCCAAGCTTTTTGTTTTCCTGAAGCCTTGCAGAAAGCCAATGTTAGATTTCCTTTACACATACATTTGAGTGCTCCTACTTAATATTTACTTTGAGAAAGACCTTGTTCTAAAAAAATGGATTGCATGAATATTTGTGGAAAGCAGAACCAGAGCAGATGCAAACATAACTAAAGTGGATTATTAAAAAAAAAAACAGCTATTTGTGTATAACTACTTTACAGCATTCATCCAGTCTAGCTGTAAAATGAAGAATTTTAGACCTTTGAGAGAAAAAAAATTCTTGCAACAGATATTTTCATGGACAAACATGAATGGGTTGAACAACCCATTCTTTCTCTGTAATCTCTTCTTGACTAGTTACAGATGGAACAAGAGTTGAGGAGAAAGGGAAGATTCTCACCATCCTGTTTTCATACAATCGTGGAAATTTGAATTAAAATAAAAATCAGACAATCTCCTTCTGTCCCTTCTTCTGCTAGTTCATGATGATTTTCCAGTGCATATTTTCCATTGGCTTTGTTCAGACTGGTCCTGCCAGTTTGTGATGAAAGAGAGGAAAAAGAGCCATCTTTTGAAAAATGTGAACTTTCCACATGACATGGAAGCTGCTCACCTCACAAAGCTCTTTCTACCTCTCAGAGGTGCCTTGGGAAGAGTGAAAATATCAACTAGAGAGAGATGGAAGAGGTTGAAAAAAAAGAAGCGGTTGGCTGAAATATCAAAAAGGTACCTGTACACGTGTAGACCTTTCAACTGTGAAATTTTAATCTAACTTTCTCCTGAAAATCATGAAACTAATCTAAAGCAGTCATTCATGTTCTCTTTGCAAATATTTCCCTGGATATGCCTCTGTCTATCTCTGTAAGTGCAGATGAAAACTAGCTAAATCAAATGTCCAATTCTGAGGAGATGAATCCCTTTTTTTCACGAAGTTCCAGCCATTTTCCCTTTTTCTTAAATAGGGCACCACAGTGAAGCAATATTTCCACCCTGGTAAAACCACAACTAAGACCTGATTTAATCCAAATCTCTCAACTGGGCCCCGTAGTGCTCAAGGGATGTTGGGACATGCAAAACCCCATCTATGAGCCGGGAAGTAGAAGAAGTATCTGTTTTGGGTCAGTTCCAGTTCAAGCTCAGCTGTGGATGAAATTTCTCCTGTTTAGTTCTAGTTAAACCAAATAAAATTTTCTGAAAGAAGTTTGGGTTCAATATAAGTTAAAAAAAAATCCTGAATGAATTGGACCAAATTCAATTTTACTTTCTGTGTTAAGAGAATTTGGGAGGGATCTGATCTCCAGCTGGGACCATAAACACATGCTGAAATAAAGAGCTTTACTTCTTTCATTTATCATTCTGTTCATTCAGAACAGAATGGGAACTACGCTTGGCTTTGCACAGTTTTACTGGTGCTTGTACTTTGTATAATGTATGCCTGCCATCCTGACAGAGATCTAGGCCAGAAAACAACCCATGACCATTATGGATGTGAATTACGTTCCTTTTAAATAACAAGAAGACACTGGAGAAAATCTGAAGTATGTTAAAAGAAGACCAAGAGACGCTTTCCAATGGAAGGGATTTTATTCTCCTAATAAGGAAAAGTCACATTGTACGACAACTGTATGATTTCATCTCCTCAGTAAAGTCTATAAAGAATAGACTGTCACAGCTTTTCTTACTACTTATATGTTATTCTGATGTGTGTCAGTAGGTATTAATTTAGTAAGCAGTTAATTTTGTGCAAAAATGGATAGGTATAGATAGAGCATAAACTGTCTTGGAGTGATGTTGTTGGAGCTGATTTGCCCTGTCAGGCCTTGTTGTAGTGCTCAGATGCAGCATTTAATTATAACAAGTTTTCCAGGCGTTATTAATAAAACATTTCTGCTTAATCTCAATGGAAGGCACAAAATCAACATTGTCTCAGTTCTTCTTTGAAAACCCTTGGCCCAACCAGCTCCAGAACGTGTTTTTAGAAGTTCAAGTGGAGAAGTTACGTAGGAGGGAAAGGTCGAGAGGGGTATGGACACACTGCCTAGATGTGGCGTCCCTGCAGCCTCTCCCGTGCGTGGCCATACATGGGTATGTGCTTCGCTCACAGGAAGACAAGTGAAGCCTGTGCATTCACCACCCATCATTTGCCTACCTTACCTCCTTCTCCTCCAGGCACGTAACCAGATCCATTGTCATTCCCAAGGGATAACCCTTATCCATAGTCAGAGAGGAAGTGCAGAGACAGAGAAAGCTTGAAATGAACCGGCCTCAACCACAGAGCTGCAGATTTTCTTAAAAGTAAGTTTTTACAGCTGAAAGGAAATCAATCTGGTTGAGGGCAGCCAAACTGGTACATAGAGTGAGCAATAAGAATTTCTATTTGAATATTTTTTATTTTCCTAATAAGGAAAATTCATCTGGATGCCAAAAATAGTATATACCTGTGACGTGAATGAGCCACTGTTCTCATCTTGCTGAGAACTCACTGGACTCTACCTGCTTCAGAGGGCTTTATAATACCAGGTAACACTATAGCCTAACATTTTGCACATCACGTCTGTACAAGAAAAGGGACTTTGAGTTCCTGCTAGTGCATGTGTCTACCAAATAAAAAACATGGGGGAAGGGGAGGGAAATTTTGCTCCTCTCTTAGAGTGGTAGGGCTTTAGTAATTTTGGCAATCTTGTGCCAAGGGAGTAGAAACCAGAATCCTGCACCTAAGCCTTCCAAATCCACATCAGCAAAATTTATTGCACTATTTGCCCAGATCCAACCTCAGCAATTAATATGTTAAATCTATGTTTCAGCTGAGGTGATAGTAAGCTGAGGTAATTGAAATCAGTTTAAACCACTAAGCAAAGAAGTCATGGGGACACTGACACCCAGCTGTATAAATTATCATCTAAATTCTATCAAGAGTGTAACTGTGAAAAAACTCAGCTATGAAGCAATACCATGGGACTGTGTCCCCTCACCTTTTCAGGAAAGAAACTGCTTCTTCCAAATTGCACTTTAACTCAATTCACCCTTGAGACACGACAATGGGCTTGAAACACTGCAAGGTATCCATATACATGCTTGTAGGCTATATGCTCTTGGTTTTATTGGCGGACAAGTAATAAATGGAAGGCTTCCCTTCTCCAGACAATATGCAATCTCTCTAAACCTCTGTGAACAACAGATCTGAAAATCAGTGCCAGCTGGAATGAAATTATTTTGATGAGAATGATAGTCCAGTGAAACCCGGATCTTTAACTCTGAGGGCTTTTTCAATGGGCTACTGCAGTAGAAGGTGGTAAAAACTTCGCTTCGCTGCTCACTTTAATGGTATTTAAATCTTCTTAGATATGGAAGTAAAGTCTCTTGACAGCTATTTATGACCTTTCTAATAGTGGCAGAGCACGTAAATTCATTACTGATTCTGTAATCATGTAGTCCCTATTAACTAATAACATCAGTATCATTCTCATCTTTTAAAGACTAGCTGGAAGGTGATGCTCTTAGAAGTATATTAGTTACTCCATTTACAAGATTCATTACATTATCTGGAGGGCAGAGCTCTGGATGAAATGGTTTGAAAGGCTTTCACCTGCACAGTTAAGCATTATGAGTACGGGTTTTTTCTTCAGTAACTGCCTACCCTAATTTGAAGTAAAATCCTAATCAAGCAATTAGGGACATTTTTTTTTATATACTTACTCTTGCAGCTCCCATCACAATTCAGGGCTTTGAAGGGCACTCATGACTCAAGATTTGTCTTGTGGTCATGGATCAGACGAGATGTTAGGCTGGGGCCGAGCTGTATCACCGTAAGATGAAAAATATCAGAACACCAATAGTGTAACAGTGGGCTCACTGTTGTCTGTGAGGTTTAAGATTTAAACCTAGGCAACAGCATGCCAGTCTCTTACACCAAGACACTTCTTCACTACTTGCCAAATACCTCTTTAAAGCAAAAGTGAAAAAGATTCATCTTTGCTCAGAAAAACATGGGCAAATGGATGATATTCATACAGTGCCTTCAGGCACCCACAGTGCTTAAAAAATAAGCAACTGATTTAAGTATAAAGATCCAGATTTCCAGGCAGTAAATGCCATTGTTTCCAAAATGGGTATTTTTTTAAATTGTCATTTTTTCTTATTTTTTAAAGATTTTTTTTTTAAATGAACTGTTCTGTGAGCTGTTTCTAGCAAAATCTGGCACAAATGGGCAATTCATGTAAATGTACAATCTGGGCTTTTGTAAATGATGACAACAATTTTGTTGTGAGGCCAAGATTTCACCTGAGATACAAAGGAATGTTCTGTCTGTGAACATTTGAGCTAAAAAAAATTGGCTTGTACCTGGGCAATTCATGGGAGGGATGACTTCTGTAGAGAGATCTGAAAGGAGGTAATTGCAAGTTCCCCTGGGAAAGAAGCTCTGAGCCTAGAGGACAGAGTGTGAAAAGGTGTCTAAATAAAGATTATAAGCAACAATAAAAAGAAAGGAGAGTCAAAGCTCAGGAGTAGGTGGAGGAGGGATCTATACAAACTGAGCAAAGTGAACTTGCCAAGACAGGGACAAGAGACATTGCATACAGCTGGGATAGTGACCTTTCCTACTCTAAGAAACACAGCCAAGATCTCCACGTGTGACAACCACAAGACATTTATGGCAGACCTTGGAGAGCTGAGAGGTGTGAATGCTCTGGGAGAGGTTCCTGGCGGGAGATGGTGGTGGCACACTGTGGGATTCACTGCCTCCTTCCACATCAGGGGATTAGGATTATCTACCTGCATAGATGTACTGCAGGCAATGGCCTTTTACTTTGGCCTTGTATGAACTGTTCACAAGCTGCTTTTGACCCAGAAGCCACACTATACCATAGACTCTGTGCCCCTGAATTTTACAACCATAACTGAATGAACCACCTCTACTTACTCTTCTAACTAACTTCTAATACAGTCTAACTGTGGCATCCGTAGAGACAATGACAACATCTCAAAAGTACCTCAAGCACTGTGCTAGCACAAGGAAGTGGCAAAAAGGCACCAAACATCTGGAAATATTTGGGACATTATATATATATATACACACACATACATACATATAGGGGATTTCATAGAATCCTAGAATGGTTTGGGTTGAAAGTGACCTTTAAAGATCACCTAGTCCAATCCCCCTGCCAAGGCCAGGGAAACCTCCCACTAGATCAGGTTATTCAAAGCCCTTTTCAACCTGTCCTTGAACACTTCCAGTGATGGAACATCCACAGCTTCCCTGGGAAACTTGTTCCATTGATTGATTCACCACCCTCATGGTAAAAAAATTCTTGTTTATATCCAATCTAAATCTACCCTCTTTCAGTTTAAAACCATTCCCCCTTGTCCTGTCCCTACAGACTTTGGTAAATACTCTTTCTCAGTCTTTCTATAAGCCCCCTTCATATGTTGAAAGGCTGCAATAAGGTCTCCTTGGATCCTTCTCTTCTCCAGACTGAAAAACCCCAATTCTCTCAGCCTTTCTTCATAGAAGTGTTCCAGGCCTCTGACCATTTTTGTGGCCCTCCTCTGGACCACTCCAATGGGTCCATGTCTTTCCTGTGCTGAGGGCTCCAGAGCTGGACACAGTATTCCAGGTGGGGTCTCATGAAAGCTGAGTAGAAAGGGGGAATCAAATCCCTCAACCACGCTTCTGTTACAATCAGCTTCCTGGGCTGCAAGTGCACATTGCCAGCTTGTATCCAATTTTTCATTCACCAGTATCCCCAAATCCTTCTCTGAAAGGTAGCTCTCAATCCACCCCTTCCCTAGTCTGTACCTATATTGGGTATTGCCCTCACCCAGGTGCGGAACCTTGCACTTGGCCTTGTTGGACTTCATGAAGTTTACATGGGCCCACTCTTCAAGCCTGTCAAGGTCCTTCTGGATGACATCCCTTCCCTCAGGCATGTCAATTGCACCGCTCAGCTTGGTGGCATCTACAAACTTGCTGAGGGTGCATTCAATCCCTCTATCTATGTTATCAGTGAAGATATTAAATATCTTTTAATACATACCCTTGGACATTGAGCCATTGAGTGCAACTCTTTAGTATATGGCTACCCAGCCGATTTCTTATCCATCTAACAGTCCATCTATCAAACCCATACCTCTCCAATTTAGAAGTAAGAATGTTGTGGGGGCTGTACCAAATGCTTTACAGAAGGCCACGTAGATGACATCTGGAGCTCTTCCCTTGTCTATTGATGAAGTTACTCCATCTTAGAAGGCCACTAGATTAGTCAGGCACAATTTGCCCTTGGTGAAGTCAGGCTGGTTTTATATAATCAAGTCCCTGTCTTCCCTATGTTTCAAAATATCTTCCAGGAGGATCTGCTTCATGTTCTTAAAAAAAAAAAAAAAATAGTTCAGGGAATGAGCCTTACACTGGGAAAGCCATCTGCATGATCATGGTGTCACCCCTACTAGGTAAGTATTTTCTTCCCAAAATTGAAGTCTAGTCCCTTTCACAGGGGGCTATAGCATGGTTTTGAATCTCTTGTGTCAATGACCTAAAGGTAACTGTTGGAATTAGATTGTAATTGTGTTTTGAGATTTCAGATTATTGTGTCATTAAATTATTATCAGCCCAGACAAATTATACTGAATAAACGTTTTATGGTATTTGGACTTCAGAGGAGTGACAGTAGGGAGGAGTCTGGAAAAGCAAGAGCATTTCAGACATTGATATTTGTGTAATAACTGAGATGTTTCTTTCTTCCTGAAAAGGGGGGAGATACAGACACACTCACTTTTTTGAAAGATTCCATTCTTTTCCCTTTGTACTAAAAACCTCCAAAGGTGCAAAAGCAGTGAAGGTTTGAAGGGAACATCACCAGACATTTATATGAGACACCAGAAATTATAGAGCAAGCTTGAGTGCTGTTTTCATTTCAAAAGTGTGATACACTTGACTGTATCTCTCGGGCTTTTGAAAAGAAGTGGGTCAAGAAGAGAATGTATTTCTCAAGGACCTGCTTAGGAAAGTGTGTTACTCAACAACAACAACTACACAGACACTATATTTATTTTAACAGACGGTGTATGTTGTAATGCTGAACTTCTCAACACCTTGATGATAAAGTGGCCAAAAGACACAACACTCCTAGGAGGCAGAACAGCCGTATATGCTACTGTTTGCATGATCTGCTTTACCTTCCAGTGAATGTATCTTCTATTGAGGCCAACGCTGTCCCTCAAGTAGATACTCTCTGTCCCACAATTACTAATTGCCCGTTATGATTCACAGTGAGAAAGTGATTTATCATAGAATCATAGAATGGTTAGAGTTGGAAGGGACCTTAAAGATCATCTAGTTCCAACCCCCCTGCCATGGGCAGGGGCACCTCCCACTAGACCAGGTTACTCAAAGCCCCATCCAGCCTGGTCTTGAACACTTCCAGGGATGGGGCATCCACAACTTCTCTAGGCAACCTGTGCCAGCATCTCACCGTCTTCAGAATAAAGAGTTTCTTCCTAATATCTCGTCTAAATCTATCCTCTTTCAGTTTAAAACTGCTACACCTAATCCTATTGTTATGCTTTGTGATAGAGTCCCTCCCTGTCTTCCCTGTAGGCCCCGCTTTAGGCACTGGAAGGCTGATACAAGATCTCTCTGGAGCCTTCTTTTGAGTTGAAGTGGTCACTCTCTAAACAAGTCCTTCTTCTTGCTATTTACACTGAGGTGGCATTTAGGAGCCCAACAGTGCTGGATTTTCTGTGACCTCCCCCATCGAAAGACAATTTTGGGGCTGAGGACTATAATAGCTAAGAGTAGAATAAGAAAGAGAAATAGAGTAACCATAAAGAAGACCAGGGAAACCTGAGTTAGGTGTGAGAGAGGCCTCAGTGGTGCATCTCTCCCCAGGTCACAGTGCAGCGGCTGCCCCCGCATTGATATGACAGAGGCCCCTCGCATCCGGTTGTCCCCTTGACCTCTTTTCCCTTCATGAAGTGAAAACCAAGCCTGTCACAAACTAAGCCAAGCAACACTGCAAAAGCTCTTGTTCCCTGGTAGAAAAACTGTCTCTTGCACTGTGAGAGCTGCCTCTCCATCCTTTCATTTCAATCATCTGGAGCCTCATGTAATCCTAAAATGCATTCAGTTTTCAAGGGAGGAGGGCTTTTCATTTTAATGGACTCATTTTATCACGCTTCTGTGTTAAAAAAGTACACCTGAAAGCAAATAAGCAGAGCTTGTTACAAGTAAAATTAAGTAGGTAAAATCACTTCAGTTTTCACCAATGCTTCAAATCACTTCAGTTTTCACCAATCACTGGTTCTGGTGTTTCAAGTAGCTCTGGCTAATTGGAAAGCAAGAGCTAACATTCAGCATTGCACAAACACACAAAAATGTGTGAAATCTGCAGGCATCTGATGAAATTAGCACAGTCTTCCACAAAACACTGAAAATGACCTTACCAGGAATGTTGTAAGAAGCCTGGGAATGGAGTTTGGGGAAGGACCCGGGCTCGGGCCAGGGCTTGCTGGGGAACAGCTGTGGCTGAGCCTGCGGGCAGCTCGCCCCTGCACTGCATCCTGCCTGGGGACACAGCCCCCCGGCCACTCTGCCCCCACACTGGGGAGGTGGCCAGCCCCCCCTGCCTCTCCCAGGCATCTGAAGGCGGTGCAGGACAGGTCAGAAATATTGCAAAGCAAGGTACCGCCAGTTTCAACTGTGATTCTTTTTCTTGTTTGGTGTATTTTGATGGCTCATCTAAAAAATTTCCAAGACAAAATAAATTTAAAAATTAAAAGGTCAGCACTGCTCTGCTCCCCTTTCCTTGATTTGTCTTCAGACTACTTCTGTCCCTACTGCTACAGAGTCAGGCTGGGGTTTCTCTTTGTCAGTTGTTAAGTTCTGAGCTGGCTCGATGGACTCTAACCTCAGTCATTAATATCAATTACCATAAGGACAGCTGCCTTGTTCTCCTCGTCAGAACTTCAGCATGGAGGGTAATAGATGGCTTCAGGCTGGCTGCCTGCCAAGAGGGCTCCATTGTTTTCATCTGTGATACATGAGGAAGAAAATAATGGGGTTAAATGAATTTGATTAGACCAAGCTCAGCCTAGCGTAGCATTCAGGGTCTAATTTTGCTCTTCTACAGTATAATCAGCACAGGTTTATCCATTGATTTAGGGCTTATTTAGAAAGTCAGTGAGTCCATTTAAGCTTTATAATCTCCACCTAGACTCAGTGCTGGGCATTTTGAGTTTGTTTATATTATATATATTCTAATTTTGTTAACAAATACCAAATAAGTTTTGAAAGCAAAAGATGGAGATTTATTATTTCCAGACAGTGACATTTTTGCAGCTTGGCAAAGCAGTGAGTGTTTAGTAAGGAAATTCTTCCTCCTGACACACATCACTTGCTTTTTTTTTTTTTTCTTCTCGTCCACAGTGTAGGATCCTCTGCCAGCTCTGCACTTGTACCAGCCATGGAAGCCCCACACACCAGCACCGCAAAAGCCTACAAAAGAATTGAATAAAGAATAGTGGAGAATGTCTTACACAGCTCTTTGTCACATATAAGAGAGACACAGTGTGCACCGAAGAAGAGAATTTTGCTAAGGGAAAAGGAAAAATAATGTGACAGCTTAATATATGTACTGTTAAAGTTAATGGGAAAATCCAAATGGCTTTAATTGTTGCTGTGTGGGGCTCCAGTCTTTTATCACAGAGAGTTTTAGTTCTAAGAGCTGTATCCTTGCTTGGTGTCACTTGGCAGAACTCCATCTGGAGCTCCACCAGCCTACCCTTTTGAATGCCTAGCCCATGTGAGGTGCTAGCTTTATTTCAACATTGAATGAACTGATTAAAGAAGAAAATCACTATAGAAAATGCTCAGAGAGTCCATGAGGTTGAATCTGGCTCTCTCGCAGATACAGAAACTCCATAACAGCGTTGTAAAAAGATCTATTCATGTTTAAATGTTCTGGCAGGAAAAAAAGAGGCTGTGGCATAGTAAATAAAAACTATTTTGAGCATTTACAGAACCCCAATGAGGCCAACCTAGAGCAGTTTACATTTTCAGATGTAAAGATTGCTATTTTTCAATTTACTTAACTACTGTAACAAAATGCATATGATTCCGCAATGACAGACAGGACTTCTTTAACTAAATGAAATTGTTATTTTAAATTAATGCTAGAAATCTGTCAGGGTGAAATTTTATGTAACAAGGAAATTTTGTGCCATTAGATTTGAAGAAGGCTCTATGGTCCTTCTTATTGGAAAGGCCAACATCAAGGATGTTGTGATACAACAGTGATGAGGTCTGTATCAATATACTGCTAAATTAAGTAACAAATCTGGCCATTAGATGAGGAAAACTCACTGGGAACACCTCCTCCATGGAGAATAACCTCATAGGACTTCATTCAGCTGGGCCAGGCTGGTCTACTTGAAGATGAGTCTCTAGGTTTATTGTGTGTTGTTTTTTGTTGGGTTTTTTGGGGTTTTTTTGTTTGTTTTTTTTTTAAGAAGCAAAGATGTGCAAAGGAAAATATGTAGTAATTCAGTAAATAAGCAATATTTACAGACATGCTTACCCTATTATCCCAAACAAGGCACTACTCATGGTAGCAAAGGGAAGCATATATACAATCTTATGTAGGTTTCAGCTCTCAGCTATGCTCTTCTTGTATCAAGGACTAGTTTTTATTATGTGTGTAGAGCCAGCCTGCCACAATGAGATTAATCAAATCCTTATCAAAAGTTTTAGAGCAAACAGAAATAAGTGAGCATGCTTTTCTACCTGTTAGGACCTGTGCATTCACAGCAACACTGGACTAGTTCAACTTTTGAGCATATTTCACAGACTGTACAAAGGGGAAAAAAAAAGAAAAAAAAAAGAGCTCTTTTCCCTACCACTGAGACATAACCAGAAATGGAGAGGTCTGACATGAATCTAAAGTTTCCTGACATCTTCCTTCCTGCTATCCAGACTGTCAGTGGAATAACAAATACTTTGGTGTGTTAAACTAGGGTAGTAAGGTTTTTTATATCTTCCAGTGAGTGCTCTGGATGGATTTGTAACCACCTCAGCTAGCTGAAGGACATTTAAGAGCAGATGTCTAAGCATAAATTTCTCTGTAATGTAAGACCTCGCCCAGCTGTAAAGCCTATTCATGCTGAAAGAACCACTGTGAGGTATCTGAGGATCTTCTGGAATTATGGTTCCTATAAATTGAGAGTAGTAAGGATTTTTGGCTACGGTTGAATAAGGGGAATGGCACTTGGCCTTCTTATACACAATGGAATTTGTAATAAGAGACATTCTGCCATCTTCATTTTATCCCATAAGTGTAGAGGCTCATGTATAAAAACAACTGAGAATTTAAAAATAGTGGACCTGAAGGACGTAAGGCAGAGAGAAGATTAGTGGCTGCCCCTATAGCTTCCTGTTCACGTAGCATGAAAGAAGATAAAATGTCAAAACAGAACGGAGTAAAGAAAAAGTCATGAGGAGGACCTTCTTTTCTGTCTCGGGAGTGGACTCACCCTCCCAACAGCAGGGACCAGCCCCGAGCTCTCTGTGTATTTTGTGGAGAAGCTTGAGGTAAAAAAAACCCACGGAGCTGCAAACATGGCAAAGCCTCCTGGAAAGTAAACACTGCACAGATAAAAACAGGTCCATTGAGTATTTCCAGAGGAAGAAAAAGATCAGTTATCTGAAGGAAAGCAAGTTCTGACTCAATTTATTTCTGCTTCTGGTAACAAAATGAGGGTTTCTCACTAAGCAGCTCAGCAAGCTGCAAAACATCAGCGACTTCAAAGAATCAAGGGGCTGCTACTGGTTTGCTGCATTCAACAGGAGAGCTTGGTCTGCTCCAAAGAACGGGACTGTTTGGGGAAGAGCCCACCAACCCCCTCAAACCTTCTGCTTTCTTAACTCCCTCCTCTTCTCTCCTGGGTTGTTTGCAGCCACAGCAGCAGAAATAAAGGGCTGCCGGGGACCTGCCTGTGCCTTCTGGATTAGTCAGCCTGTTTGAGCAAGTGAGAGCCACGTTAGCCTTTATAGATTTTCTGACTTCTGTCAGCTGCCTGTGGCACCAAGCTGCTCTTTGCCAGTTCTTTGCTCTTTGCTGTATGTTGAAAGGTCCTTGATGAGGACTCACCCATGCTCCTGGTGCAATGCAGACATTGAATTGCAGATAAGGTGCCACTGGTTCCCCCATGGGTGCCAGGGTGCGGAGTGGAAGCATACAGGTCCCAGTACCTAATCCCATGAGGGTTTCCATGTGGCAAGAGGTTACAGCAACAGACCCCTGGTGGGAGATGTGGGAAAGGCCTGGGGAAGTTGGGAAATGAAGCTCCAAGGAAGGATGAGGTTGCTGGGGAGTTCCCCATCTCACTGTCAGAGGCGAGAGGGAGCAGAGGAGAAGGACACCTGGTACTACAGAGCTGGCTGCCCTCTGCTGTCATCTTACAGCAGGATGAGAGATAGTCCAAGTGGGGTTCCCACGGGTCCTCCAGCCATGCACTGCAGGGGCACGAAAAGCTGTTGGCCTGGCCATCATACCTCCTGCAATATGTTCATTTAAGGGCTCAACCTGTTCAGCTGTGATTTGCTATCAAAATCAATTTGGTCTCACACCTTTAACTTGGTATTCCCTCTTATCGCACAGAGGAGTCTTCAGCCTCACCCTCACCTTGCAGGTGCTGTGCAGTGGTAGTGGGTGCTTCGTGTCCCAGTAATACGAGTGAATCAGCGGGGTTGGAAAGCACCCAGCCTGGCAGGGGTCACGCCAGGAAGGACTAGCTCGGGGGGAGCTGCTCAGCAAGTGGCATTAAGTCCCACTTGATGGCCTTGTCCTCTGTGCTCCACTGCCCTGGCGCTGGAGAGCTGCAAGCAAGGCTCTGGCACAGGTGAGCACCTTACCTGTCTGCTGATGGTGCCACGCTGGGAAAGCTTTTTAGGAGAAACAACCTGCAGTCCTGCCTTGGGTTTTTGGAAGCTGTTCAACATTATTTCCACATTGCCAGGAAAACACATGGCCCAAACTTACGAGCTTAATAATCACTTTAGCCCTCAACAGCAACTGATAGTGGCTTATCTTCTCAGGCTTGTCTACATTGCCTACTAAATGATAATCCTAATTACAGCCCTAATTATATTTCTGCCCAGAATATTTGTAGATAACCTTAACTCTTGATCTGTTTAGTCTAGTTTTCCAGGTGGCAACAGATTTAAAAACAGGTTTTTAAACAAGATATGACTATTACATTTCTAATAATAGGAGAGTGTGATCTCAACATTGCCTGTTATTTACTGGCACGTGGTACAATCGGTTGACAGTGGTGGTTGTGAACACAAGCTCATAAATACAAGTTCAGTTTTTAGTTAGTATCTCTCTGTGTTGCCTAATTTAACTCTTTGCATAGTGAATTGGATCTGAATTCTTTGCTCTGCTGAAACATCAGTATTTCAAATACTTTCACTATTTCAGATATTTAAGATAAGAAGCAGACATCTTGTGTGCCAGATACTGGTTTGAAACTCACCTCTCAAGAAACCACTCGCTCCGTACCTTTTTCATCCCAGCTTTTTATCTCTTACAGGAGTATCTGAGGCAGAGCCACACTGTCATGGCTTCAGCCCTTGTTCTCCAGAGTTTTCTTAGAGCACAGTATTTGTGTCCAAGGTCACAATGAGAATTGTAAAATTAATTTGAGGTCTGAAGCAAATGCCTTACAGGGAACGCCTTGAAGACTTAGGTCTGCTTATCCAAACCCAGGCTTAGCTGTGACCCAGTTATTGGAGAATTACGGTAACAGGTACTGTTGTCTCTTGAGAAGGCAAAGCTTCATATAAAAGGGGTTTCTCAACTCTGGCTGAGAACCCAGACCAGTGTACAGATGCAGAAATCAGAGGCCTTCGTATCAGAAGGGCCAAAATTTGAACAGAAAAATACGGGTAATCAGTGGAGCAAGATATGGAAAGAAGCGATAGCTTTGCCATCTCTGGATATTGTTCTGAAAAATAAGCTTTCAGCCAGACTCAAGTATGGCATCCAAGTAAGGGTGATGGGGTGCATCACTATGGGTTATTTCACAAAAGGTCTCAAGTTTCCTCTGAGATTTTAGACTCTCAGAATCTATTAACTAGGTCCATTGTGCTCGTATGGTACTATCTAGGACTGAATAAACTCCACTTCCATTAGTACTAAAGGGAAGGTGTCCTTGAAGCTGGTACACTCTTTCTCCATACGATGAAGAGCAGCATGTTAGTATTTATTGATGGTATTTTTATTTCTTTAAAAGGCATATCATAAATTACTGTACCACTCTTTTCTTTTTTTTTTTTTCCATTTCCATCCATGAAACATCACAATGTTGTACAAAACTGAGGAGCTCAGACTGTCTCCCGAAAAAGGCAATAATGAATTTAATTTCTGCTAGTTTTCTGGCCCAAAGCACTGCCCTGAGCCTTCCTGTTACCCTGTGCTCTGTTAACAAACTGCTTCAAGGTCTGTTCCAGACACATCGTGCTGCTGGGATCTGGATGAATCTCCTGTAAGGGTGAGATGTGCAGACATGTGCTGGGGACT
Organism: Tringa tobata; assembly: GCA_033628505.1. Taxonomy (NCBI): domain Eukaryota; kingdom Metazoa; phylum Chordata; class Aves; order Charadriiformes; family Scolopacidae; genus Tringa; species Tringa tobata. The sequence continues at coordinate 500,529 of JAHREE010000294.1, forward strand.
ACCTTTGCTCAGTCCTTCACGCTAAGGCAGCTTTTGAATATAGGTAGTCTCAAATTATTGGCAATGAAATCACGGACGTATGACTCCCTCAAACATGGAAAAATACCTGTGCATTTGTTCTACTTCAGCTTCAATTTATAAAGCATGTTACACTACGCTCTTAAACAGAAGAAGAACACTTCTTAACCCACAAGAAGTTTGTTATCTGGCCCTAGCTTGATATTCAGCTCATCAAATGGCCCTCCCAGGAGAAAACTTTAGGAACCCTAGTCTAAAATCTTTTGGTGTGAATCACTTAACAATCGGTCCAGATGCTGAAAGAAGTGCTTTCAGCTACCTCTGCTGGGTCCGTGTCTCAGGGGACCTGTAGCCTTTCAAACTTCTCCCAGCACGGGTCACTCAGCCAGACTACTGCAGACTCTCTTGTTTGTTTGTGCTTAACTCCTCCCAACATACTCACTTACTATGGGTTATTTTGGGTTCAGGAAGCAGGATTTGTCAAGGCATTTGAAATTTTCCTGACAGTCACTGAGTGCTCACTTAATCGCCATTTGTCATCATCATCTGTAAGCTATTACTACTACACACTAGTCCTTAAAACCATGGAAAACTCTATGGCTTTAGTAAAAGTTTTTTGTGCAAGGAAGATCAAATAACAGATTTGTGCATCTGACCAATAAGAGTGCCACAAGGTCTAGCTTTAAGGCCTCAGCTTCGAAGTGTAATCCATAACCCGGTGTGAGATGCATAGACCCTATGTGATGCTCAGAAGAGTTGATCAAACACAGAATCACAGAATGACGAATGAAACCTGGAAAGGGATTTAAAATAGCCAAACTTGAAGCAGAGGGTTCATTAAAGTTGATAAACACTAGCCCAGAGATAGATGATAATGAAAGACCAGCGGCAAGGATACATCACTGAATCATTTTTCATTGACCAACAGGGAAATGATCTTGGACTCAGGTCCCTTTCCTCCAAAGTGCATGCCAGACCCACTACCCCTTCTTGTGTTTTCTCTCTTCATTTTGATATTTACTTCATATTTTGCACTGCTCCCAGGGGAGTGGAGAAGAGTGCAGCTCCATGAATGGACATGGGTGATCCTCTGCTCAGAAGAGGCAGGATGGGTTATGTCAGTGCAGGACAGTGCGGGGTTCTGCTCCCTGGCTGTGCAGACGTACATTGACCAACAGCTTAGAATCATAGAATCATAGAATCATTCAGGTTGGAAAAGACCCTTGGGATCATCGAGTCCAATTATCAACCCTATTCTACAAAGTTTTCCCTTACACCATATCCTCCAACACCACATCTAAACAACTCTTAAACACATTCAGGGATGGTGACTCAGCCACCTCCCTGGGCAGCCTATTCCAGTGTCTGACCACTCTTTCTGTGAAACATTTTTTGCTAACGTCCAGCCTAAACCTACCGTGTTGCAGCTTGAAGCCATTCCCTCTTGTTCTATCGCTAATTACCTGTGAGAAGAGACCAGCATCAACCTCTCTACAGTGTCCTTTCAAGTAGTTGTAGAGAGTGATGAGGTCTCCCCTCAGCCTCCTCTTCCTTAAACTAAACAGTCCCAGCTCCTTCAATTGCTCTTCATAAGATTTATTCGCAAAGTCCTTCACCAGTTTCATTGCCCTCCTCTGCACTCGCTCCAGCACCTCGATATCTCTCTTGTATTGAGGTGCCCAAAACTGGACACAATACTCGAGGTGTGGCCTCACCTTGAGTACAGGGGCACAATCACCTCCCTACTTCTGCTGGTCACGCTATTTCTAATACAAGCCAGGATGTCGTTGGCTTTCTTGGCCACCTGGGCACACTGCCGGCTCATATTCAGCTGCTTGTCAATTAGAACCCACAGGTCCTTTTCTGTCAGGCAGCTTTCCAGCCACACTTCCCCAAGCCTGTACCAATGCATGGGGTTGTTGTGGCCCAACTGCAGGAAAACTGTGGCCCAAGGAAACTTGTGGTCCAAGTGCAGCTTCCTCAGCTCCAAGCTGCATGTCCAAGGTGGGTTGAGGGGTACCAGGCACATAACATAGCAGCTGAGGGACAGGCAAGCTCAAAAACCACTTGCGGGTCAGTGACAAGAGTGGTGCCCAGCAGTTGCAGCATCCCTTGTAGGAACGAAACCTAATTCTTCTTTGCTGGGCCACTTCTACCTGTAGCTAAAGATTTGAATTTCACATCAGCCTCTGCATTACCTCAGCTCAGCTGTTTATCAGGTAACGTCACCTCAGCAATAATAGCTGCCCTTAAACCCCTTGAGACCTCCTTCAGTCTGTGGGCTGAAAGCCACTTGTTGGTCTTTTTAAAAAAAAAAAAAAAAAAAAAAAAAAAAAAAACAAACAAAACAGTGAAAAACTACTGCCAGTAGTGGGGTGAGCAAAACCAGCAGGACACCAGCTGAAGAGCCAGAGGTGTCTGCCATTGGCATTCCTATTGCAGTGAACCTGCTAACGTGAAACAGTTGTGCTCTGAGAGCACTCACTAATTAAGGTCCTCAAGGAGCCTAGCCAAAATAATTCCTGTTTTCTGCCCCTTGCCTGAGCTTGGACACCAAGTGCTCCAGATGTGGTCTTCTAAGGTGCCAAACACGAGGGAACAGTCACTTTCCTGGATCCATCTGGCTACAGTCTTGCTAAGGCAGTCCAGGAGGTGGTTGACCTTTTTTACAGCAAGGGCACGTTGCCCTTGTTGCCCACCAGATCCTTTTATGTAAAGCTGTTTTGCAGATGAGCAGCTCTCAGACTGTCCTGCTTCTATCCCAGATGCAAGACTTCCTCTTATTGAACTTTATTAGGTTTCTGTTAGCTTGTTTCTCCAGCCTGTCCAGGTTCCTCTGAATGAGGGTCCTGCCTTTGACTGTGTTGACCGCATCCCCCAATATTGGTCACATCCTCCAATTTGGTGTCATCCACAAACTTGCTGATAGCATACTCTGTCCCATCATCTAGATTGTTAAGGAAGATATAAAGAAACTCTACCGGTCCCAGTACTGATCCTTTAACAACCCCAGTAGTTATTGACTGAGAGCTGGCCTTTGCACCACTGACCACAACATCTCAAAACAGCAGCTCTTGCAGAAGTGAAAGTTTTTATGTCTGGAAAGTTTTATTGCCCAGAACTGAGGAGGCTGTGGTACCTCAGAGGGTGCAGAAGGTGCAGAGATGAGCCAACTTCCTCTCAAGTCTCAAGCTACACTCCCAGGCCATATATATATATATTTATGAAGCCAGAAGAGACAAGTTCTTAGCTTGTATCAATCAGAATAACTTGCTGGGGTGATGCTGAAGAGGTACAGATAACCCTGGATCTTCCACTCCTCCCAGCAGAGGATTTATACCAGTAAATAACATTGCCTTAGACTGATCTGGGCAGGATAAGCCCCAGTGAGTTTCATTTTTAAAAACCTCTACAGTTTTTTTTGGGAAAGAAAAAAAGATGCATGCTGTTTTGAAGATGACTTTTACTGTAGAGTTGCGTTCTCCATTTCTTTGCTTTTCATTTTGTTTCCAATGTTTGGTATCTCCATTAACACATTAGGTGCAGGTCTGACAGACAGCAGCTATTTTTGGTCCTGTCGACACATTTCATTGTAGTAAAATGATAGTCACAGCTGTGACTCATTACAAGAAAATGGCCTAAATATAAAATAAAGGCTTGGTCAAAAAAGCCACAAGAGTTAAAAAGAGGCTGAGATTAATAGCATGACTGGGAACAGGCCTAGGCTTGGCGAAGCAGATGTGAGAAGCTGCTGTTGCTTTCCCCATCTTCCAAATAAGTATAGAGCAAGACATTCCGAGAAAAGGTTTCCCTTCAAGGAGCGAGTGCCTCAGCCCTCGCCAAGTGCCTTTGAGCACCTGTGGACCCGATTCCTGGATGTGCCCATGCACAGCAAAGAAACAGACTGAATTATGGCAGAAAAATAACACAGTGACTATGTGCACCCACAATTTTGATCTCTTTTATGGGAAGTTAGTCATGCTTTACAGTAGGGTGTATTCATTAATAGATTAAGAAATGATTCTTACACCTATTAATAAATGACTGGTTTTGTAGAGTCAAACAGTTTCTGAATCACGTATCGTAAGAACTTGCAACCAACTTTAACACTTTCTCTCCATTTCAGTAAAACTGCTTTAAAAAGTCACTGTTCACATCTGCAACATTGTTTATAAACTATATTATAGTCATGTCTAAAATAGAAGCCAAAACTTTTAACAACCTAGTGGCAACAAATGGTTTGATGTGCAGTCCTCAGCAGCATGGGTCCTTGACTTCTATATCCACCCCTGCTAAAAACTGTTGTCTGATGGGTCGTTTCTTTTCCTCTACCCCCATGCCCCTACATCAGCAATCTGAGCTGTGTGCATGACACCTTGAAGAAATAAAGCTTAAAATCTGGGGCTGTGGGCAAAAATCCTGTTCTTTCTGAGGGCACTGCAGAACTATGTTATATGGTGGACCTACCAGTCTTACATTTTTCTGCTGTAACTCAAAACTGAATAGAAAAGTAGTTCTCCCATTCACCACAGAGATTTTGCATACCATGAACAGATTGCTGTGAATATGGCACGGGAGGAAGCTGGATGTAGGCTTGTAATCATAGAATCGTCTAGCTTGGAAGAGACCCTTGGGATCATCGAGTCCAACCATCTACCCTACTCTACAAAGTTCTCCCCTACACCATACCCTCCAACACCACATCTAAACAGCTCTTAAACACATCCAGGGATGGTGACTCAACCACCTCCCTGGGTAGCCTATTGCAATGCCTGGCCACTCTTTCTGTGAAGAATTCATTCCTAATGTTCAGTCTAAACCTACCCTGTTGGAGCTTGAAGCCATATGTCCAATAGTTCAGGTGTGGAACTATTGGACATCATCCATGAGATCTCCTAATTAAGGAAAGAGGAGCCAGGTAAAGGTGCAGCACATGCATGGGAGTGAGTAGATCTGGTCCCTACTGAGGCATGTGTCACACCCATGAGGCATGCTTGGTCTGCTTCTCTAGGGACAAGCTAAAGGCAGGGTGCATGAAAAGAGTAGTCAAAACTGTTGCTCAGCATGGTGAAAGCTGAGGCTGTGCTTGTTTCAGTACCCTGCTCCTCTGCTGTATTAACAGCATGTCCTCAAAGTGGCCAAGGTCATATCTTTCTCCCACAGTTCAGCTCTGGCCAAACTTATGACAAAGAGAGATGCAAAGGACTGTAGCTTCAGAGTGCCCTGAACTCTAAGGATCCCATTTAGAGCCAGCCCTAAATCTGGGGCTGGCTACGAATGCACAGCAGCATGTGACCCAGCATTTGTGGGAGCACAAGCCTCCTTCCCTGTGTAGCCTCTTCCAACACAAGGTTCCCCTTCTGCTGACCAGGAACAAGGTGGGAGTGAGCACTGCAAGACCCGACCCCACCACTCAAGAGTGTGCTCTTCATTTTACATAGAGTTTCATTGTGGGAAATCAGTACCAAAGAGTAAAAAATCAAAGCCTTATGCTTTGTAAGAGACGTGAATAGGCTGCTTTATGTAGCCTTCTTCAGCAGTGGGGAACTGCTCTGTCTCTCCTGTCGTCTACTGCGTATCTTCTCTTTGCAGCAAAAGAGGAAAAGAGTAGCCAGAATAGCTAAGGCTTCCTCTATTGTTCTATAATAGATAACATTTTTAGGATAGGATTTTCACCTCATTAACTAGTGTAACAACCTATATCCTAGTCCCTGTGCTAAATGTCACCTCCTGCTCAACCTTCATGTAGTGACTCAGGCTTGATGCAAGCTAAGTGACATTGGAAGCATGTGGGAAGAAAGATGGAAGGATTGTCCACATCCAGACCCTGTGGAAAATATGGACCCATATGGAACCTGCTTTGCAGTTTAAGCTGCTCTCATCTGCCTTGTTTTGTGCAGAGGGGTTAACCTAGAAGATCTCAGGAGGTCCCTTCCAAAGTTAAGGATTCTGTGGTTCTGTGATCTGGAAAAGTCTGCCAAACACTGGGAAACCAGGTGAAAATGGAAGATTTCCTCCATGCTGGTTTCGTGACTCTATCCCTCAGTTTTCTTTTGTTTTTATTAAAAATAAAATGAAGTGAAACATTTGGTTTCTGGTTGAGCTCAATGTTCTTTTCAACAAGAAAATGAAATATTTCAGGTTTTCATTTTGGCAGGAAACCCCCCAAAATATTGGTTTTGGCTTTAGCTGTGTTCTGCCACTGAACTGCAAAATCAATTATTTGCATAGCCCTAAGTGTAAGGTAAATCTCATCAATCTCTGTAAAGTAAAGAAACTTAACAACCAAATCTATTCAATGAAAGGATACATTTACTGGCAGAGATGTGATATATTAAGACTGTTTTCCAGCAGTTAAGAGGCCTCAAATTCTGCAAAGCCCATGAAAACCAGCACTGGAGGGCAAAGGAGCTCATGTGCTTTAATCTCCTAATAGAAACTACAAATATAACCTCTGGAACTAAATATCACCCTTTGAATGTTTTCTTCTTGAGCTGTGTCTGCTACAGAGAGGGAAGGAAATAGAAATGCTCAGTAGCAAATGGTATGCCCGTCACAATCTTTTAGTGTTTCTTACTTGTGTGTACTTAAGTGGTTTACAGTACAACTTAATGAAGCTATTACCTCTGAGCCATGCAGAAATAGTTGTCCTGAAAAGCTAGGTTCTCTGCAAAAACAAAAGAGGTTTTTAGAATAGACTGAGGAAAAATATGAACAATGTTATGGGAATTTTAATGAAAAAAACAATAAATCCTTTTGTACTTTGATGTTTTTATTAATTTCTACTTAGTTTGTTTTTCAGGTGTTATGCTATTTTTTAGAATGACTGGTGGCTTTTGAGGGTGAAGTGCTCACAGGTTCAGAAGGTAAGCAATGGATGCAACCCCTCCTCATTGTTTAAGTTTACTCTTGCCCAGAAAAGCACCGAATGCCTAAGTGTGTCCTTGAGCTTCCTTACAGAGTGGGCAAAGTGCATAACTGCTTTCCATCACAGGTGGTGAAAGACATCCTGGACCAGCTTGAGGTGGTTCAAATCATCACTTCCCACTGCCTGGGAAAGAGCTCTATTCACCAGGTTATCTGCTACTCTTGGTGTAGGCACTGAGAGTGAAACCAAGGGGTGTCTAGGAAACTGAGGCATTTCCAACCCACATGATTTGTTGGATCAATCCTTTAGTGCCTTCTGAATGACACATATCTGAAGTTCTCGGATGAGTAGCAAATGAAGCATATTTTAGCACAGTACTGCAAAAATGTCAGTGACACTTGATAAGCTCATCTGTCAAGCAAAAAGAAAAATCAGCAGTAGCTGCTGAGAACAAAATGCTCTTTTACATCTACAAAAACCCAAATGCCTCTGCTGTATCTCATCAAAGCTAATTCTCCTTGGGTTTAAAGTGTTAAAAAAAATTCTAAGACTTTAGCTCACAAAGAAGTGATTAATTTTCTTTTTAATAAGCAGTTATGGCATTAGTCATATCTTCTGATTCACAATGAAAGCTACGGGGCACAGTGGGATGTATTTACCCAGAGAGGTGTTGAATTCTGTCTGACATGTAGACTTTTTAAAGTATTATTACTTGAAGTTTTCTGCATGAAGGAAGAAAGGCATAAAGGCTTCGAAACTGGAAATGGTTGAGTACAGAGAAACAAATGGTGTGTTGGAAAAAAAAAACCTTCATAAAGTCCTAGATCTTCTTACGCTGAAGGTCTCTTGTGTTTTTTCCTGCACTCTTGTACCCCCTTTAAAACTTTCAGGAATGCCAGCTCTGGTCCTCCTTCTCTTGGCGGGAGCTTCCCAGGAAATGTGTCTGTCTCAACTGTGGCCTCAACAGAATATGGTCCCCGTTTTCCTGTGCTTTCTCTGCCGGCTGCAACAGATTGCAAGGCGTTCTCCTTCCTGGCTGTGCCAGGAGTCCAGTTTTGGCAGCATGGATGAGATTGCCTTATTCAAATACTTCCCAGCCAGGTACATAGCTCCTAAAAACAGGCTTAAAGACTTTATGAAGGCATAGATTTCCCCCTTCTTTTCGGAATGCTGTAACCACCAGGCTCAGTACCTCCATCAGGATATTTGAAGAGGGCTAGAGTGCTGGATGTCTGGGACATGTTGTGATGAGGACCTGTAGCAGACCTATGCTTATGTGCTCTCTTGTTTTCTTGCTGATGGGTTGGGGGTGGTTTCTAAACCTCAAATTTATCCCAAACATCACCAATGTTTACATGAATGTTATGCAGAAGGTGGTGGGTAACATTATCGTCCCTTTATCTTTAGATAGAGCTCTGAAGTTAAACTGTCCTTTTCCATGTATGTGTAGATTCTAGAAGGGTTTGAAGAGGAATTGAAGCTGACTTCTAGTGGTATGAAGTAAGGAAAAGCAGCTAAATATAAACTACTCATAATACTTAATTGTCTGAAGGAGAAGAAACCCAGTGGAAAAGAAGTAAGTTCTGAAAGCATAAACTGTGTTGCAATGGGATACACAAACGTGAAAATGGAGACTGACTCTCCTGCTTCTCCTCAGCTTCCTCACGAGTCAGAGGAGTCAGAACAGTTACTTTAGCCACGGTGAGAAGCCTCAAACACAAGCCTTTGCTCTCGCTTTCCTGCCTTCTTCAAGCAGTCATAGAATCATATGGGTTTGGGTTGGAAATGACCTTAAAGATCGAATTCCAACCCCCCTCCTATGGGCAAGGACACCTCCACTAGACCAGGTTGCTCAAAGCCCCATCCAGCCTGGCCTTGAACACTTCCAGATATGGGGCATCCAGTCATTTCAGAGCAGTGGGGTGAGGTGATGTGTCCCATCTCCTTTGTGTATTGTCAAGCTTCAATCAATGTTTTAAGGGTTGGTTTTTGTTCCCATTAAAGGAGAGCGGTACCCACTGAATTTAAATAATTTAAATCCCAGGGGTCAGAGCTCAAATAAAGAAAGAGGCTTGACTGGACTACAGTTAATATGTAAATCCCTAAATTAAACAAGTTAGAAAATCATCTTTGAAACATTACACATATGTATAAGGCCTCAAACATTCAAGATTTAGACATTTGGTTTTACTCTTGCAATGTGACTCCTATATCGACTCACCATTTTTTTTTAAAATCATTATTTCTCCTGTTCTCTTACCTGTATTAGGTTTTTTTAAAAGGGTTGTTTTGCATTTTTATCAGCCTGCAGACATTTTAGCTGGTTAGTCAGTTAAAAAATCTGTACCTGAAATTTCAAAGTATCTCAAAAGCTTGCAAAGAAGTTTAATGCTTATAAAAGTGAAAGAGCAACAGCACTGGCCTGACTCATACCCTGTAGGAGTAGGTGCTAGCATAAACCTCCCCACATATATCTGCTGGTTCATCTCAGCCCTTTTAAAAAAGCTGCAGTCTGTTTTAACTCATTACAGTGCAGTAATAGCAAGCTTCAGTAAGAGACTTTTTCCTTTCCTGGGTGAAAACAGCTTCTTCGGCAGCTGCTGAACTGAATTGTACTGTCAGCAGTTTATATTATTGCATACAATTAGACTGCTTAAGCCAAAATATGACAGGGTTTCTGTTAAAAAATATTGTTTGTGATAGTAAAGGTATAACTTGCCAACCCTTTGCCAGATTTGGGGTGAAGCTTGTATTCACATGCGGTACCTTCCCAGCCTCACTAGTCTCTGTTGTGCCCTACAGATACAGCTTGACCTGTAGCAAAAGCTCCATTTCAAAAATCAGATCAAAAGAATCATTTCTATCCAAACCTAACACAGGTACGGGAAATATACCCATATAAGAAGTGCTCTGTCATGCCTTTACTTGACATGGTGCTGCAGGAATGTAAGGGTAGATGATACTTGGTTGCCACCACTCCCTATGCAGAAGGTGCTGGGTGCCAAGGGCAGGCCAGGAGGTCAGTCGTGCTGTTTGGCTTGGACCTGTATCATGCCTCTTGCTGGCACTGACTGACGAGGAATATTTATTGTGAATACCACTGTGTTGCTCTGGTCTGTGGCCAAGAGAGAAAAACAGGAGGAGGACCAGAAATCCTGTGCTTTGCTTTGAAAGTTCCTCCGTAGTTATATTTCCTCTCCAACAGGCCCCTGAAGTAGATGAGATGAGCATATGTTTATGTTTCCCAGTATTTTCTGAAATGGTCTTCAGTGAAGTGTTCATTCCAGTTTCGTTAGTGGATTTTTACTTTGCTACTCAATATCTTCAAAGTCCTTTTCCCTCCACCCCCTTCCTGTTTTGTTTTTTTTTGTTTGTTTAGTTTGGGGTTTTTTTTGAGGGGGGTTCTTTCCCCCTTGTTGTGGTGTGAAGACAAGTTATTGTAATTATTCTACTAGGGCAATTCAAAAGTTTTTTGTCTCCCCTTGACTTCCTAGATCCCTGTAGAACTGGTCTCAGGTGTGGACATCCACAGTTCTGGGAAAAACAGGTGGAACAAAGGATGCTTCTTTAGAGCACTTAGGAGTTCAGGAAGAACAAGGGTCCAGATCACCAACGAGAATGAGGCATTTAAATTATTTTAACAGTCTTAGCTAGCCAGGATATGGTACATGGAGCTGCAATGTGCAGTACCACAATATATAATGGGAGACAAAGTGGCAGAATCTTGTCTAAAGTACCATTCCAGGATACTGCTGAATTTGTAAACCATTTATGCATTTACACAAGGAAAAAAAAAGCATGCAAAGGGACGGAGGTGTACCTAGCTGAACTGTGAACAGCCTACTCCAGCATTACCTTGATTTTCTCATACTGATAACATCTGCAAGAATAGGGTGTTGGAAATGAGAGCGAATCATTTTGCAAAAAGAAAAAAATAAATCACATTCATCAATTTGCAAGTGATATAACTTCTTCTGGTATTTTCCCTTCAAATTAAAAACACTTGTCAGGCAGATTTCCAGCATAGCATGTGGTGAATTTGTAGCAAAATTATGATGAACATAAAGAAAACACTGTCAGGTTTGATTCAGCTCTATATTTGGGGTTTGGAAAAAAAAAAAAAAAAGGCACCAAAACTAATAGAAAGATTTATGGCCGGTTTGTTTTTTAACTGTAATGAAAATGGGTAAGGAAAACAAGAATGCAAACACTCCTGGTGGGGTGACCGTGAGTCACACTGCAGCTCTGTGTTGGTGCAGAGGTTCCCCAGCCACGGGGCTGAGCTCCTCCTGGGACACAGACCGCTGCAAGGTCTACGTGACCCAGCACAGGTTCGGCAGCTATGGCTTCCTCTGGCGCTACCTCCCCCTCCAAAAATAAGAAGGAAAAAAAAAAAAAAAGAGAAAGGTCTATAGGCACCTGTCTAAAAAACATGGCTTAAAAAAGCAGCTTGGCTGGCAGCCATCTTCTCCTCTGGGAGAAACGGGGGAGAAGGGAGGGGGAGCTTTTACAGTGAAATTTAAGTGTAAGATTTGAGTGGTCATTAATAACAATCAAATGTTTTTACCCCAGCTGTGGTCCTATGGCGGTGAGTCTGCTCTGCAGGTGGCCCTACCCATGCATGAGCCCAGTGCAAGTCCCCAGAAAGCTGTATTGCCTGCTGAGGCAACCCACGGGTGAGAAGTGGCCAGGGTTTGGAGAGGCAAAATGGTCTTTTCATCAGAAAATACCAGTACGTTAAACCTGACGCTTTTTAGCGAGAAAAATGTCAGTGAGAGGCAGAGGAGAAGCCGGTGGGGAGAATAACCCATCTCCCCGCCCAGGGGTGGTTGGAGACCTCACTTGGCCTCTTTCAGCATTTTCCAGGTTTCCTCTGTAAAAATAGAGAGTGATCATTTGGGTGGTGTGAGTGGGCCAAGCTGTATTATTCAAGTTCAATTTTAACGAGCTGGGCCCTTGCAGTCAATAACTCCACGGCCATCCTGTAATCAAGCACGGTTATTTTAAAAGCTGAAAGCTCTGGCGGGGCAGAGGCGGGCATCAATTCAGCCACTGTACCTTTCCCAGTCCCTGCTGAGCATCCCGAGGTGGGCCAGGGATGCACTAATTAAAAGAAAATACAGCAGCCTCCAAAACCAGGATGCTGCAAAAAAGGCATTAAAGAATCCGCTGCATAACCATACATGAGTAATTTAAAAGAACAAATTCAGAGTCCTAGGGTGGAGAGAGCCAAATGTTCCTTTTCCTGTCATCAAATGTTATTTACTATAATGTGCAAACAATGAACAGAAGCTCTCCCCCCTCCTGAACTGTGTGAATTACTGTTTAAAAGTTTTCCAGTGCTGCTGATCAAGTCCACACACAGAGTTAAAATACAGCCCACAACACTGTGGCATTTATTCCTCTTAATACCTGGAGCACTTCTTCACTGAAGTCCACAAACTAGATTTCTTCTCGTTACTTGTCAAAGAGAGGTTTTTGTCTTCCTAGCACGCACTATCAATCTGATCATTTAAAGATTACATGCACTAGTCAATCCACCACCCTGAAAGTGTATTCAGAAGAGTTTAGCAATAGCAGTAAATACAATGTTTCACTCATTGTTAATTATATCCCAGACGGGCTGGGAAATTCTTCACAATAATCGTGAATATTAAGTGCTTGAAAAATAGCTGCTCAGGATATACTCCTGTAATTAGCACCAATGTATGTGAATGAGAATCATGTATGCCAACAGCCACCCTATTACTTGACAAATCAAGACATTAAAAATCAGCTCAGTGGGATGCAATTTTGCTTATCTGGCTCATACTTGAGATATTATGGTGAACAGCGTGGAAATAATAATAATGAAGAATACGATCTGTTGTGTTACCACTCTGAAGGTCACTTGAAAACAGTTATTTCGTGTAACATTGCCAATAGAGTGTGTTTATGTTCTGTTGCAGACTCAACAATATCAAGGCTACAGTGTTTTGGATGGTGTTTTAATGGCAGCAAAGAGGTTCTTGTTTTGTAGCAGAAGCACCTTAAAACTGTGACAAAAACCTGATGACCTCTGATTTTCTTCTTGAACGTGCTGCCCCTTTCAAGGTTATATGCTGATCTCCTTGAAGTTAACAGCAAAACTCCCTGAATTTCACAGGAAACCTTCTTCCACTTTTTTAGGGTACTCTGGGGTACCGTGGGTGTTTGTACTACATGGTACTTCCATGAAAGAGGAATTATTTTGTTACATATCCAGTCTTAGATCTGATTCTGTGCATTAAACTTGTGAAAAAAGTAGTGCCTGTCTGAAGTGGGAGTTATGATGAAGATGATGATGATGAAATAAGAGATATGGTGGTTGCTATCACATATTTGTGAAACTAAGGTGACGGCTCTGATTTATTTTTTTTTATATACTGCAGTTCTGGAGAATTTATTTGGCTGCTGTTCAGAGCATTCAGAAACTGGTCTCCCAATTGTCCTGCCTAGAAGAATTTACAGCACATCATTTAATTGCATACCAGCTCCTTCATCTTGGCTCCAAGCTTGCTATAGCTTTTCCGTAAGTTTGCACAGTGTTCAGAACTGTCACTGCAGCAGCACTAAATTGCCGTGGCAGACTTTGTGGTCTGGCTGCAGACACTTTGCTGGAGAGGCAGAAAAGGTAAGGGGTGGGAAGGTAGAAAACGGGGCAAGCAGGAGCAGACAATGACTATGGTGAGAGAATAGGGAAGGTTGAGGTTGAGTAGGGTAGCTGAAAGAGCTGCACAACACCTCCTGAGGCAAATAAGCACAAAGTTCCCAAGAAGGGAAGCCACACCGTAAAGAAAACAATCTTTTAAAGTTGGATTGAGAGCTTCCTATGGAAAAACCCAAGGGAGAATTTAGTCTGCTTGCCAGGGGTACCAAACATTGACACTATTGCCAGGTTTTTAGGCTATTGTCCAGCAAGTCAGGGCTGGGTTGGAAAGGGGTCAGTGCACTTTTCTACTTTAAGCACCTGAAGAGTTGGTGGGGAGAAGCAGGTACCTCTGGAGACTTGCAATGGAGATTGGCTCTGTCCTAGTGCTGTGCTAGAGTGCAATCTGCTCTGCTTGGCTGGGTGTCCACTTTTTCCAGAGATTAGAGGGACATAATACCAGATCCTGGGTGCATCCATTTTCTGGAGACTCCCTTTGCACCTAAAAATGTCTCAACCTGCATTTGCATGGTGGCCTCATGATCAGCTCACTCAGAGAGGTCCAGAGGACTCTTGCTACCAGGAGATGCCCCATCCACGAATGATGGGTTTTCCTGAAAAGTGACCTAGATCTCAAGCTTACTTTTCTTCCCAACTTTAGTAAACTAAATGCTGCTTTGAAGAGCCACAGAGACAGAAATTTAATCCTAATCTGATGTTTTTTCATATTGCTTGGGTGGGTACCACCTGTCAGGCATGAATGGACAGACCTAGCCAGTCAGTTTCGATGCCGGAAACTGTTTAGTATTTGCTGCTATGGCAATAACAAAGAAATAACCAGTTGTGGATGAAATATGCTAACAGAGACAAAGAAGACAGGAAGCATTAATCCTTTTTGACATACCCTGATGTATGGAGTTATCTTCAGCCTTACCAGACCCCTCTTAGCATTTGGAGTGAATATAGTGGCATGTAAGCCCTCTCCTTTTATCTCCTAGGGCTGAGTACTTCCCACTTTTGGCATCCGGGAAGCTTGCATCAGGACTGACAGACTAAGGAAGAGTTCTCCACTCTCCCCATGAAATATAAAGCTGTTCATTAATGATGTGCTGGCTTAAACGCAGACAGGTACTTTGCCTAAAGCTTTGGCTATGAGCAGATTAGTTGCTTCCTTTTACCGAGGTCCCTGTGAGGCCAAGGACACATGCCAGCTCTCTGTGTGAGGGCAGATCTCATGCCTCTACTCACCTGTGTGCCAGGGACCTTGGAACTGTGCTTACTCTCACGATGCCAACCAAAGTTAGTGGGGGTTCAAAGGCTTCACAAACCGGCCCTTGCACCCAGCCAGCGACACTCCCATGGCACGGCGAAGCTCATTATTGCCTCAGTCCAAAGCAAAGAGAAAGCAGAGCACCAGGGGTGGCAGAAGTTTTGATCTCCAGAGATAGTGAACAAGGGAGGGGAGTGAGAAGCAACGAGGAGGGAGGTGTTTGTGCCCCATCTCTTTCTTGATGCACAAAGCAGTAGAGTCAGTGCAGTGTTGAAAATATTTTGCTTTTGCAGCCCAAGGGAAAGGCAGGGCTGCTGGAGGAGGGGGATGTGGCAGCACGCTTGGACTTTCCCATGTCTCCTCTAACATTGGCCAGAGAGGCTCTTGCCAATGAGCTGACGTTGGCTGAGACTCAACAGATGCTTGAGGTGGGCTCCCTTTCAGGTTCTGGAGGAACAAGTCCTGTTTCTGGACTTGCAGCAGGATTCCCTGCTTCTTGTACTGGGCCAAAAAATATATTAACTTGTCCCTTCTGGCCAAGGACACAACTCCAAAATAGGGTCATTTGGCTGTCTCAGCCTGAAACACAACCCTGCATGGTATTGATGGAGGAAGCCCAAACCAGGACCTTCAGGCTGAAACAAGTTTGCTTGTGTAAAACCAGTTTGGTGGCTGTTCTAGCTGCATGTATCATGTTTTGTATTTAGTAACAAAACAGTCTGTATAGGCCACAGGAAGAGAAATCCTGTAGGTTAGAGCTAGTCAAAGCATGGAATTCCTCTTTTTAAAAAAATAGAATGAAAAAGTGAAGTTGTTTTTCAATGTCTGTTGAGTGTCCTTTACGAGGAGAGGACACAGCACTAAGAGAAGGGAAATTCCTGCTTGATGAATTGGACATGAAACCATACTAGAGAAGTGGAATGTCTTTAGTTCACGTGTCTTGTATAATAAAAATAGGTAGAGGAGATGGCTCTGAAGTGTAGCAGGCACCCAGTAAAGGGTGGAACTGGGAAAGGCTCTGATGAGGTTGAGGACAGATCTGGGATAACAATGTTTTCTTGTTAGCACTCCTGTAACTGCTTGCAGTGTGAAGGGAAGAGGATGCTGAGTCTGCCCTTGCTGTGGGAAGGAAACACTGCAGCATTCATGGGCTTTGCAGCCTTGAGATTTGGAAATCCTTCCACATCTTAGCCAGGAGAAGGGACAGTCTCGCCTCACCCTGCCTGGCTTGGTCACTGGCCAAAAGCTGGATGTCGGGAAGCTGCTGCTCCTCTGAGGCTCTTCATAAAGTTTGGATGTGTCTTTCTGCTCCCTCTGGCATCCACAACTGAACCCAAACATGCAAGCTCAAATCTTTGTGTGCAGAGGAGATGACAGATCCTCCTGTAAACACAATGGAAATGTTGTTTCATGGGACCTGTGCCAATCTGGGCATGTCCCTCATTGAAGCCCTCTCTTGGGCTTGGCAAGGCACTTGATCCAGACTGAAAGCCATGTTTTGCTTCACAGCACTTGCCTTGCAGTGCTTCCTCACTTCCACACAGAAATTTTGGGATGGCTCAGATAATGCATGCCTTGCAGCCACCAGAGTCCTGTACCCCAGGACAATCTAGGCACTGAAGAAACCTCCTTTGCTGGACCAGATGAAAATTACTGGTGCAATGGAGTGGGCTATGGGACAGAATAGCAAGGGTTTCCCCCTAAAATATCTGTAAAAGATAGATGTGCACTTCAGAGGTAGCAGCACCCAATGCCTGTAGGAGCTTTCCGCAGAGCCAGAGGCAATCCAGGCATTTGTCTCAGGACCCAGCTCCTTTCTTGGTGCAGACCAAAATGAAGTTTATGGACCCCTAGTCCTTTACTCGAGCCATTTACTATTAATGACATTATAATGATGAAACAGGCTTAGGAAGAGGAGAAAACTTCGAACTATGAAGGAAGATTTCCCCACAGGCTTTATTTCAGCTTGGTCTCCTTTGTAACAAACTTTTTGCTTGGTAATTTATCTTATTTGGATGATGATCTTCTATATAGCTTTCAAGTTAATTCATTCTCTCTGAGATTTGCTGAATAATCTACACCACTTAATAGTTTTTAAGATTTACAAACAGAATACCCTACTGAATTTCATTTGGCAGAAGATTTTATGCACGCGGAATGAATTCACATTTCTTTAAACTATTCCTGTAGCAAGACAGTAGTTGAGGAACTGTAGGAAAATAAGATTTAGTTCTTATCTACATGGGGGAAATGACCAACATATTGCATGACGCCATTATGGTTCCCCAGGTACACATTCTCTCCTGAAATAGAAGTGATTTTATCCTGGAAGAATTCCTCCACTCTGATTCTAAAATTTAGTAGAACAGGTCAAATACTCAAGGCTAGATGCTCTTTTTTGTTCTTATATGCCTTGCACCCTCTAAGGATTTGGATGGGGAAAATTTTTTCCTATTATAATTGTAAAGAATTAGCTTGTATAAATAGCAATTAATTGGTTAGAGCTCTGCAAGCCAAAGAAAGGTTAAGCTCTCTTTCATAAAAACCTCAGCAAGATACACAAGGAATGAATGTGCATCCTCTGGTGACCGCCTGCAGTTGGCTCGCTGCTTCCTAAATGTAGTCACATGGTTGCTTGCAAGATCCTCCCAGAATGTTTAGAAATATTTTGGTCAGGGGAATGGAAGGACAGAATATTTTTCAGTGACTCCCACAGGAAACAGTGGGGTGGGCTGTGCGTGGCTACAGACTTTTCTGATCCAGAATAAATTGGCCCAGTGTGCACAAAACATTCTTATCTGATGAAGAATTTGAAACAGGATTGTTTGTTAAAATGTTGGAAAGACCGTTAGGTTTTAGCTTTGCTGTTCACTGGATATTTGAAGAAGGGTTTTCTGCTCTAGTTGCACTGATTTCTCCAAATTAGAAGACCCTCTGGCCCTATTTTAATATCTCACTTCAAGCTGGAGAAGGCACTGGGGGGCAGCTTTTATGGGATCTTATGGAAGGGCAAGGCTTCATGTGAGGTATCCTGTCCTTATCCTGACACCAAGAGCAGGAACGCGTCAGCAGACAGCGGGTGCAAACAACAAAGATGTCTGTGTTTGGTCCTCTGAATCTTATCCCACTGCCTGTGACACAGGGGACATTGGCATAAGGATGGTGTTTTGCTTTTCTCCTGCTGTCTCGTGCTCTTCTTCACTATGTCTGCCCCTGTGAGTAATATTTGTTGTAAAATATAGCTGTAATAAAAGGCAGGGCAAAGTCTGTAGGTTGAGGTACTATCTCTTATTAGACAAACAAATGTAGTTTGAAAAAGTAGACGAGCTTTCAGGTGGACAAAGCATTTTTTCAGGGCTGAAGTTGAAGCAGTTGGTTTCAAAGCTAAATAGGGATTGTGAATGATTACCCTGAGTGTAATCAGATATTTATAAGAGCATCGGGGACAGGACATCGTTGGAACCTATGGAGTAGACATAATTTCAGTAGGGAAAAAGATGCAATGTGTGTCCTCATTTATAGCCTATGAGACAGGGAGGCTTCAGTGGGGAGAGGAGGATTATGAAAGGTTGTAAGACCAGTATCTCCACCAAATCCATGGTATTCGATACTCAGTGGAGTTATGAATCTCTGTTCCCAGGCTTAGTGGGAAGTGGGGCTTGAGGTCTGTATAAGTCTGTTGTGAATGCAGAACAGAGTCTAGAAACAATAGTGAGCACTACCAGAAGCTTGTGCAGAAAAGGAAACCAAAATTAACTTACTTTTAAATCAGTTTTGTCTGGAAGTTCTTTGTGGTAGGGACATTTTTTAAAAGGGTTGTGTGGGAACCAATTTTTTTGCATTTCAAAGGAAAGTTGACAATTCAAAAAATTTTCCTTTTAGGAATGGAACTAAAAAGATTTATAAAAGAATAAATTACTTAGGAGACAAAATTGAAAAGATAAAAATAATACTTCTGGTTGAATAATTTTGGGGGGGACAAAAATGAGAATACTATGGTTTTCTGGGAATTAGAACACCTGAAAATTTCTTAATGCAAAATAGAAAAGTTGCTTTGAAATGGAAAATCAAACTTTGTCTCAGAAGCTGAAGAGGAATGTTTTTGACTGATGGCTTTTGACCAGTTTTTAGAAAATAGCTTTCATTGAAGAAAACCAAATTTTCTGCAAAAAATCTTGCCTTCATGGAACCGACGTTTTCCAGCTGAGAGACATTTCACTGCAGAACCAGATTAATTCATGAATTTTAATTCACGGCGTCCTGACTGACAGTGGCTGGTAGGAGAGCAAGCACAAGGGTCCATGCTGAGGTCTGAGCTGGTGCTCAGAAGCGCAGACAAGTGTGACCAAAGCTCCGTGGCCAAATTACATTATCTCTACCACTGGTGCAGGGAAAAGCTGGATGCAGCATGCAGGTAGGTTATATCCCAACCACGGCCCCGTGCTGCTCCCAGGGCTCACCGTGGCTCACCAGGACACACAGTCCTGGGACAAAGCCCTCGTACCCACAGCAGGCAGAGGCAAAACTGCAAGGAAGGCTCCAGATGAGTGAGTTGGGGTGACGGTGATAACTACTCAGAGACCTTTGCTCTGGCTGTCACTGTGAAACAAAGCACTCGGTTTGCCGCTGTCATTTTCTGTAAGGGGCCTTTTCATATTCAGCCTTTTAAAATGTATCGGTTAATTAATGGCCAATAAAAACAAGCAACAACTACCGCTGGGCTGAGCAATTCAGCAGCTAAGTGGTTTTCAAGCTTCTCTCCACATATTTTTGCTAATTAGAGTAACCGAATCACCTGTTCTGGCTAAGTAATTCAATCAGTATAAACCTCCAGTCATTCCCTAATTTCTGGGAATTGGTTGATTATTTTTAAAGATTATGGGAACTTGTTTTCCTGTAGACTGCTTCTGCTCCGGACTTTTTAGATATACAATAGTTGCTCTTAATGAAGTATAATCAGTCACTCAAGTCATGCAGTAATCGTCCTATCCCTTCTTTAGAGTCAGCACTCAACTAGAAAATATATAGATATGTGTTTGACAGAAAAAATATTTCTCTGAAATAGCAATGTTTGAAAAGTTAATCTTTTAAACTCTTGAAATTCACAAGCAGGAGCTGATTCTGACATTGCTAAGCCATAAAATATCATGGTGCTGCACTGCAAACTTGTTTCCGTTACCTTTCTTTTTCACTCTTCTCCCACTGCCATCTGAGGCCATGATCCTCAGTTCTTCATACTCTGACTTGAACTTTTTTGTATTTGTGGTTTGAGATATGAGGGAAAAGGCAACAGGACAGCAGTAAACCAATTCTCACCAATTCACAGAACAAGAGTTCATGAAGGGCTAATAAGGACAGCTTCAGTTCCCTGAGCCATGGACAGCTGGAATTTGGGAGGATGCATCTGAGAAAGTGCCTTTGCACTTTTCCCCTTCTGCTGAGGACTTGCAGATTGCACTAACAGAGAAAGGGTGCTGAGATACAGGGAGCTTTGATTGCAGCATGTTATGGTTGAAACCTGTCTTACATCTTACATCAGAATTGTGTAGAAAGGATCTTGTCAAATCCATACGGAACAAAAACTTTCCAAGCTAGCTAGCCCTGGATTGCCAATTTCTCTGGTAAATTCAGTGCCAAAATGAAATGCTAAACTAGACCTTGAAATTTTGGAAAATCCCCCTAATTAAGGCAACTTCACTGCTGGGTTTCGGTGAACGTAGGGTATTGCCCGTTCTTACTTTCTCCATAATACACATGGCGGCAGAAGGGGATGTAAAATAAAAATGCATCAGATGCAGCTTTTCCTGGTGACAACTGGAGTGGTACTGGACCCCCAGTAGAGGTGACGAGCACCAGGAGAATCTCTCGAGCTACCAATGCTCCATTTTTTAGTCTTAGTGCTGCCTGGCATCTGCTGGTACTAATTTAGGACTAGGGAGGTGCCTGAG
Organism: Tringa tobata; assembly: GCA_033628505.1. Taxonomy (NCBI): domain Eukaryota; kingdom Metazoa; phylum Chordata; class Aves; order Charadriiformes; family Scolopacidae; genus Tringa; species Tringa tobata. The sequence goes on from JAHREE010000294.1 coordinate 521,300, forward strand.
TAAACAGACCACCACCAATTTTGAACTTGGGTTCTGTGGGGCACGAGTGCTATGAGAGTCCTTCCGCCTTCAGGAGTCACTGATGCTATTTTTCAGAATAATCCTAGACACCCTTTGTCGCTGCCTGTCCCAAGGCAGAAGGCTCCCAGCCCACATCCATCACAGCCCTCTCGGTCCCAGGCTGCCTTTGTGGTCAGACAGACGTGCTGCAGCCTGGTCAGCATTCTTACACACACTCTTCACATTGGTATTTTACGCAGCTGATACAAAATACTTACACTTTTAGAGAAGGTCATATCCGGTCTCCTTGTCGCTCGTGGTGAATCTTTCTTAACTCATTGTCTGGCAGCAGCTTGTAAAATTATGTTTTAATAGCTCGGCTCCTTGACAGTGGAGTAGTGGATTTAACCTTTTTAGCTTTTTTTTCTTAGGATTATTATGGTGAAATAAGTGACAGGGTAAGATTCTGATTTAAAAAAAACACAGTGATACTGAAACTGATTAGCAGAATTCTGCAAAATATCTCTCTAAAGTTTTCAAGTTGTTCTTATAAAATACAAAAAATAGCCTCGTGGTATTGAAGAAATTGAAAGCATCAGCCATGACACTCAGCTAGTGCAATATCTGCTTTCCAACTGCACGGTTCTCAGGGTTAGCCTCAGATTTGGTCCTTGTCTCATGTTATCCATCTAATGCAATATCTGATTCTGTGTGGTCCTGAACTCTCTTAACACCAGAGGCTCAGGCCCACAGAGATCGGAGCGATAAGACGCAGCTGAGACGACGTGCCTTCAGAGAGCAAGGCGGAAAGAAATGCAAGCTCTCGTCCAAGCGGGTTTGCTTGTCCTCCTGTGCTGAGGGTGAAAAGCAAAAGGCAGGATTCAATCGCTCACTTGGACGGAGTTCAAGTATTTCTGCTGGGAAATAAACCCACAGCACTGTTGAAAGGTGCAAAACTGCCCTGTTACCTCAACAGCTGGGCCAGGGCGGCTAAACTGGAAATCTTGCAGTACAGCGTAGTTAATGATCTGTCTGGCTGAATACAATTTCACTGCTAATCTTCTTGACCTCAAATGTGTTGCCTTTCTTAATCCCACTTTAAAATACACCTTTCTACTAAGACCTGGAAGCCTGCTGAGTAGCTACTGAAAAATTTGCGTGAGTATTCAGCTACATGGAAATCAAGGCACAAGGGAAGTTCTGTAAGCTATGGCTGCCAATGTACAGGACAAATCAACTTTATTTGTTGCAGGAAAATTTCCAGTACAATTTAGGAGAAGGTTCTTGTTTCCAAATCTTTGAGATACATCTCTGTTGCCATCATATTGTCTTTGGCTGTTGGAGCGTGGAAAGGATTGTTTTTATTTCTCAGCAACTTTGGCCATGGTCTACTTGCACTGAAAGGACCAAAGATGTAGATGACCCCTTCTGCTTTCTGGCTGTGGTGCAAGTCAAGTCTTTAGGCACCTGGGTCTTTGTTACTGAAGTCTTCAAGCTTGTTTTAGCATCTTGCAGGGACTTTTGTGGCTTCTGGTATGAGGAGGCTGGAGCAGATGTCCTTGTGCTTGCTTCAGATCCAAGTGGCTTACCACAGCTGCTGGCAGTCACACCAAGTGGCCACAGCTTCCCTCCCACCCCTCCATTTCTCAGTGATGTCTAGAAATGGAAAGAATGAACGGTCAAGTAATTTTTAGAAAACAGATGCTTGTAAAAAAAAAACCAGCCAGGCACTTCCTGGGCAAAGGAAGAGGAGGAGAAGGAATTTGCTGCAACAGCTCCTCTTCAGGAGGCTGAACCCCAATGTGAGAGGAGCTATAGTGCCATGCCGGGAGGTGGGTTGTGTCTGGGGGCATCAGGGGATGAGAAACGTGGGTCTCACTTGCCTACTGCTTATTGCTGTCCAGGCGGCTCTCACAGCACCCGCACAGGGGTAAACTGTCTGGCCCAGGTTGTGCAAACCCTCATCATCGTCACGCAGTCCTGGTGTGCACGGCAGACAGACACCCCCGGGGCCATCCCAGTCCCAGGTTGCTCAAGCAGCGGTGGCTCTGCTGTGCAGAGAGTGTCAGCCTGAGAGTGACATGGTCTAAACGTAATAAAGCACCTGGATGCTTTTCCCCTCCCCAGTTCTCTTCCCACTTCACAGCAGAGGTTTAGGCCGGAGAAGGGGAGTGACAAATCCACCCCTCCCACCCAGGCTCTTCCTCAGCACTTGGCTCAGTTGGGAAAATCTGGTTTGCCACAGGACGCCATCATTTTGTTTGTTTGTTTTCTTCAAAGAACAACATTCAAGGGGATGAAGGGGATTTTCACCTCTATACCTGATGCAAGAATTTTCCCTCCATGCTGCAGGAGTTCATATATAAGGTCAAAGAGAGGGAAAATAAAAATAAAATAATAAAAAAAGAAAGGACACAGACACACATGGAAACAAAATGAACACCAGATTTAAAGTCTGACAAAGAGAGGCGTAGACAGACTTGGTCCCCAGAAACAAATGCAAAAGATGGATACAGGTAGATTTCCCGACCCGTCAGAGTACAAAATGATCAGGTTATTAGGTGTCAACACACCCTATATCTCCCATGGCTTGCTGCTGTTGGATTGCTGGTGTCTCTGACCCTTAATAGGTACAGAGGCATGCTCTGGTCTTGCATGGTCTGCAGTTCCTCTTGTATTTTCTGCTCTCCCATTGGGTATGGGGCAGGGGGGAGTGGACAGGGAGTTAGATGAGCCCATAGGCATCCTTGAGAAGAGACAAATTCCTACCAGAATGGAGGGCAGAGTGGGAGTAAGACTTGACATTGCCAACACTGCATCTGTACCGTGAGGAGGAGTGTGGTACAAGGCTAAAGGATGAGGCTGTAAGGCACCTCATATACACCCCATGTAGCTGTTGGGATCTGAGCTGCATCGAGATGGCATTTCAGTGCACTAGAGAGGTTTCCCAGGCCAGGCTCTGCTGCACAGGGTTGACATGCGGCCAGAGGGGTCTCAGTGGGGGAAAAAAATCAAATTATCTGGTAGCAGTTTGGGTCCAAGTACCTGGCAGATGCACAGTTTGGGCTGACACATGCGCAGTCTCACTGATGTGCATGGCAGCCCACAGAGGGCAATTTCAGTGAGGTCTCTCTTGACAGCATAAGAGGGTTTTGCAGGATGATACAAGTTCAGTGGTGAATCAGGGCGTCTGAACTTAAAGGTTGAAGAGGCTGTGCTGTCACCAGAGTGGGCAGGGGTGGGGAGATAGTCTCTAACCCAAAAACACGCTCCCTCCTCACGTGTGTCTGTCATCACCCGTAGGTAGGGTGCGTGGGTGCCATTGCCCTGTCATCTCAGCAGCTCTGCCACCCTCCAGTGCATCCAGCCGCATTTGCAGGCAGGCTGGGATGGGTAAACGAGGGGGAGAGAAGAGAGGAGGGGAGACCCAGCCTGCATCACCAGTGGCGTGGTGCAGTCGAAGCCCAGGGTTATTGTGTGCTGCGTCCCCCGTGCAGCCGCAGCAGGAGCTCGTCCCCAGTGGGCTGTCTGCAGCGTGTGCAGGAATATGATCATTGCTGCTGATCTTCTGTTATGTGTGTTTTAATCTTCCTTTTAGTAATGTATTTGCTGCTGGCACACTCGTATTTGAACCATAACCACTCCACAAGCAGATCATATAACACTTTTTTTGCAGCCCAGAAGCTGGTTCCCTTTTGCTAAATGAACTGATGTAACCTCAGTGTTACCCTGGAGAGAATTCCTTTGTATTTTGCCTTGCAAATAATTCACATGGGTTGACACAAAGTTCTAGTCTGTGAGTACAGTATGTAGCATTTGGTACAGTATGTGGCTCCTTGCAAAGCATTAATCCATGTACATGGCTGGGATCAATTATTTTCATTGAAAAAAGAGAAGCCACATGATGAGTAAATCCATAAGTATGACATTTTATTCCCACACTTGGTGGATATATGCAACAAAATATACTGCAAAAGAACACTTTAAAAGCATCCTTTAATGCCAAGCATACTGAAGTCTTATTTAGACTCAGGAAAGGAACTACGGTAGATAATAATGCCTTTCCCTCAACCCACAATACTCAAACTTTAGAGGCAAAAAAGGTCTCCCTCCAGAACAAACCCCATTGCCAAAGAGTCATTTTGTTGCTGTCATTTTTCTTACTTCACGTTCCAGTCAAAGTGACAGGCTGCTGCTGGAGTGGGGTATCCATCATGCCAAGCAGTGTGAGTCCACACACTAGAAAATCATCCCTACAGCCAAATTCCTACCCTAAAACGGCCTGATTCTCTGACACTATGTCTGTTCCAAGAGAAAGGGTGCCATCACTGAGGGGGACCGTCCTGCTCCCCCCCCCTGCTTCCTGGGCCTGGGGGGACCCTGCCTGGCCACTGGGTTTTTTCTTGGCTCCCCTTGGCTGGGTGTGCAAGGCACAAGCCTTAGGTGCTGTCAAAAGTCTCAGCCATTCCTCTCTTTCCAGTTTGTCAGGCTGACTGGTCCAGGGTGTATTTTTGAAGCATTAAGGCTATAAGAGTTTTAAAGTGATAAAGTGTTAGGGTAGGGTTTATGTACGTCTAAGCCTTTGAATAGGATCAAGCTGTGTGCAAGGTACCAGCAGCCTGCGCAGGCACATGATCTTATCTCTGCTGCCCTCATTATTGTAAGCCTCTTCATGCTGATAGTGTTGTAGTAAGTGTAATATGAATAAATAGAAAGAAATGTCACTGCACCAGGGAACAAGTCTTCATCTTTATTGTATCTATGGCATCTATTAACAACTGTATCCCAGACACTCACTGAGACGCATGTACACCAATGCACACTTTGTAGTGCTGACCCTGAGCTCCTCACAACAGATGTCAGTCTTTTCCATACAGTCCCCAAAATCCGGGAACCATCCTATTTTTCACAGTAAGGAAATGGAGATGTTATGGACCAGCTCTTCAGTAAGATACGACCAGCTAATCCACTGTCATGAACAAAATTAAGATATGAAAACCCACTCAGCAGCCTACTCTCTGGCTCTGGGTAGCTCTAGAGCTGGCCACATTTTGAAAACATTAAGCAACGAGTCAAACAAAACCAAGCTGTGATCTACAAGCTCCTGTCCTCCCCCATCTTGATAGTGAGGAGCTGGCAGGTGACCTCAGAACAAACTACCGGACTGATATTTCCACAGACTGAAGGATGAGCAATTTTTTTCTGTTCTCTGCCTGACATAAGCTCAATGTGTATCTCCTGCTGCAGAACTGAACCACCTTCACCACCTTTTGGTAGTGCAGGTTAGTGATGGACTCTTCTCAGTTGAAGTTGTTCTGCTTTCCAGACACTTAGGAAGTTGGAGGACATGTGAGGGTGGCTCCAAGCACATGGAAGAGACCATGTGCCTCCTAAAAGAAAGGTACACCTGGATTTCAGTCCCCATTTTAGTGAGTGCTCAGATACTACACAAAATGTCCCTCAGGGAGATGACTTAACGGCAGAGTCTTAGTGTCTTAGTGCTCCTCATCAGATCTCCTCATGAGGAACTTAGTTGTTTTTTTTCTCCCCACATGTGAATGGTGTTGCGCTTTCCTCTTGCTGTGTGACACAGGGCTGTGAGATGCTCACCTGGCTCCAAAGCTGTGATCCTCTGTCCCTTTTAGCTGTGATCCTGTGTTATCTTTATAAACAAAGATACAATAAGACACTTGCTTGGGTAAGTCAGGACTACTGTGTCTTGGATGAGAGACCCAAGTAAACACAAATCCTAGTACAGTGGAGAAGCTAATGTGGAGCTTACAGGGTCAAGGAGAGACTGAGAAAGCTCCACAACCAGGTGGAGGAGAGAGGAAAAGTAGTTCCTCTTAATTTTATACCTAGGAAGAATACAGAAAAGCCACCAATGTGAGGTTCAAGTGCATTGATTTTGCACCTTTGTCAGCATCCTTTGCAAATAAGACTTAAGTCAGATATTTTCAGAGAAGCCTGAGGGAGCCTGGCACCCAGTTCCTGTTGGGTTTTGACACTTTTCTCAAAAAACCCAGACAAAGCTACTATGAGTGACATTCAGAAGGAAGCGATACGTATGCTTTAAAGTGGCTTTAATAAGGCAAAGGTGACCGCAGCATCCACAGCATTCCTGCAAAAGCAGGGCTGACCCAGTGGGCCCAGCTGCCCATGTTGATGCTGAGATAAGGATCGCACAGGAATTCTGAGGCACAGGTTGCAGCATGGTCCTATTGCATCACTGCTCCATGGTGTGCCTGCTCGTTTTGCAATCTCAGTAAAGCAAAAGTGCTGCTGTATACATGGGCCTTCTGGACAAGGGTGTCTGGCATATACCATGGGGGAACTGTACTGAAATGGGCAGTTGTATGGCAACAAACGCATGGTGACATTGAGGTACAGCCATTGTCTTCTGTGCCATTTCAAAGAAGGAACATGCGTCTGAAAGGCTGTGCGACCTGGGTCTTTTTAGTCAGGAGAAAAGAAGGCTGAGGGGTGATCTGATCAACACCTATAAATACTTAATGGGTGGGTGCCAAGAGGAAGGGGCCAGTCTTTTTTCAGTGGTGCCCAGTGACAGGACAAGAGGTAACGGGCACAAACTTGAACATAAGAAGTTCCATCTAAACATGAGGAGGAACTTCTTTACTTTGAGGGTGGCAGAGCAATGGAATAGGCTGCCCAGAGAGGTGGTGGAGTCTCCGTTTCTGGAGACATTAAAAACCCACCTGGACACGTTCCTGTACAACCTGCTCTAGGTGGACCTGCTTTGGCAGGAGGGTTGGACTAGATGATCTCCTGAGGTCCCTTCCAACCCCATATCATTCTATGATTCTGTGATCCATGGGAGAAAGAAAAAATGTTATTAAAATAAGCATCAGTCTACAGAAATGTAGACTCTCATATTTAGCTTTAGGACCAAACAATAAAATCCAGAGACCAAACACACCCTGTGCTTTCCAAGTGACAAATAGCAGATGTATTTACTTCACTGCCTGAAACAAAACCTGGTGGCAGGGAGTAGGAGGGTGGTAATTAACACAGACTGGGCTAAAGAAAAGCTTCTCAAAATAAAACTTGTTTTTTTAATGGCCAACCAAAGAGATATTTTTTTTCAGTTCCAGGTAATTGCAAATCTTTGTCTATAATGTGTAGATTCCAAAACTCGGGGACAGATTTTATTTCTGTAGCCACTCCACAGCCACTCCACAGCCACCATGCACGCTGCCATCACTGCGGGGAGAGTCCCAGACGTCCACAGCAAATGCAATAGGGCACGAAAGGATGCTGTCATTTACTGAGGGGGTGTCTACACTTCTAGGGGATTGGATCTGACTGAGGGTGGATCTGACTGATTGGATCTGACTCTGCCTTTGGGGGATCTCAGAGATGTAGCCTTACAAGTGAATAAACAAATACCCTCCAAGGGGTTGGCAGCCTCTAGTGAGGTGCAGTAGTGTTCTTCAACTCTATAGACCCGTGGGTAGGCCATTCATTCAAGGCATAAGAGATGCAGGTCAAGTCTTCACTCTGATTTACATTTGGATTCAAATCAAATTTCACTCTCTTTTCAATTCGCCTCACCTATCTCTCTTGCAAGAGCCCTCAGAAGCATACCTCTCTCACTTAAATATTTCTCAATAAAGAATAATTATTCAATATTTAAACATGAACTGAGAAACGAGGACACAAAAGTCATAGGAACGGTACACTGGCAGCTGGACACCATGCTCTGCTCCAATGACTGCTGAAATATTGTATATGGAGTATAATTACTCTAGGAAGAAACACCAGGATCTGCCACAGAAAGCAGTCCCCAGCTGGTGGCTGGAACACTGCTCAAGGAAACAGCTAATGCAGGTTCAGTTTTTCCATCTACACAGAGGTAGTCAATCTGGAAAACCCCAAGGTGTCCTGGAGTATGAGCAGAAAATGAAACACCAGTTTCTTGTAACTATCAGAAATATACTAATTGCTTCATTTTGCCAAAATGGTCCCAAACACAGCATGGCTCATGAACTGATTGAGTTGAATAGTTTCACCTGACCTTAGTCTGCTTTACCAGGTCAGACACAGTGGCCTGCATCTGTGAAAAAGCATCAGCTTTTTCAGTGAATACTGGTTCACAGAAATCTGTTGTCCTGCTGTAATCACATCGCAGGCATATTTACAAGGAGCTAATAAGTGCATTTCTGGCCCCTGGGGTATGGACTGGTGTGTGATGAGCTCTGTGAATGAGAGCTTCAGAGGAGGTGGCGGGCAGCACCACCACACTGCAGCTATAAATCCCACATGTGCAGGGCTTGCTCCCAAGCCTCTTAAAATTAATGGAAAAGATTGCGCCCTTATTTACTTGGTGCAGAAAGGAAGTTTGAGGCAGAGCAGTGAAGTGATTGTATACCAAGGTAAGCTGAGGTGAAGATTGCAGGAAAGTAGCCAATTGCTATCCTGTCGATATGAAGGATGATTATACATTACATCTAGTTCACTAGTTGCACTGAGACTTCATTTAAGATAATTACTTTCTTATTATAAAGTGGGATTCAGATATTACAGAGAAAATCCTCCTCGTCGAGCTCGCAGCAAGGGAATGAATTCCTAAGTCTTTCAGAGTAGCTGATGCCTGACCTCAGCCATTCACTGGGCCTTCACAAAGGAGAGCTGTAGGTGCTTCTCAGCTTCAAGTACGCTTTCCTGCCAGGACATTAGACTTTCCCAGGCCCCGGGACTGCTCCACCAGTAGTGCCTAATCAGTGGGGTGCAGGCAGGAGAAGCAGCACCCCGGGTTGCTTTGGTCCACTTGCATCCCTGTGCCTCCACAGCATGCTGCAACCATCCCCTGGGGATGGAGAAGTTCAGCAGATCTGTGCAAAATCATGGCCAAGGTTGTTGAAGAATGATGATGAAAGCAGCTTTCACAGACTATGGGCATCTTATGTCACAGTGGACTTCTAGCCCCAGCTGGGGTTGCTGGGGAAAGACCCTTGGCTTTTACTGGGACAAGATTTCATCAAGTTAATTGCACAAAACCAGGTATCTGGTGGAAAGACCAGAATCTGAAGGTGGTGCTGTGTGTGCAGCTCTCCCAGTGCAGCACCAGCACGGCAGGGCAAAGCAACGCCTCACAGTGACGGTGACCACACCGTGCACAAACACAGGGCCATTCACCAGGAGGTGGCCATCCTGCATCCATCCTGCACAAAGTTTGGAGGGAAATGAGTTCATATGAGGGGAGTGGATTTTTTCCTACATTTTCTCTGATGCTCTTCCATTGCATGGCTGGGCAGAAGCTCGATGTGCACTTGACTCCTCCACTGAAGTGCAGGGAGATTTCGCCTTTGATTTCAATGACATCATGAAGTGGGCAGCTATGCTGCGTGCCTGTGCTCATCAGAGAGATGAGCAGGTGAATTTTTTCTCTTTTGTATGGGTGAAGATGCATAACAGGGATTCCTCTTAGCTACCAGCATATTCGGTAAGCACTTTGTAGAGCCTGGATAGCTGCTGTACCATCTCCTGCTCTAACAGATAAATGTTTCAGCTTTGTTTCCTGAGGTTAATACATAAACTTAGGAAGTTTGCAGGTATGCGTGTGTCTGTCTTATCTCCACAACTTGTGAACCCAGTGGTTTAATTCCTCACTTTTGAGGTGTATAAGATTACAGAATTCCCATGAAGGGAGATCCTCCTCATGCACCGAGTCAGGCAATGGCTGATAAACCCATTATTATCTGGACATCAGAGAATCCACACAGGCAAGCGGTGCTAGAGAATAGGCTTCACACATGTCACTGCTCAGGGAGGTCTGTTTTAGCTTCTGCTGTCCCTGGTTAATGTCTTATTAATCCAGGTTATTTCTTCCCTCTCTCTAGGCAAAACTTCTGAATTTGAGATCATTTAAAATTCATAGGTCTCAAAGGGATCTTAAGCCCTAGCTGTTTGTAGGGAGTTTTATTTGGTCTTTTTCTCTGTGTAAGAGGTTTCTGTGTAACCCTGTACTACTGATGGAAATGCACACTTGAACACTTAGCAATTTAGACATTCCCATTCAGCAACAGAAATGCGTTGGCCTCAGACAGGACCAAGTCCCCAATGCCTTAATTTTCCCCCACTCAGTTGTGAAACAAGAGCCTCAATCTCTTCAAATGGTTGGCAAACAGCCCCCGTCCAAAGAGCACAGCATCACATATTTACCTACGTCATCCACTGCAAGGGACAGAGAGCGGGGCCCAAGGGTCAGCCTCCCGAGGGACCCTGTGGCACGCTGATGCCCATGGGGGTGCCAGGATGGGATGTTTGTTTTTCTCAGGTCCTCTATAAAAGGGAAAGCTCATGCTGGGCTGGGGCTTTGGAGGCTCCCACTTTACAGCAATTCAGTTGGGCACCCTCTGAGCCCTGCAAGGAACAGACAGACTGACTGTTGCCGACTTTGTGGATGGGAAATGACAAAACAGGTCTACTCCAGAAGCTCTGTAGGACAAGTTATGTACATTAGACCCTCATACTGGCTTGGAAATAAAGTGCAAGGCGAAGCTTTGGACCAGGCTCATCAGCGGCATGGAAGATACTTCATCCTGTGGCTTAACTTCTGCTGCTTGGCTAAACAGTGCACTTTCCAAATGCCAGCTCTGAAAGACAGAGAAGGGCACCCTGGAGTCTCATAAGCTGGCTGGGCTCCAGCAAATTCAGGATATTACCTGTTTATGTCACCTTGAGGGGGACAGATCATGGAAATATTGGTACTACCAGAAATCCAGAATATAGAAACTCTGCCTGCCTGCCTTCTGTGATCTGAAGGCCAAGAAGGAATGGGGTTGTTTTCTCTACTTGCTCTCTGAATCAGGGCATTTTCTCCATTTTACTTTTCTGATCTCTTAAATGATCAGAATAGGCGCTCTTAAAACCATAAAAAGCAAGTCCCCACTTTCCCATGCTGTTGTCATCTGTAGCATTTTGTTGCTATCTATTTATTAAGGTACATCCTCTTAATAAAAACATCCAAGAAATCAGCCTTTGTTTGCTGATTATGCATTCAGGTATTCCAGATTTACAGCACTCATTTACCATAATTGAAGCTTATGATGAGTGCAAATTTTCTGCTAAAAGAAAAAGAGAAAATAGCAAAATGGTATGGGGCAGCGTTCATGTAGAGATAAAGCAATGATTGTGTCATTTGTTTTGGAGGGTAGGTTTGCTATTAAGCTGAAGTCTAAAGTAAGGTACATTGATTTACAGGAAATTGCTCACTTACACACATATTAGACATTTACAAACCCTACTTCAGAAGCCCCTGAATGCTGATAAGCCTTTGTGATTTCAGCCAAGTATGTCATCAATAACATCAGTGTCTGTTTATAAACATTTTTTTTCCTGATTCAGGTAGTCAAAGTTCAGGAAAATATTTGTCTTTGGTCTCTGCAAATGAATGGCTTGAAATTCAGTGACATTGCCCTCTTCAAAGGGAACCGAAGGAACCCGATCCTATTTCCTAGAAGAGCCTCAGAGAAGCAGGAGAACCGATGTGACTTTCCAGAGAAGTGGCACCCTTCTTTTTGTTTTTGCCATTTAATGGAAAAAATATTTGTTTCCTCTTATTGTCCCCTTGCATCTTGGGAGCTTTGAAAAATATTTTTTTGATCTCCTGGATTACTTGGGGAAGAGTTATATATATATATCTGCCTTGAAAGAATGCATTAATAAATAATATACCTTCCTATAATTAAGACAGAAAATTTGGACTTGGCCAGCCCCCATCTAAGAGCTGGCACCGGGACCATTTTCCTGAAAGGCTTTGGCCCCATCTGAAGGTCCTGATTTAGCAAATCACTTAAGCACATGCTGCTGGAAAGCGGATGTGCTTGAGAGTTGCTGAAGTGCACCCTACATTTCACTCATCCTCCCATGTGTAAAACTGCAGAAAACAATCTGTCTTTTGTCTGTCTTGTGTGCTGAGAGAGAAAGCTTCAGCAAGCAGGTGGTGTCCCCTATAACATTTCAACACAGAGAATACACGATAATAGAACTTGGCACCAAGGCAAAACGCAAGTAAATATCATGTGGTGCATCTATCTGTTACTCTAAAGCAAACATTAGGAAATGAATAATCTAAATAATTATGTACAAGAGGGCAGAGCACGGGCCACTGTGATACGGGCTTCCTCTGCTCAGAGGCAGCCGCCAGCGCCGCGGTGTTTCCTTCAGAGCTGGCCACCCTCCATCCCTCCCTCGGATGGGTGGTGACCCAGAAATACACATTTTCTCCATAGGCTGTGAAAGCAGCGCAGGGAGACTTTTCACAGAGGGAAGCAGGGTGTTAATTTATTTGCTTTGCTGAGTTTCCACACCTGATTCCCACCCTGCTGTTCTGTGCTTCCCTTCCAAACTCTGGTGGGGCAAAGCTGCTCTCCTCCTCACCCATCCCTCTTGTGCCATCCTCAACATATTTGGCTGACACCAGTACAAAACCCAGCAGAAAAAACAGCAACCAGTGACACTTCTGTTTTGCCTGGGGACAGGTCTTGTGCCAGTTAGTGCTCCAGAGAATGTGGCTGCTCCTTAGTGCTGTGGTTATGTTGGAGTGTCTCATGGCACTGGGATCTCACCCTGCTGCGGAGAAAAATATCAGGCTGGGGTCAACGCAGGGCTTCAGGAGCACCTGAACCATGAGCTGAAAAAAAACCCCTTAGCTGCTGTCTTTGCCCAGCAGCACTGGCACTGCTGGGTGGCATTACTCTGGAGAAGTTACTCTGCCGATTTTTTTCCCACTGGAGACCCTGAGATGGATGCAGGCATAGAGAAGAACTACTTCCACCAAAAATATAAAGGTGCATGATAGTTTCTGGAGATGGCCAGGAAGGGGACAAAGGGGTCTCCAGGGGTCTGTCAGTGGTATGTGGGACCCCTGTGGGTCACCTCCCCACGCTGCCCTGGCATCAACATCTTGTCTCCTGCTGCAGTCGCTTCAGCTGCAAGTGAAAGAAACCAGGCAGCAGAGAACTCTGCATCCAGCTGAGGACGTCTCTTCTGAATGCCCATGAGTTAGGAGCTGGGTTTCCCCCTGAAGCCTGAATGCCGATATGCCTAAGCCTCTTATCTTATCTTGCATAATTATGCATATTCTCATTACCCATATTGGTACCTTATCCTTGTTGAGAGGCACAAGCTATTTACCTCTTACTGCCCAAAAGCTGGCAGCGGGGGGAAGAGAAGGTAGGGGAGGATTCACTGGCTCTTAGTTTACCCTCCTGTCAATCAATCAACAATAATCCCTTCCAGATAATAAGAGAGAAATGTGTCTGTGCAGATCAGCGACTGCTCATCAGCCTGTATGAGAACCTGCTGGGACCAAGCTTGAAATCAGTGTATTGAAATACAGCATGCTGCCTGAGCTAATGAGCTGTAAGAGCAAAGGAGAAGGGGAAAAGGAGAGGGAAAGGGGGGAGGGAGGGAGAGAAGCTGGAAGATCCAGTTCCTGCTCAAGCTCCACTGGGAGGTGGGAGTTCATCTGAGCAATACCTACTGCATCCCAGCTCCAGAGCCATAAACAGAGAGAAACAGTGACAGCAGCAGAGCAGCTTTGCAAGAGTAAGCAATGCTGAGAAAGGAGGAAAAGCCTTTGCACTGTCTACTGTAGCCACAGCGTGCCCTCTAAAGGAGATCTTGCCTTTCCCCACTGCCTTTCCAGACCTCTTCAGGTCATCACTTTGTTTCTCAGTGTCTCACCAAAGCTCCATGCCTGAGACCAATGTGGATACATACATATGTGTAGCTGCATGCATATACACATACGTACACCCCTCAGGATGAGTTTGAATGGGCAGTTGGGATGCGGCGGTGACCGGCAGCTTCGCACTCAGTCACACCTCTGTCGTCAGCAGATCATTCACGTACCGTTAGGTGTTTGCCAAATGAGCAAACTGGGTCCCAGCAGTGGCTGCCCCTTGTAAAATAATGACAGCTCCGTAGGAGACAGAGACACCACCTGGGTGTGAGCCCTGCTGTCTGTGGCTCTCTTTTATATAAGGGGGACTAATTTTTGGAGATCATCTCCCCGCTTTTGCAGGCAGCACAGGAGGAACATGGAGTTTGTTGCTTTCTCGGCTTCACAACAAAGCTATCCAGTTCTAAAATTATCAAAGTGAAATGGAGGCTTATGAAACATGTGTGGGTGTTAATGGAGACAGAACCGCTCTTATAACTGCTTTAAAAGCTATTTCATAAAATAGTTTCATTGTCAGGGACTTTAAACATACACGATTAATATCTTAACTGACTGCCTCGTTTTGCATTATCTCAAAGGACAAAGTTATAAGATGATACACACTATTTAGTCTTTACAATGCTTGCATCTGTAACTGGCATGCTTTGGGAAAGCTTTACCATCATTGTTAGTTACAGAAACATATTAACTTGCCATAAATGACTAGAAGTAAATTAATCACATTCACAAATGCGTTAAGGAGTTAGCTACTATATATAAACTGCCAAAAGTAACCTGAAATCTATATGAAATGAGGTAAATATTGCTTAGGGATATTAAACAACACATGTATAAATCAGCTTAATTTAAAGCATCTTCGAAACTACCAATGTTATTTTGACTTATAACATAAGGTTGTATATTTTATAGAAATGCTTTCACTAAAAATGTTTAGATTCAAAAAATGTTGCAAATATTTTAGAGATTCTTATTTCTTGAAAATTCATTTTAAAATTTGGGATAACTTATTAGAGTATCTATCCATTTTATTAGGTATCCTCAATACGTTTAAAAGGAAAAATAAAAAATGCTGATTATAGGATGCCTTAAAACACATTACTGTTTAGAAAGGTTTCGTGCCTGGTAGTTGTCTCTGCGCATCAGTATACTCATAGGAATCCCTCTGCTTCTCCAAGCATGACACATTCTCACAGTGTGGGATGCTCAGGGGAAAGGAGACCATTTCTATGAGTGGACAGGTAAAGTTGTCAGCTTCCTTAGCCTCGCGAATCATCAAAGACAGAAAGGAGGTATGTTTGTTCCCTTGAATATCTTAGAGTAAAATACCAAAAAAGCTCTTTCATCTAGTGGTAAATATTGGCATGGAAATAAATGCGAGCATGTTAAGAAGACAAGAAATGACAGCCCAGAGACCCTGTTTCTGATGTAGTGATGCTTAGGGTAGAGTATAAAATTGCATCCATTTTAAGGTATCCCCAAGACCCCTCAAACATTTTGAAATATGAGAGGAATCACAAAGAATATCACAAAGCTCTGTGATTAAAGAGGGAATGTGATGTCCCAGTTTTCTGGGAAAGAGAAGGTAAGCCATTCCTGTCTTCAAAGATCACTCCAGCACCAGACACATCTCTCCTATACCTTTTCTTGACAGCAGTTCTCCAGAGTCTCAGAAAGTCTGAAAGATCTGGGCTGTTGTGCAGAAAGTGCATTGAGATTTCTGACATCAGGAGGAGAATAAAAAGGAAGGAAGGTGTGCTCCACAGCGGGATTGATGCACGTTGTATGTCCATTAACTAGATGTCCCTAGCACCCTGTACAATGTCTGGTGACACTGGATTACCTTCTGAAGGCTCCCTCTGGTCCATAATGCTAGATCTAGACACTGATTCCACCCCACTAAGGAGGCAAGGCACCATCTTATAGACTATTGCAAGGTATATGCTCAACTACTAAAAGAAACAGTCTTTGGGCTTATGGATGAAACCAAACAAGGTTGTTGTGGCAGATGGCATTCGTGTCACAAGTGTCCTCCAGAAGTAACTTGGATACATTTCTGGGAAGAACTGTAAAAATCTTGAGAAGAAGCCCAGAGAAGCTGTGGATGCCCCATCCCTGGAGGTGTTCAAGGCCAGGCTGGATGGGGCTTTGAGCAACCTGGTCTAGTGGGAGGTGTCCCTTCCCATGGAAGGGGGGTTGGAACCCTTCCAATCCAAGCCATTCTATGATTCTATGGTTCTAATACTGGAGAGGAGATCTACTAGGAAACATGGTAGCAGCAGAACACATGCCCTTGCTGTGGACACATCCATGCCTTAGTATCCTTTCTTGCTTTGACTCATCCATTTCTGGAGCTCAGTCTCCTATCCCATCATTGCTGCCTTCTGCTCTCTTGCAGAGCAACCTCCAAAAGAATTTGTCCTACTGAAGTTTAGACACCAAACAAGGTAGCTGATTCAGAACTGTAGGTGCACAGTCTATGAAAGGGAGACGCACCTCCAGAAGGAGATTGGGATGGATTTTGGAGTTTCTTTCTTCTCTTCCTTGAAGGTAGGGAAAATTTTAGGGCAATTACACCCCTAATTTACATGCTACTCATGGGGTATTAATTGCTACTCAGACGGCTCATGCAGTGCAAGAAAGGTTCTACCAGCTATCAATTATCTGTCAGCCTCGTGACATCTTTTATAGCTAAAATGGCTTCAGGATTTATGTTCAAGGCTATCTTTGAGCTTGGCTTGCCAAAGGCCCACTTAGAGCTCGTGTTGCCACACTCTCTCCTCCCCTATCTTCACTTTCAATAAGGGCTTACCTCCACAGAGTGCATTGTTTTACCTGCCAGATCTCTTCTGGACCCTCGCCCTATCCCTGTGAATGAACACCACTGCATCGGCTGGAAATTATTTCCAAGTGCAGAACTGTCACACTGAAGTTGTGTCAGGTCTGAGATCTTTTCCTTTTTCATACCCCGATGGCTTGTTTCATCAAAGTGCTTTCCAAAGTAGCTTTTAGGTGAAGTACCACAAGCCTTCATGCCCACAGCTTTCAACCATTTGAAGACAGTGATGGACTTAAATACATGAAGTGTAGCTAAAACATCTCCTTGTGAAAGTTCACATTACCTGAATCATTAAATAGAAAGTACAGAAGAAGAAGGGAATTCTTCGCCTTGTCATAGCTAAGCCTTCTAAATGCCCTCCAAATTTTCAAATTTTTATTTATACGTGGATTTGCACGTATTGATGTTGCCTAAACCGTGCTTTGAACTCGCTGGCTTTCTTTTACAGACTTTTAGAGAAAGACTGCACTTTTGCTCCATTTTTCTTGCCAGGGGAAGTCTCCTGCTCATATGCACAGGCTCAGAAATCCTAGCTGTTAGTGAAGACCAGGGCAAGAGACTTAAAAGGTAAGCAAGTAATTGGCACATTAATGGATATTTGAGGTTAGACACTCTGATAGTAGCAATAATCACCACAGTCTAAAAATACCTTGTAAGATTACATTAAACCCAAGGAGCCCATGCGAGAGCTATTTTCATGTGAAAACAAGAAAGCAATGTCTGTGACTTTCAAGGCAAACCTATTTGTTGTTTTGCAAAAACCTTCATCTGGAGAATTTTTCTATCTTCTCCTGTTGTGTCCTGCTCACAACCCCCATCATGTTTTTGTTCTTTCCGCTGTTTAATGTTTATCTTCCTTTGCAAAAATAAAAGTCAGATGGGAAACTCTCTTTTCTGGGCATTCCCACAGCGCCTATTTGCATTTTTGAGCCATATCTCAATACCACGGTGTTCTCCAGATAATCTGGAATCAGAGAGGCTATGCAGGTAGCAATCACAGTACTATGCACAACACCAAGTGACTGTGCCAAGCAAGAAGCAACAGCCCAGAAAGAAAACAGAGTGGCTGAAAGTGCAAAGGTTAGACGGCAATTTTACCCCAACTAATATATGCAGTCCTGGCTCCTATAAACTGCAGGTTAAAGGGCAGTGACATCTTGGGGTGGTGATTTCTTTCTCTGTTGTCTTACCACAATGAATTTCAGGCTATATTTTACAGTCCTGTGTGGACCAGCAGCAAAGAGTGACATTGGTTTCTAAAAAAACCTTTAATCTGAAGATACTTCAAAAATTTCAGAAAACCTTGATCTAGTCTGACAAATTGCAGCACCTCCAGAGGATTCATTCAACTTGAAACATTTTTTTTTCTTTTTTTTTTT
Source organism: Tringa tobata (assembly GCA_033628505.1). Taxonomy (NCBI): domain Eukaryota; kingdom Metazoa; phylum Chordata; class Aves; order Charadriiformes; family Scolopacidae; genus Tringa; species Tringa tobata. The sequence continues at coordinate 539,223 of JAHREE010000294.1, forward strand.
TTATCCTCAGTCATGATGTGAGGAGGTGATAAAAGTAGCCCCCCCATTACCGAAGCGAAACAAATCCAGTTGCTCCAGCACTGATATTCTGACAGCTCAAGTAGTAAGCAGCAAGGATTTTAGTTGTTTTTTGTTTGTTTGTTGGGGCTTTTTTTATCTCCTGCATGAGGACTCGAACTACACCACCATCTTTAGACCACAGAAGAGCTACAGAGGGGTTCAGTGGTGAAGGGACTAGTTGCTGGGACCAGCCTGGCTCTCAGTGGGTCTTAAGTAACACGGGCAGATGGAAGGTTTCTGTAGGAGAGAAAGATGCTAACAAAAAATTCTGTGGTAAAACAGGAGTCAAGTGTCCTGTTTTTACAGCCTCTGGTTTGTATTCAGAATTTAACCTCCCCGTTCTCTCCTGGTTCAGCACGCAGCGTCCAGCAATGCTCGGTTCTGACTGAGCCTTGGATGGCTTTTTTGGACAACTTCGTACGGCACCACTTGTGCCAGCAAAGATCCCTGCCTCAAGGTTTTCAACTGGAACCAGTCTTTCCTGGTGTCTCTGTCTTGATAAATTAGAGCTAGGCAAACGGCCGCCAAAAGAGATTTAAAGAAGCACCAATATAAACAGGAACATTTTGCTGCTGTTTTTACTTGGCAGGACCAAACGCAGCTGCCTGCTGAACTGGGTAAATAGGGAACAGGGCAGTATTACACTTCACCTCTTTATCAGGGTTCAAGGCAAAACTTTTCCTCATTTTTTCCTATTTTGTGCATATTTTGGAGTTGTTTTTAGAAGCTAATTTTATCTTTTTGTGAGTTTCAGCCTGGGTTTCTGGAAAATGAACGAGCTGAAATTGGTGGTGAAATTATTCTCTGGCAAAAGGTAAATACGAATCATGCAGAAATGCAGACAATAGAAAGAGGTTTTCACAAAAAAAAAAAAAATCTTTGTTTTAAAAAGACTATTCTTTGGTTACCGATTTCATGCTTGCATGCTTTGGCGTCCTCAGTCTTATGAATAAGCAGAAGGTGCAAATCTGCCATCCTGGACCAGACCTAAGGCTGAGCTGATTCCCCTCCTGCTTACAATGGTTTGGGAGAAGGGCCAAGTAGAAGATGTCATGATTTCACGTAGAGGAGTGGCAGGGAACCTACCTTCACACAGGGTCTCCAGCCCCATTATGGGATAGAGATAATCTAACTGTGAAGTGTAATAAGTATTACACAACATTTGTTCACCATGACAGAATTCTGATATTCTTGTTCACCTTATACATGCCCAATGGTACTATAAACTTGCCAAGATACTCACTCAGGCCAACTCTCTGTTTCTGATTTCCATGACTTAATTCACACAATAAGAAAACACTTCTTTTCCTCTGTTATGATTTTCCCACCTTTTACCATCAACTGAAGTCTTTACTGGATTCCCATACTCCTGCACTGCAGCACACCCATTCAAAGGAATAACTTTTACGATAGTTTTACATACCCAATGAAGATCATGTTTTTCAGGTACGAGATACAAGGAGATGGTCCATGGCTTTAACTGCTCACAGTTTGAGTAGACAAGGCTGAAGGCCAGGAGAAATAGATATTATTTAACAAAGTCACGGCATGGATTCAGCCTCTCCACCCACGTCAGCTGCTCTGGTCCCTTTATTATCTCAGTGGTCCTGTCCTGGACTCACTCCAATATGTTCATGTGTCTCCTGAACTGGAGAGACCATATCTGGACACACTCTCACTCCAGATGAGCAGAGAGGAGGATCATCTCCCTCATCCTTCTGGCAAAGCTCTTCCTAATGCAGCCCAGGATAACATCCGCTGCCTTTGTCACAGGGGCACATTGCTGGCTCATGGTCAACTTGGTGTGCACCAGGACCCTCAGGTCCTTTCTTGCCAAGCTGCTTCCAGCTGGTCAGCCCTAAGCTTGAACTGGTGCAGGACTTTGAAATTGATGAAGTTCCTGCCAGCCCATTTCTCCAGTTCTCTGGATGGCTGCACAACCCTCCGGTGTATCAGCCACTCCTCCCAGTTTTGTATTATCTGCACTCAGTGGGCAGAGGTTTGACATCAAAAGAGGTGAGCAGTCCTCCTCAGACCATGTCGGAAGGCTGGATAAAACCAGGAATTGGCTTCAATCACAAACTATCGCTTTATGTGCAACAAATTTTCCCTTTAACACACAGCAACTCTATTTGTTAATGGTTTGGTTAGCAATATCATATCCGTTTCCTTTCTGGATTATTTTTATTATCTTTGCAACCCACAGTGAGTTGTAATGGGACAAAACTATAAATCACTTGTTCCTGTCTCAAAATTTTTATCTAGCAAGATAGCCCGGTGTGGAAATGTACCCACTGGAGTGAGGCTCCAGACTCTGAGCATCAGGTCTTCCCTCTGCCTTCTGCTGCTGTGGGTCCTGGGGTCTCAGTCTTGCCTGAGCCCTCTGAAATTTTTCAGACTCCCAGTAACTCTGCCAACCTCTGAGCATTCATCATCTCAAAGGGTCATGCTCCTGCTCTTATTTCTCCTCTTTGAACAGCACGAGTCTTGCTGTTTAATGATCACTAGCAATAAGCAGGAAAGACAGGAGAGCGCAGTAAATGCCTTCCCAGGTCAGATCAGTGCCCATCTGTCCTGGTGCTCTGGAGAGAGCACACGAATCCTGTGGGCAAGGAGCTGGAGATGAAAGAGATGGAAACAGGAGAAAGGGCTTGAGCAATCGCTAAGTGCAGGAGAAAAAAAATTAAAAACTTTCTCTCCTAGAATTCATGGCTGCTAAAAACAACTAAAGAGTTAAACAAAAAAGATTATCACCTGGTATAGAGAATACAACTTAATGATCTGCAAATAAAGAACTTGGAGGAAAACTCACTCAGAACCTAATTTTTCACAGTAAAAAGAAACTGATTGAAAGTAGTAACAACAAACAGCAGAGCTACTTAAATTGAGATTACCACAGGGTAAAACCCCAGTGCAAATGTCTATGATTTTATGAAAGCAATCTAATTAGTCACAAGTGACTAGGACTAAGGATTAAAATCAACCACTATGGGAGAAGGCTAAAAGATATGATCTCCGGTTTGCGAGAGAAGACAGAGCTCCTGGAAAAGAGCACAAAGGCAATGAGGCTTTACAAGGGAAGTGAGGTTTAAGAGGGAAACTGCATCGGCAATGAAAAAAAGGAGCTAAAGCAACAAGATAAAGACAGCCAGGTAGTTCTGATATAGAAAAGATAAGGCCAGAAGAAGATAAGAAAAGAGGAAAAGGATGTTTTAATGTAGAACAAATATTCAGTCTTTGGGTAAAAGATCTTAAGGATTTATGAGGACAACAAGAGTGAGGGTAAATATCAGTGTAATATGCCTCATCTGTACTCCCCACAACCTGCTTAACATGTCTTTGTAGGGCTGACCTGCAGTGTGTGGGGCTGGAGAAAGGCAACTCTTCCTCTAATGTACAAGAAACAATTCTTTCAACATTAGACACAGCTCTCAGTGAAAGCTTTCATCTGACTAAGTGGAAAACGAAGAAATAATCTCTTTCAATAAACATGAAAAGCAGCAAAAAAAATAAGCAGAGCCTTAAAACTGCAGTCACCTCAGGTGGGTGTCTAGGTAGGGCCAAAGCTATGCCTCTGTTGGTGATTTTACCACTGGAGTTGTGGTCCACAAAAGATACGTATTCAGGTTTTAGACCTAAGCTACCTTCTGTATAATTTGCAGCTAGGCTGTGGGGTTTTTTTCTGGCTTTAGGACCTGATCTGGCACTTAAGTATACAACTATCCTTACTGCCTTACTGTCTCACAGTCTTTACTAAATGGCATTTCAGATGAGGGCAGTGATCTGGCATCCATCTACGGCACTGCTGGAGAGGCAGAGTAAGAAGGGCGGATAAGCAGATTTAATCTTCTGCTGCAAGCGGCTGCTGGGGGATGCAGGAGGAGGGCTAAGCAGAGCCTCCTCCTTGCCCTCCTTCTGCAGGCTGCGGCCAGATAAGGGCACACACGGAGCGGAAAGATTCAGATTAGGCCAACAGCATCAGGGTAGTAAAATATCTGCTTATTCGGTGCTGTGGTTTTAGATGGGAAAACACAGCAAAGAGGCCCCTTCCTCACACGCGCGTGTGTTCAGCCTCCTCTCACCCCACCAGGGTGGGCAGCTATTCTTGGCTCCGGTTGAGCTATTCACGACTCCCGGAGTGGGGAAACTGAAGCACAGAGATTAAGTGACTTCCCCACCAGTGGCGGTGACAACCAGGAAAGAAACTCAGATTTCCTGCTTCATCGTTTTGGGGTTTAACCACAAACCTTTCCACCACAGGGTCTGCAAAACTCTCCTTTTCTCATCCCCCTGCTCCAAGCAAACTGCTCCGCATCATTAGCAACCGACTGCTGCGGGCACTCAGGCGTGGCATCTAGCCCACTTGCCCCTCTCACCTCCCTCTCCCTTCCCACAGAGCTCACTAACTTCAGGTACCAGTCCCCAAAGAAGA